>CANTUT010000404.1:27500-115000 GCA_947687605.1 Reutealis trisperma
AAGAGAGGCTCCTTAAATTTGAAAGAAAATTTAGAACTAGATGGTGATTTGCATTATACATGCATCCTCCATTTATACTAATCTCATTGTCCTTATAGACAAAACAACTAGGAATACAGTAAAACTTTTTCTCAAAAATTGATCCATCTGGCAAGAAAATTTCGTCTTGTTTATGAAGTAGATATAATTGATAAAACTAGTCATACGGCTACAGTTCACTACCCTATCTAAGGTAACAGTTATTCCTTAGCATGGAACATTTAATTATTATATCAACTATTTAGAATATCAAAATTGAAATAACATTCTGCTTAACTAGGCATCGACATCCTAAAAGAAATTTACAAAGACAATAAAAATAAATTACAAATAATAGAGATGACATTATGGCTATGTTGCATGGAAACTCTTGGAAGGTCACGTTTCCTCGTTTCGGAAATGTTTCATGTCTAGAAACTCACAGAAATTTGATTGAAATGTTTCTGGCACGTTTTCATAATTTAAAAAAATTGAAAACTCATTTCTGTAAACGAAAACCCGTTTCCAAGTTTAAAAAAAAAAATCAGCTAGTTCAGGTCAACCTTTAAATAAAAATATTCACTTTCGACTTAATTTTTCCCTATATAATAATAATAATAATAATAATAATAATAATAATATATGATTATTTTTATTATAAATTTATATATATTTATAAATATACTTAAAATTATTAAACATATATCTATAATTATTATTTTTAGTATTTTTTTTGTCTCCGTGTATATTATATATATATATATATATATATATATATATATATATATATATATATATATATATATATATATATATATATATATATATATATATATATATATATATATATATATATATATATACGCGTTTCCTCCACATTTCATTTCCTACTTTTTTCAAAAATACCGTTTCTATATTTTCCGTTTCCCATTTATGTGTTTCATGTTTCCCATTTCCGTGCTACATAGCATTACGGAGTTCTAGAATAGTAATACAAATTAATAATAAGCCTAACATATTATTGTTGAAGAAATAAAGCATATTAACTCAATTTATAAATTCTTCATGAGCTCATCCCACGACATGGAAAAATAATTTGAATAGGAATTAACATTCAACTCAATGAACAATACTAACTAATATATTAACCTGGTGTCCTATAAACACATAACTAATGTCCATGATGGTGTGTAGTGTCACAGAAACAACAAATTCACATAAGCAAACATGGATAGAATACAGTCCACAGTGCCACACTAAACCTCAATATGGGGAGCCGAACCTCTATCATAGCTCTCTGAATCCAATACTATCTCTTATTATAAAACTAAAGTCGTAGCCATCCTTAGCAGGGCTAACCCAACTAGCCATAGTGAGGTGATGAGCAGGCCTCTAGCTGTCAGCCACAGTCCTAGCTCACCTTATCTCAATCATCATAATTAGATCCACTTTCCTAAGTGGCACTGTGTCATCCTAATTCCATCCATCAATTACAAATAATTACATGCCAACAATTTACAGATTTATCAATAACATTCAAATGATAACATGCTTATATATATATATATATATATATATATATATAATTACACATACAATAAATGCAAATGCATGGAAAACAGAAAAATATATTAAAAAATATCACTCACCTATGTGACAATGTGTCTAACCAACTTTCTTTTTGAAGTGTGACCTTTAGTGATAGAAGGACGCTAGAGACATCAACATTGAATAATAAATGAGATCCTTACAAAAGAATGACTCACCTCTAAAGATATGATTAAATGACTCTTAAGATTATTGCCGAAATTTCAACAGAATTTCCCCTAAGACTAGTACTTACCCAACTGTAATGGAGAAAACACGCATTTCTAAACAATTACTTCCACTTACAATATTCAATCATAATTCCATAATTCCCCCTTCTGGGGCTCCAACTCCATAAGCAACACAACCAAATCTGATTCCCAAATTATAATCAAAATTTGTCTTAATAACGTCGATTAACTTATTTCATGAATTAAATTTCAAGTTCACCAATTCTATTAAAATCATTCCACTTATATTTTATAAGATTCTATATAAAATTAGTTTATCATATTAAATCCATTTTCAATCTAAATTCATAATATTATCTATTATCTAATTAAATATAAAGAACTTAATATTAATTCAATCTATAATTCAGTAATAAATGAAATTCAAGAGTTTCGGATTTACCGACACAAAATTTGGCCGAATGAAGGTCGAAAATTGCATGAAAATGATGAGACGAAGCTACTGGAACCAAACTCACATGTCGCCATCACACGCCAACTCTGAAGCACCGCCGGCATGCCACACGCCACCGTGTGTGCTAACTCTGAAGTCATAAATGGTACCATTGCACTCCCCTTGATGCCAGGAACTTAAAAACACTCTTCACTTGCTCCCAACCAACACCATTTAACAGAGATTGAAGCTTAAAGTCTCAATCTTCAATTTTTCGATCTTGCTCTCTGGTGAACATCAAGGTATGAAATGGGCATCCTCTTGAAGCTCTCGCCATGAGGAAAAGAATGGGACAAATTTCATAGAATTTTGCTGCCAGAATCTACTGAAATCTTTACTAAAGGTCTCAGCCATGATGCTACTTCAACTTGCAAGTGTGCCGCCTCCGTTCGCTAGTTTCGACTGCTGCTACCTTTCCTGGACTCGCACCGATCTTCAAAGGGTGGTGGTGTTCGTCACCACTAGTTGAAAATCATTTGGTCACCCTCAACACACTAGTCTCTCTCTCTCTCTTTCTTACTTTTGTCTCTCCCTCTATTTGCTTCTTTCCCGATTCAAATTTTAGCTTCTTTTTTATAATAATAATAATAATAATAATAATAATAATAATAATAATAATAATTTTAATAATTTATTTTAATAATTATAAATAAAATTTCAAAGCTTTCAAATAAATTTTCTTAAGTAGAATTCTCTATAAATTTGGTTAAACAATTAAAATTAATAATTTTCATCTTAAAATAATTTCAAAATAACTAATTAGAATTCAATTAATTATTTTCATGAACAAATTGAATAAATAAAATGTTTTCTTTAACTTCACATATTATAAACATCCGAATAAAATTTATAATTAATCATATATTTTCAATTTCATAAAATTTATATATATATATATATATATATGTGTGTGTGTGTGTGTGTGTGTGTGTGCATGCGCGTGTGTGTGTATATATGTGTGTGTGTATATATATATATATATATATATCTATGTGTGTGTGTGTGTATATATATATATACACACACACACATATATATACTCTTTCTTTTTTATTCTTTTTTTTTTCTCTTTTACTTCTTAAATTCCAAACCCTTCAATACAAAAAATCTATTAAATTTATTTCAATTTTTTCTTTTTTCTTTTTTTTGGTTTTTATAATTTATTATTTATATTTCCTAAATTGTTTTATAGCATAAAAAAGTATTAATGTGATTTTAAAAAAATAATTATTTGTTATCTTAAATTTATTTTTTGATTAAATTTTTTATATAAATTTAGTAAACTAAAAAATAAATTTAATAAATTATTTATCTTATCCTTTCTTTTTTTTACTCTTATCTCTTTCTCTCTTAATTTTAGGTTCATTTCATTATTTTTTTTAGTTTTAAAATATAATTTTAATTTAATTTTTTTAATTTAGTCATTTTTTATATTCTTTAAGCTTACTAATTTATTTTATAACTTTTTATTTTTTAATTTTCATGTTCATTCTAAAAATTTTAATTTTTATAATAATTATTTTTATTTTTTGAAAATATGCATTTGTACACATACACACACACACGCACACATATACACACACACACACACACACATATATATACACGCACACACACACATATATACTCTTTCTTTCTTATTCTTTTTTTTTTCTCTTTTACTTCTTAAATTCCAAAGCCTTCAATATGAAAAATCTATTAAATTTATTTCAATTTTTCCTTTTTCTTTTTTTGGTTTTTATAATTTATTATTTATATTTCCTAAATTGTTTTATAGCATAAAAATGTATTAATGTGATTTAAAAAAAATAATTATTTGTTATCTTAAATTTATTTTTTTGATTAAATTTTTTATATAAATTTAGTAAACTAAAAAATAAATTTAATAAATTATTTATCTTATCCTTTCTTTTTTTACTCTTATCACTTTCTCTCTTTTTAGGTTCGTTTCATTCTTTTTTTAGTTTTAAAATATAATTTTAATTTAGTTTTTTTAATTTAGTCATTTTTTATATTCTTTAAGCTTCCTAATTTATATTATAACTTTCTATTTTTTAATTTTCATGTTCATTCTAAAAATTTTAATTTTTATAATTTTAATTTCTATTTTTTGAAAATATGCATTTTTTTAAACAATATTTTTATTAAAAAAAATTTACCAACGGATTACTAACAAAATGTTTTATTTTTTAAAAAATTAATTTAAAAAATTATCAATGAATTGCTACAAAATATTTACTTTCGAAAAAATATTTATTCAAATTTATTGATAAATTACTGACTATTGTTTTCTTTTTTAAAAAAATAAAAATTTACCGATAGATTATCGACTAAAAATTTAGTCGGTCAATTGTCTTCCTACAAAAATTCTGATGATATAAATCATTTTACCGGCAATATAAATACAATTTACCAACTACAATTCCATCGGTAATTACCGATAATTTTGTATTCAGTCAGTAAATTGTATTACCAATAAGCTAAATACCGGCTAAATTTTTTTTATTGGTAATTCGCTGGTATATGTATTACTAACTGAAAAAATACAATTTGCCTATAAAATTTTTAGTCAGTAAATTCATTTTTTTTTTTTTTTTGTAGTGTAAGGAACAAGAATAATTGATAAGTTATTGCCCTTATGTTGTTTGAGTTCCATGTTCGAGGGAGGATTTTTCCATGGCGATCTTCTGACTTGTAGGCCCCAAAGCCTATAACTTTGCTGATCTTGTAAGGGCTTTCCCAATTAGGCTGCAACTTTCCCACTCTTGTGTTGCCTTTGACAATCTCTATTTTTCTTAGGACGAGATCATCCTCTTTGAAGATTCTCTTTCTAACTCAATGATTATGATATCGAGCTATTCATTGTTTGTATGCTGCTGCTCTTTCATAGGCTAAGTTCCTTCTTTCTTCTAGAAAGTCTAGGTTAGTTATGATCTCCCCTGCCTATTCTGTTTTGTAGCTAGGTAGACTAATCTCTACAAGTACCACTGCTTTTGAGCTATAAATGAGGGAGAATGTTGTTTCCTCTATTAGTTCTCTTAGGGTGGTTTGGTATCTCCAAAGCACATTGTAGAGTTCATCAACCCACTTCCCTTTTACTGTCATTTAACCTCTTCTTCAGCCATTACAAGATAATGCGGTTCACTAGTTTAGTTTTCCCATTAGTTTGTGGGTAGGCAATTGAAAGTGAACCTCAAGTCTATGTAGAGATCCCTGTAGAAAGATCTAAACTTTGCAGAGTCTAACTATTTGCCATTATATGAGATTATGGTCTCTGAGATTTTGAACATGTAAACAATAGAATTAAAGAAAAAGTTAGTGATGTTTTGTTAGGTGATCTTCGCTAGGGGATCCACTTTGTGAATTGGTCAATGGCCACCACGAGGAACTTCAATTGGCAAATTGATAGCAGAAATGGTCCCAAAATATCTATGACACATTACTAGAAGGGCCGTACATAACTAATTAGGGTGAGCTTTATGGAGGGACACCTCAAAACTGATAAATGTTCTTGACATTGTTTGCACTAACAAACTAGTTCTTCTCATCATTTTTAATGGTTGACCAATAGTATCTTTGTAAAAGAGCTTTTCTAGCCATGTTAGAGCTCACCTAATGAGCTCCACAAATGCCTTCATAAATCTCCCTCAAAACATAATTTTCATCTTCAATTTGGATGTGTAAACCCTTAATTTTATACCCTTATCATCCGACCGCAGCCTAACACTTGCTAAATCTTAGCCTTCAAGTGATTGTTATCCGGATACCCAATTTTCCAATATAATCCATCATCAATCTCTAAAAAAAAATAGCTGCCATGTTCAGTCACGCCAGTCTGGCGTGGATGTGTGCCTTGCTTGCGTTGCAGCCGTGCCAGCATGGCCGGATCAGCATTAGGAGCTGTATAGATCTGCACCTGTGGTCCCCCTTTCTACACCAAAATGTTCATTTTTCCCTTTTCAGCGTCCTTTTGACCCTAACCTTTTAGGTCTTTTCACTTTTTAGTCCCTAAACTACCCTCACCCACTTTTTCTATAAATAGCCTATTTCCCTTCATTCTTCCTCACTCTTTGAGCACTTATAGATTGGCTATCCATTTGCTCATTTTCTTCTTCTCCCTCTAACCACTCTCCAATTAATTAATTAATCTTTTTAATTAACTAAAATTTTTTTTAAATTAAAATTAACTACTCAATTAATTAATTAATTGATCTTTTTAATTAATTAATTAGTCATTTTTTTCAAAATCAAATTAATCCTTTTTTTTTTTAAATCCACCCTTCATCCAAATTAATTAATTAATTATTTTAATTAATTAGTCCATCCATCTATTTCATCACATTACTTAGTTAATTAATCATTTTAATTGATTAAGTAATCCCCAATCAATCCAATCACTCAGTCCTGATAAAATAGAACTTCCGTCCGTTAAAACCCTCCACCCGCTAAAAGCAAAAGTATTAGTCTTTTTTCCTCACCCATAAACCCAAATCAAATTAATCAATCTAATCAACCCCTAAACCCCTCCACTTAATCGTGGAATGAACTACATGGATTTTGATCCCCTATTCAATGGGATACGTATGCAAGTTTGGAATTTAAATCTAAACCATAAATCCCAAAATTAATTTCATTTTTCCTTTGCTTTTCAATTATAATCAATTATTTATTTTTGGAATTAAAGACTGATTATGTGGTTCCACTATAATCCACTCTCCTTAATTTGTGGATGATTTACTCCATTTGCTCTTTAATTTTCCCCAGCATCCATATAATGCCATGTTCATGCATTTTACTTATAATTATCATCTTATAAATGTCATCCATGAAATTAATTTTCAAAGTTAAGTTAAACTTTAGAGCCAAATCATGATTATTTAAAACAAAAAATGTAGTCCCTGAGCCCAACCTAGTTTAAGGCTAGTGATTTTATCCTTGGGTAAATTAATTGAAAATTAATGAATTGGAGTTTTTCCTTTCCTTAATTTTCCCATTTAAAAATAAATTAGTGTGGTGACCCCCAAAATCATTTTCAAGATCAACTAATCTAAACACGAGGATTCCATCGTGAGTCTAAATCTGAATAAGTATTCTGATTCCCTTCAATAAATCAAACCGGTGTTCAGGCGAGGCCTCACAAGATGTAATTTAACTAGGGATATGTTTTAGGGCATTATACCAACTAGAATTTTTTTCTCTCTTTATCACAGGCTAGGTTTCTATCTTTTTTTCTACGAGCGTATTCTTAGAAAGTATTGGATGAGGGGCTCCATCTAACTACCTTCCCAATCTATTGATAGAATGGGTGGTACTTTGGTTATAGGCAACTTCTAAACCTTTATATGGATATTTCTCAAGCTCGCCATTCTTCCTGCTGCTACTGACTTAGTTATCACTTTAGCTCTTTCATTTTCTACCCTAGGGATTTGTTTTAGTATCTAGTTGGCCTCTAATTGTTCTCCCTCTAAGAAAACCTACTTGGAGAGTTTGGTATACTTCTTCAGAGTCTCTTGTTTGACTATATAGTTGCCATTGATCTAGTTGATAACTAGCTGAGAATCACTAAAAACTACCAAGTGTTCCATTTTAATTTCCTGACCTAAAGAGAGACCTATCGGTATAGCCTCATATTTTGTTGTATTATTGGAGATTAAAAAGTCTAGTTACACACCATATTCTATGACCAACCTCTAAGGGCCTTTCAACACTATTCTAATACCATATCCCTTCAATCCTATAGCACTACTTACATACATTTCCCAAACTTCCTTCTTGACCACCTAGTGGTCCCATTCAATAGGAGTAAGTTTGAAAATAAAGTATGATAAGACTTGACCATTCATATCTCTCCTAGATTCATATTGAATGCCCAAACTATCGATCATGATAGACCATTCAACAATTTTACGACGTCTCTAGTTTTTGAAGGATCTTTCTTAATGGGAGATCAATTTAGACAATCACTTGGTGGGCTTCACAATATTGCTTTTAGCTTTTATGTAGCCATGAGCAACATTAAAGCATGTTTTTCCAAAGTGGGTATAACATTTCAACATCTTGGAGCACTCTACCACTATAGTAGATTGGTTTTTCTTCTCCAGACTCCTCCCTTATAACCACTGATACTATGGTCTTTATGGTTATAGATAGGTAGAGGTAGAGATCTTCCTCTAGGACTAGACGACTTAACAAGGAGGAAGTTGTTAAAAACTTCTTCAATTCTTCAAAAGATCTTTGGCATTCACTATCCATTCAAAGTTCTTTAAGTTCTTCAAAGTTTTGAAGAATGATTGGCATTTCTTAGCTAAGCAAGATATAAATCACCAAAGAGTCGTTACTCGCCCGTATACTTTTTAAACCTCTCTAATGTTGGTGGACAGCTTCATCTTCAAAATAACTTAAATTTTATTTAGTTCACCTTTATTCCCCTTTGTGAGACCATATATCCTAACAACTTTCCTACTAGAACCTAAAACACACACTTCTCCAGGTTCAACTTTAAGTTATAGGTTTTTAAGATCTTCAGTACCACCTCGATATCGCTAAGATGATCAACTACTTGCTTGCTTTTAATGATCATATCATCTATATAAACTTTTATGTTTTTTCGATATGCTTCTTGAACATCTAGTTGACAAGCCTCTATATGTTACCCCAGTAATTTTTAGCCCAAAAAACACCATCTTATTACAATGTGTTCCCTGATAGATCATAAAGGAGGTCTTATCCTTATCTGATTTATTTATTCTTTATTTGGTGATAGCCCGCTTTTACATTAAGGAAGGAACATATATTATGTCTTGCAGTAGAGTTTACTAGCTGATCAATGCTCAACAGTGGATAATTGTCTTTGGGGCAAGTCTTTTCAAATATGTGAAATCTATACACATTGTGAATGAGACATTTGGCTTTTTGATGAGGACAACATTAGCCAATCATTCGGGGCAATGCACCTCATATATCACCCCATCATCCAATAACTTCTGAACTTCCTTAGCAATGGTGATTTACTTCTTAGGGGAGTGTTTTCTTTTCTTCTACACCACTAGTCTGACCAATGAGTCTATGGGTGATTGCCTCATCCGTATAAGGTCCTGAGTATCACAAGCAAAAGAGTCATAATTTCTCTTCAGCACTTTGGTCACCTCTGTACCAATCTCTTTTGTCAAATTAGCTCTTATCTATACCTTTTTTTTTTCTATCTACACGTTTATACTCACCATGTCACCCCTAAGTTTAGCCTTCTCTTCCCTAGTCGAACTATCTAGAATCTTGATTCATAAGGTAGGGAAAACCCTTTTCAGATCATTAAAATGAGTCTTCCTAGTAGTCTCTTGACACACTTTTAAGACTGTTACCCCCTGTGAACCCTCAATTTTACATCCTCAGCATGTAACTGTAGCCTTAGCACTTGCTAAATTTAACACGTTACGCGGAGCTAGTATAGTGGTCCCGCTAACCGGTTAGCACTGCCCCTAAAAGAAATTTTTTTAGACTTTATTTACATTGCCACCAAACATTCAAATTTTCCAAACTCCATACCAATAATCAATCTCTAAAAAAAAAAAAAAAGGAGAAACCTCGAAAAATATTCCATCACCACATGGCTGTCGCAAAACAAGAGTGCGGCGCCATGTCAAACCTGTGCAGCGCTGCATGCCTTGTTCGCAGCATGCCGCAAATGTCTGATGCGGTGTCGCACCAAGTTCTACGAGTTATTATTTAAATTAATTTTGATGGGAAGAAAGAGAAAATAAATTAATTTTGCAATGGTAATACACATTAATCTTATTTTATTATTATTTAAATTCACATGGCACTAACAGTAACCCCACAAATGGAGAAAGAGAGAGAACATTAACTGAAGGGGTGAGATAATGAATTTTAAAAATGACATGAGTTTTTGATTCCTGTGGGCTCCACCTGCGCAGAAAATGACCTTTTTACCCCTTTCAATCCAAATTTCAACCATTTCTAGCCCTACCCCTCATAGTCTTTTCACATTTTCATTACTTAAACTACCCTCACCCACTTTTCCTATAAATACCCCTCTCTACTTCTCGTTTCAACACACCTCTTAAATTTGAGTACATTGCTATCCTCAAATTCCTATCTTCTTCTCCCTCCAATCACTCTCTAATTAATTAATTAATCTTTTTAATTAATTAATTACCTCACCCTAACCAAGTTAATTAATCTTTTTAATTAACTAAAACTCTTTTTTTAATTAATCACTCAATTAATTAATTAATTAATCTTTTTAATTAATTAATTAATCACTCTTTTTTCAAAAATAATTCCTTTTTCCAAAATCAAATTAATCCTTTTTCTCAATCCACCTTTCATCCAAATTAATTAATTAATCTTTTTAATTAATTAATCCATCCATCTTTTTCATCATATTAATTAATTAATCATTTTAATTAATTAATTAATCTTCCAATACATCCAATCACCCAGTCCTGATAAAATAGAACTTCGGTCTTGTAAAACCCTCCGCCCACCAAAAGCAAAGGTATTAGCCTTTTTCCCTTACTCTCAAAACAACCAAACCAAAATCAATCTAATCAACTTCTAAACTCCTCCACTTAACCATGGAACGAACTACATGGGTTTTGATTCCTATTCAATGGGGTATGTAGGCACGTTTGGAATCTAAATCTAAACCTCAAATCTAAATCCCAATCAATCCCCTTTTCCTTTTTAATTAATTTGTAGATATTTTATTTTTCTCCTAGCACTCATGTCATATTCATGCATCTTATTTACATTTATCATCTTATAATATTTGTCATTTATGAAAATTTAATTTTCAAGTCAAATTAAACTTAAGAGTCAAATTTAGATTATTTAAAACCAAAAACCTAGTCCCCAAACTTAACCTAGTTTAAGATTAGTGATTTTTATCCTTGGCTAAATTACTTGCAAAATTAATAAATTGGAGTCAACTAGGTTTTTCCTTAATTTTCCCATTTAAAATAAATTAGGGTGGCAACTCTCAAAATCATTTTCAAAATTAACCAAATCCGAACCCGAGGGTTTCATTGTGAGTCTAAACCTAGATGAGCATCCCGGTTCCCTCTCGCAGACCGAGTCGATGTCCGGGCAAGGCCTCACACCCCCAGGATGTGGGTATTTTCATGGTCAAATAGGTCATGCAAGTCACTGCATAAGTGGCAAAGAGGATCGAATGCCCAACGATGGCATTATAGGCAAAAGGTATGTCAGCCATTCAGAAATTTACCTAGATTCCTTTGTAACATTGCCTTCACTAAGCTTCACATCTAGTATTAACAATCCTTCCACCGGCATTGTCTTTCCTCCCAAACCTACCAAAGGGGTTGTGACTGATTTTAAGCTTTTCCCTATTAGTCCTATCATTTTGAATACAGTTAGGGTGATCATGTTTACCGAACTCCCATCTTCCATTAGTATTCTCCTAACCAAAAAGTTGCTTAAGTGCTCTAAAATAACCAAGGCATCATTATGGGGTATGATCACACTCATATTTGCTTCTAAAAAAAATAATTGAACCATAAATCCTTGGCACCCACTTTCTGAATTAGTTTCTCAATTTCATCTTTCAAATGCCAGCAATCCTGCATATCATATCCTTTATCTCTATGGAATTGACAATCCTTATTATTGTCCCTCCTACCTGTCAAAGCATTACTCATCTTTCTTGGCCACTAAACACTCTCCTCAATGTCTTTAATCAACGTCAACACATTCGTCCTAGCCATAGCTAAGGGAATTAACTATCTTTATAATTTATCATATTCCCATTATCATTATAACCTCTGCGTTGGTACTAGCAATCTCCCTGTCTCTTGGATGAACTCCCTTATTTCTTCTTTTATCTCTAATAAAAATCTCTAATCCCATCGTCAATGCAGATATGTGTTTGGACTATAGTAATTAAAGTAAGATGGATCGAGGTGGGTTGGAGAGAAGTTCCTTTCTTAGGTCAATATTGGAAGTCCCATTTAACATCATTGTATAGGCTATGTCCCTATTTAGATCTTCAAATTTGGATCGCCTCTCTGTTGAAGCATTCCATATATTTCCTCATACTCTCCTCCTCTCTTTGGACTATAGTAAATAGATTGGTAGAGATCTTCTCAACTATGATAGAAGTAATGAATCTAGCTTATGAAAGGTTAGATAATTAAGCAAAAAAGGTGATGGACTTTGGGGTAGGGTTTGTACTAGTCCTAAGCTAGCCCTTTTAGTACAGTAGGAAATAGTTTGCATAAGACATGGTCTAGGTGTGTCTATGCATTGATCATAGTTTGATATTTGTGGATAAGGCTTTTGGGCAGGTGGTCCCACCATATGATTCCATGTGTGTAAGGATTCTAAACTTTAGGGGATAGTTTGCCATGATAATACTATCACAGAGGAGGAATCAATGCATAGGTTGAAGTTCATCTTATTTACCTTAGTACTGATCTTTATCATGATCTTCGAAACTTTTCCTCCAATTTTATGGGTCATCCCTATCATCAGGTTCTCCTTAGGCTAGGGTTCATTATTATCATCCAGGGAGATGTTTTCAGTATTCATGTAGACTCCCCCACCAGGCAAGTCCTTTAGGTCATCTAAGGTCATTATTTATTTCCCTTTCTCCGTAGTTTTAGGGTCAAGTTATGGGGTCGTGGTCTAGGTGTTTAGGATTACTGGGCTATGAATTGCTAAAGCTCTTTCAACTGGGTGATAAATTTTGTGAAGGCAGTAATGAGGATTTATGTAATAGCTGGGCTGTTTAAATCTATAGAGGCATTGAGGTTGGGTAAGGCAAGGGTGTTTTAAAAGATATCTAGGTGACTTTCTTCATTCTTATTATGCAATGGGAATAAATTCAGGCCAACAAGAATAAATTTAGGCCAATGCCATTATTACTGGATGTTGGGTCCATATGGATAATGAAAAGAGTCTAAACTATAAATCAAAAGGTGTGTTCCATGCTCACTACACTAGATGATGTCTATAAAATGGAATTTGATCTCCTATGGGTGTTATAGTAAACTCTTGTGTTTGCAAAATAAAAGGTTAGAGTGTTTAGACGATCTGTCTAGGTGAACACTTCGATGCTTAAGTCACTAAAAGGCTTTGTTATAAGGGATTACAAAGTTTAAAGTATTTAGAGTATGTAAAATATTTTTTGGAGTGCTCGAGGTATTTATAATGGATGTCTTGGGAAGCAAGTCCCTAAAAAAAGGACTAATAAGCATCGAAGTAGTGGAATAACTACTTCTTATATTTAGGAAGAATGTGGGTGGAGAATTCTATTTGATTTATAGGTCAGTTGCTATAGTTTCTGATGCTCTGTATGCTCTGTTGGAGAATCTCGAGTCATTATGGCCTTCAACATCAGGGCAAGTCCATAGCTTGCTTAAGGATACTTTGTAAGGTGAGCCCACGACTTACTTGGGGTGATCTGTCTAAACTTGTATGCATTAATTTAGTTTCATCTCGCTAAAAAGCCATTTACTAGGATTGGAAATACAGGGTCAAGAGGTAATTTTAGGATTGAAATTCCAAACCCTGATTCAAATAGTAAGAGGCCATCTGATGGGTTCAACTCATGTTAGTCAGGGAAGAAAATGGATGGGTCTGACTTTGTAGAAAATGGGTTGGATTTGGAACTCAGTTTTGGGATTACTTTCAAGAAAATTGTAATTTTTTTTAGAAATTATAAATTTATGGTTTAGAGAAAAAAATTGGGAAGTGGGTTTTTCAATTTTTAGTGTTTCTTTGAAAATTTATCTAGGAGTTTGTTTGGTTTTTGCTAAATTTATTATTTCTTTTTATTCCAGTTTCATTTTTAATGTTTATCTCTTTATTTGTGTTTCTCAATCAATCCTATTGAATTTGGTGGTATCTGATAGATTTTATTTTTTATTATTTTGGCAATCAAAATTACCGTTTGGGGTTATAACTATTATGACTTTAGTCATAACCTTCGACATTGATGGGAAGAAAGAGAAAATAAATTAATTTTGCAATGGTAATACACATTAATCTTATTTTATTATTATTTAAATCCATGTGGCACTAACAGTAACCCCACAAATGGAGAAAGAGAGAGGACATTAACTGAAGGGTTGAGATAATGGATTTTAAAAATGACAAGGGTATATTCGCACCTCGAAAAATATAAAAGGTTGATATGCCCTTTAAGCCAAACATTGGGGATATATTTTCACCTTATCCCTTCATAATAAAAAGGGAAGATTGTAATACCCCATGTTTTGTTAATATATAGAGAGTGAAAGAATGACTGTTATATATGAAGAATGTCCATTATGATTGTTGCCAATAGCTAGTAAGTGATGGAAGGATTATAAGTAAACTCAAGGACAAAGTATTTAGTAGACGAGGCGAAAGAAGAGCTTTATATGGATATAGATGGTAGATTTATGTTTTTGGTGAGCTCAAGGATGGATGATGCCGAGCTTGATGATTATTAAATGGGCCATACGATGGTGATTACCATGCTAAGGAATGATTAGGGCTCTAGCTATTTACATAAGTTATGTGTGTGTGTAAGATATGAAATGTATAAATACATTACAAGACCAATCTATGTTGTTTCATTGAATTTCATTCCTTTATTAATCTAAATATGTGATAAATTATTTCTTTGTAAACATCAGGGTTACCATTAATGGATAAGTTATATTTGTAATTTTCTTTGTAAATTGTTTGTAATTTTCTTTGTAAATTGATTTTTTTTGGATTGATGTTATAGTTAGGCCACTCAAGCCGAAGTGAATGTATTTGTAATTGATGAGGCCATTTGGGTTGACCTTATATTGAAATAAAAATCATATTGGACGAATATTTGTTTAACCTTTGATCACATACTGACAGAAAATGTCCAACTGATGAGAGAAATCATTAAACCATATGCATTAGTGATTTGATTGATCGGGTCTATAAATTAAGTTAGACGTATCTTCATAGGCATGTATTGGTGTTTGTAGGTAATATAGCAACTCTTGATAGTTACAAAAAGCTTATGAATTCACTTATACGTGTCTTTGATTATTTATTACCACTATGGTATTATGATAATGCTACTATTATGGAGACTTTTAAGTTTGTAGTTCATCATACCTATTAGATCTTTGATAGTTATGATATGTAAAGATTTGTGAAGCTGTGGTTATGATTACCTCAAACACTTCAAGATATGTATATTTCTATCACGATGAATGTTCCCTTTCGTGTCTATTCATCTTTGGCACTTATTAAAATTTCTTGCTAACCACTGTTTTTGATATGAACCTATATGCAAATTCGCTATTCTTTCATAATACCACTGTAATTGCATTCATTTCATAATTTACTGAGTTGATGGCTGACCATATCATTTGTGGATTTGAGGTTTAGCTTCGAATATTTCGAGCATAGCTTAAAAGATCTCGGACATAGCTAGAAGAGCCTAGGTTTGAATTAAAAAATTTCTTGATAATCTTTCTCCTCCAAAAGATTCCTATGATATAGGTTATTTTAAAATTGTAAATTTTATTTATTTTCTAAAAGTCATAGCTGTTGTTACTCTATTTTAGAAGCTCTATAGATTGTAAAAGGATCCATGTAATGAAGTGATTTAAATAAATAAAATAGAAATATTTTGATTATGTCTTTATGATCAAATTATTTATTATTATAAGTTTGGCCCACTCTGTGATTTGTATGATTGTTTATTATTATGCTTTGGATCTAGGGTGTAGAAAGATTCTATGGATGTTCAATGACCTTAAATCTTCTTATACTCTAGGATTGTCATGCCTGTCATGCCCCAATAAAATGAGTATAATGGATTAGAATTGTGGTACTAAGGATGAGACTTGACAAAATACTTTTATCAAAAGCATAAGCAAAAAATAAATAACTAAATAACATTACATAAAACAAAAATAATAGAAACTCAAACCAAAAGTTTAATTAACTAAATTAAAAATACTAACATTTGAACTAGTAGTCTTCATCATCTTGAGCTCAAGATACAAATTTAATAGTTCAAAATATAAATTAAAACTAAATTGAATAAATTGAGTTGTTCTTCCTTTTCAATTATCATATATAATATTAAAAATATTACTTTCTCTATTTTAAAATATTTGTCACTTTAGAAAAAAATTTTATTTCAATTCTATCATTTTAGAATTCAAGAAGATATTTATTATTTTTTCAATTTTACCCTCTATTTATTTTTCTACTAAACATTTGTATTACTTATTTTCATTTCCTTACATAAAAATAAAAAAAAGGTATTTTAGTATTTTTATTTTAAAATAATAAAATTTAATAACTTTTTTAATTTATGTGCCAAAATTTTGAAGATTAATATTTTGAAATGAGGACAGTATTATTTAATATATGTATATAAAGAGAAGGTTGAATAATTAGAATTTCCAAAGTAATGCATTTAATAATATATATAAATGACAGCTTAAAGTTTTTTTTTTTTTTTTGTGAGTTATTAACAAAATATGACCAATAACATCTACTAATATATACTCCTCCATTTCATAATATTTGTTATTTTAGAAATTTTTTTTAATTTATATGTCATTTTAAAATTTCAAGAAGGTATTTATTTTTTTTTTCAATTTTACCCTTTATTTATTCTCTACTAAATATTTTATATTAATTACTTTTACTTATTTACATCAAAATTAATAAAAAATATTTTAGTCTTTTTATTTTAGAATTACAATAATTTAATTTTTTATTAATCTATGTGTCGAAATTTTAAATAATAAATATTATGAAACAGAAGGAGTATTAGTTAAATCACTAGTTAAAGAGAAAGAAAATTAATGTAATTGGTGGTTAAACAACGTGCACCACATGTTTTCCATCTATTTATTTTAGTCATTATGCAGAAAATATTGAGTAGTTAATCAATCAATGTTATACTTAATGTAATTCAAAGAATGTCTTAAATGAAGATTTTATTTGAATAAATAAAAAATATTATATCATGTGACTATATCATTAACAAGTTGCCTTTTAAAAATAAGTTTAATAAGAGTTATAATTCTAAAATTAATAAATTATTATAATTTTATTAAAAAATCAAATTAATAAGAACAATCCGATTTTAATTCAATCGTTAAAAAATTAATACTTATCGGTGGGTAAATATTAAGTAACCATTAAAATTATACTCATATACATATAACAAGAACTTATAATTTAATTATAGAACAAATTAGTTCATACAAATGCCCAAAAAAAAAAAATAATAAGAATAAGAAAACATAATATGAAGAGTCTAATTTTTCATATTTTACAAGGGACAAATTGTTTGGGTTCTAATTAATAAAAATTATATCCGTTAAATTTAATATGCCTAAAATCTATTAAATTAATAATATCATAAATTTCAATATAGAGAACCAAATAATATAATTACTATTAATATGGATGCTTAATATATTTTTATGATAAAATTTCAAATATTATTTAATAAATTTGCTAATTGGTATTTACTTATAATTTATATTAATTAATTTACTTATTTATTTCTTTATTTTGATTCATGAATGTTAATTACGATATATTTTATATAATATAATATAATATAATTTATTTATATATTTAATTTAATTTACTTATTATGATTTAATCGCGCCTTGTATAATGACCAACGTTTCAGATTAAAATTTAATAAATCGAAAGATTTAGACTTAACGTCAATGATTGGCGGTCTAGATTTAAACTATTTCATAGAATGGCCGCAGAGGATTGACAACTCCACCCCGATGGAATTTGAAATTCAAACCATGCTTGGTTCGAAAGTGGATCCAAAACTGACAAAATCATTTAAAACAAAATCCTTAACAGCCGCTCTTCTTCTAACGGTCCCCTTTTCCTTAAACGGCTCTCTCTCTCTCTCTCTCTCTCTCTCTCTCACGGCTCTCTCTCTCTCTCTCTCTCTCTCAATCGTTTCGCATCAAATTCAGACCTCATTTCTCGCATTTGAAAGAAACACCACATTTTCCAGGAAAGGAAAATAAATTCAATTTTCTCAAGAAAATTGACATTTTTCTGACTTAAAATTTTAAAATCGAACAAAAAAAAAATCCCAAAATTGACTTATCTTCCTCGATCTGTCCAAACCAGAGCTCGTTTAGGCGCGTCGCAGAGGTGAAGCATCGACGGCTCTGAGGTAGAAGCAGTTGAATTCACTTAACTCGGAGTTGTAATCCAGTGAGTATTTCTTCATACCAGTATTTGATGGATTTTTTTTTTTTTTCAAATTTCGATTATCACCTAGCTCCATTCAACGTTGTGTTCAAATTTAAAAAAAAAAATTAGGGAAATAATAATGGGATGTCGGATTTTTGTACTATTTTCATGGATTTAAGACGTTTCTTACATTAAAATGGTGGGTTGAGATTTTGATCAATTTTTTTATTGGTGTTAGCACAGTATTTGATTTCTCTGAAAAATTAGCTCAACCGGATTGTTATAAATGCTCTAGTTTCTTTCATGTTGAATTACATGATTATTGATTTATGTTGGAGGTTTAAGCGTTTCTGATTGGAGGTTTAAGCGTTTCTGATTTTTCCATAATAAGTAATAATTTGATAGTTTTGAAGGATAAATGAATTTTATTGATAAATTATTAGGTTTTGAAGCAGATTCAAGTTCAAGAATGTCAAAATTTCTCTTTTCAATTGACTTTTTTTCTTTTTTGGGTAGTCACAGGTTTTATCAACATGTCTAATCTTCAGAACGACCCTCTTCTACAAGTGGAAACGACATGTGGATCCCTTCTTTATGAGTTGCAGGTTCATACAACTCACACCATTTATGGGTTTTTCTTACTGCAAATGCTAAAATCTTTATTTATTTATTGTATTCTATCATGAAAATCAGATAATTTGGAATGAGGTTGGAGAGTCCGACACTGAAAGGGATAAAATGCTGCTTGAGCTTGAACAAGAATGTCTTGAAGTATACAGAAGAAAGGTGGATCAGGCTAACAAGAATAGAGCTCAGCTAAGACAAGCAATTGCTGATGCTGAAGCAGAACTTGCAGCTATCTGTTCTGCCATGGGAGAGCGACCCGTACATATTAGGCAGGTTAGAATTAAATAATGCTGACTTTGTTTTTCCTTTGTTTGATTATGAGGTGTTAGTATGGTTTAATCCCAACTATATTTGTTATTATATTCAGTCTCATTTATAGGATAATGAAATAAAATGTTGTGTAACACCTGTCAGAAGTGAGACTTGCCATAATTATGTAATGGTATTAGGTATTAATAATAATCAAATGGCAGCAATTTGTTTGATATTTTATAATCTGAAACATGCGAGCCACTGGGCCTTTGATATTGAATGCGTAAAACTGTAATCCGTAAGTACAGCCATTTGATGCAAAAATGTAGAGGGTAAGACATATTTTGGTGATCTTTTTTATTTGAATTCTCCTTGTCAAGATCCTCACTTAAGTTGGACCATGATTAGGTAATGGCCTTTTGTACACAAAAAATATAAACTTTAGCAAAAGCCAAAATTTGGTCAGACTAACTTGCTGATATGTTCTTTTTTTTTTTTTTTATTTCTTTCTTTTTTTTTTAAAAAAAAAAAAAAAGCAACACCATATAAAGTTTGAAGATTACAACATATTTTGCTACATATTTGTTTCTTTATCTTTAAGTTTGTATTATCTCAGGCTGATCAAAATGCTGGAAGCTTGAAGGAAGAACTTAGAAAAATTCTTCCACAACTTGAGGAGATGCAAAAGAGGAAATTAGACAGAAGAAATCAGTTCCTTGAAGTCCTGGCCGAAATACAGAAGATCTCAAATGAAATATATGGATCTGCTGATCATGTGGTTGTTGATGAAACTGACTTGTCGTTGAGAAAACTTGAAGAGTTGCACAGACAGCTTCATGCACTTCAAAAGGAGAAGGTTTGCATTTGGAATTATTTCTTTTCTCCTCCATATCTCATACGTCTTAATATTAATGATTGTTCTTTCTCTTTGCAGAGCAATCGCTTGAAGCAGATTCAGGAGCATCTTGATACTTTAGATTCACTTTGCTTAGTGCTTGGTATGGATTACGTGCACACAGTTAGTGAGCTACATCCAAGTTTTGGTAATACCGAAGGATCAAGGAACATAAGTAATGATACAATTCAACAATTGGCTACTGCAATACACAAATTACGAGAAATCAAAATACAAAGAATGCAGAAGGTAATATTGGTGTGAATTTTTAGTAAATGTTTCATGTATACATTTTGCTTTTCATTATCACATTGTGCATTGCCTGATCACAGCTCCAAGATCTTGTGACTACAATGTTGGAGCTATGGAATTTGATGGATACTCCAATTGAAGAGCAGCAAATGTTTCAGAATGTTACCTGCAACATAGCTGCTTCAGAACATGAAATTACTGAACCAAACACTCTATCTGTGGACTTCATCAATTATGTGGGTGGATAATATTTCAGAATTACAAGATTTTAAAATTATTTTTTATTTTGAGTCATTTGGTTTATATTCTTGTTAAGTTTGGAGTTTTGTCTTATGAGAGTTTAACTTGCAGGTTGAGGCAGAAGTCTCACGGTTGGAAGAGCTGAAATCAAGCAAGATGAAAGATCTTGTTCTGAAGAAGAGGTCAGAGCTGGAAGACATATGTAGAAAGACACATATGATTCCAGAAGCAGATACTGCAATAGATTATGCAATAGAAGCAATTGAGTCTGGTATTAGTCTTGATGATATATCATTGCAACTTTTACTGCTCATATCTGTCTGTTTAACAAGTATGTTGTACATAATGTTGCAGGAAATGTGGACCCTGCTAATGTCCTTGAGCAGATTGAACTTCAAATTGCTAATGTCAAGGAAGAAGCTTTTAACAGGAAGGAAATTCTTGAAAAGGTTGAGAAATGGCTGGGTGCATGTGAGGAGGAATGTTGGCTTGAGGAGTATAACAGGGTTAAGTGTCAAAATCATCTTCTTATATTTATACTTCATCTTTTCTTAGTTTTCTTATTTAATTGTCATTGGTTTGTGATTTTACAGGATGAGAATCGATACAATGCTGGGAGAGGAACTCATCTTACTCTCAAGCGTGCTGAGAAAGCTCGTTCTTTGGTTAATAAACTTCCAGGTATGCCCTTCCAGTGGTTAACAGCCTTTATCTTACAAGTGTGATAGTGAGGCCTCACTGTTGGGACATCATATGTGGCTTCATTTATCAATATTATATCCTATAAACTTCTGTATAGGCTGATTTTAAATTTAATTATTCTTCCAGGATTTAAGGAGGCAACACTTGTGTGTTTATTCATTTGATTATTTTTGATTGATCACTTAGCTTTCTAGTCCTTACAACACCACAATCATGATCACTATTTTAGATAATCTGGTTCTCATCTCATAGTAAGTTGCTCTTTTTATGTTGGTCCAGGTATGGTGGAGGCATTGGCTTCAAAAACCATGGCATGGGAAAAGGAGAGAGGCATTGATTTCTTATACGATGGAGTAAGTCCAACACTTCTTCCTTGAGGTTTAGGTCACGAGTCCTCATTGCTAAGTTTCATCCATGTCTCAGTGTATATAGTTGCTTCTGAGCAAAAATAAATAAATAAAATAATAATAAATAAATAAATAATAATAATAGATAAAGGCTGAACCACTTGCTTATAAATTTTCCAGATTCGCCTTCTCTCCATGCTTGAAGAGTATACCATATTACGACAGGAGAAAGAGGAAGAAAAGCGGAGGCAGCGGGTATGGACCTGTTATTTACTCTATCGTGCTTTGCATTAGCTGACTATATTGCTCTAAGTATGAATTATGGATGTTTTTGTGCACATGATAAATTAATTTTGAATTGCCTTCGCTGTTTTCCTGTCATAGGACCAAAAGAAATTGCAGGGACAGCTGATAGCAGAGCAGGAGGCACTTTATGGGTCAAAACCAAGTCCTTCAAAGACACAGAATGTTAAAAAGGCTCCTAGAGTCTCAACCGGAGGTGCAAGCAACAGAAGACTTTCCCTTGGAGGAGCAATGATCCAAACTCCCAAGCCTGATTTAACTAACTCCAGCAAAGCTACACCCCATTCACGTCCTGGCAAGAAAATTGACCGAATGCACCAGCATGACCATTTAAATCATCGACAAGATGATGGATTTGCTGCATTATCAGCTGGTAAGTTCTTTTAAAATGTGAAGTTACTGATAGAGATTAAATGAGGAGTTGGTAGCCACAAGATCTTTGCTAAATACTTTTCATTTTCCTTTTTCTCTTTCTTTTTTGTGTTTTGTTGAAGATGATATAATTGAAACCGAGCAATAACGGCTCTCGAATCTTCCTCGGGGTCTGGGAAGAACACCAACTGGTTCTTCACAATTTTTAATTGTTGATTGTTGAAGAAGTAGGTTCTGTCTCTTATTTTTCTATTGAATATGCCAAAAATAATTTTTGCACAAAAATGTCTCAAATTAAAATCGAACACAATTGATAAATGTATAGCAATACTGTCAGCCATTGCATGTATAGCAATAATGTGAGCCATTGACGTTTTATAGAAAGAAAAAAAAATAATGAAAAAAAAAAAATGAATGCTGCAAGTTTCAGATATTTGGTTATGATGCTTTAAATAGTAACGAAACAAAGGGTCTGTTTAGCATTTCCAAAGTTCTTTGGTTAATTTTATTCTTCATTTTCTTTTCACTGTTATATATAGGTAGGAGAGGGTTGGATATTGCTGGTCTTCCTGCAAAAAAACATTCCTTCAGTTCTGTAAATGCTCATGAACCAGAGTCACCAATGCTGCGGAAACCGTTCTCACCTATTTCTTCCACAGGATCATCAAAAGCCAACATATTAGAAGATGTGACCACAGCACATGGTGAGACATTTAAGAAGACACTTCCAACTAATGAACTGTCCTTTACTACTACTCCTTCGAAAACTTGTATCGTTGATGAAGAGAACAGGACTCCTAAGGCAATGCCAATCCCTGTGCCCTCAACACCTTCAACATTGTCTGTTCCAATGCAGACGGCTATTACTCCGGCAGCTCCTCTGCCAATTCCATATGGTGCTACTCCAGGAGAAGAGGTTCCTGAAGAAATTGAATACTCATTTGAGGAAAGAAGAGCTGGATTCGTTCTTCCTAGAACTCATATAAAGTCTATACAAGTTTGATGCGGTCAAGCTTTAGGTAAACTTGAATTTGAACTGCTGTTGTTGCTATATTTGATTCCTTTTTTTTTTGGTGAATTGTTTATGGGATGAGTCAAATTGTCATTGGCTTTTACCATAGTGTATATAGTCTACGAATACTGAACGTGGACTAGGTTGTTAAAAAAATGTTTCCAACAAATGAAGGTTAGATTCAATTGAATATCATTTAATTTTCTTTTGTTATTTCCTAGTCGGGTTAAAGCTCAATTTTCGTGTCTAAGTTGCTTTTTATCTTAACCTGCTTTTCACTCACCTCTCTGGCATTTTCTCAAGCTTGCAGCTTCAGCAATAGCTAGAGCTTCTCCAACAACAGGAGATAAAGGGAGAAATTTTTAGGTAGCCTTTGGCTATAGACTAATTCTATTAAAGTGACATGATTGAGTGAATCTAATTTAAATTTCCACGTCTGCTTAAATGGTTAAAATTATAAATTTATCAGGTGGGTTTAGCCTTCAGCTATAGACTAATTCAATTGAAGTGACATGAATGAGTGAATCAAATTTAAAATTTCCACTTCCATTTAAATGGTTAAAATTATAAATTTATCATGATTGAAAATCAAATATTTATTGGAACTCACCCCCATATAGGATTAATAGATCGAGTCTAATTAAAATTTTATAAGGATTTGTTTAGTATTAGAGATTTCAAATGAGATATTTTATAAAATTCATGAATTTAAGTTAAATATATTATTTAACAATCTAAAAAGATGATCAAAATTTATGGATTTTGAAAAATTTTTCATTTTCTAAAATCCTTCATTTTTAAATATTTTAATTTCCCATTTATTAGGTGGTAAAATTCAAGATTTACTATTTTTTGTGTATAAAGGATTATAATAATTTTTTTTATTCTAAGATTATCTCTGATAATCTATTGATTTTATAATTAATTCAAATAGTAAACTATTTAAAATCTATGGATTTTATTAAATTTATGGATTTAAAAATTTTTCAATCCAAACGAAGCCTAAAAGTTTTTCAAAATAAGTCAATTACTTTTTTAAGACTCATCATCTCTAACACTACACATAGCAACAAGACGGGGAGAGAAGAGGAAATTATTCTTTATTATTTTTTTTGTATGGGATCTTTAATTTTAATATTCGCTTTTGATATGTGTTAGCCTTTTAACTAGTATGTGATAATAAATATATTTAAATTTTCAAATCGCACATGCGAAGTCTATGCTAGACTCTTAACTAACATATGACAAAAAAAACTGAGAACGAAAAGATTAATATATTCAAATTTTTATATTGCGTATGTGCCAAGCCCTATTGATGCACGGCTTCAGATGTGACGAAACAACACAAATTGAGGATATAAAGCCAGTTTTGGTAATTTATATTATAGACTTGAGACCAAATAGCACCATGATTTTATGATCAAAACGCACCGTTTTATTTTTAAAAAAAAATGTTAATAGAAGGACTTTCAATTATTTTAGGACGCTCGATCTCGTCTTCTTCAAAATAGCGCCTCGTTTCTTCTTCTTCTTTTTCTTCTCTTTTTCTTTGAAATTGCTTCATTTTTTTGTTCTTCTTTTTCTTGAAGCAGTTTTTGTCTTCTTCTTCTTCATATTTCTTTCATAATCTTTTTTTTTTTTTTAGTTTTTATACTGTTTATGTAAAGATTGTCACATTTTATTCATGAAATAGGTTGGATTGATATTAGTCTGGATACAGCAAAATAATTCTATTAGATCTAATGTACTTTTTGATTTTGAATTTTTTTTGGAGTTTGATTACTTGGTATTTTTAGGTTTTTTAAGAGAGATATTATTTGATAAATTTAAGAAAATTTGGATTTTCCTATTGAAAAGTGTATATCAATAATTGAATACTCTTTTTTGTATTTATCTCTCACTTGTTGAACAATACAATATGATATTATTGGGAATGATCTTTTAATTAATCTCCTTGTTTTGAATTTAACTCGATCGAGATAATAAAGCTAGTTATTGATTAATAAAAAAAATAAAATAGATAATTTAGTATTGATTTATAATCATGAATCTGACAGTAAATGATAATGAATCTGCATATGATATATGATAAATCTAAATGTTGATAAACCTAAATGTTATATTTAATAAATCTGATAGTTACATATAATGAACTTAAACTTTAAATCTAATAAATATTATAATTATATGTGAAATATTAAATAATGAAAATTTTAAATATGAAAAATGAATAAAATCAAATTAAAAAATATTAAATCATGAATTTGGCAGTAAAAGACAATGAATCTGCATATAATATGTGAGATCCCACATCGGTTGGAGAGGAGAACGAAGCACGCCTTATAAGGGTGTGGACACCTCTCCTTAGTGACGCGTTTTAAAACCGTGAGGGTGTTGGGGCCACGCCCTGGGTGGAATACCCAGGCCCAAGCCCAAAGCGGACAATATCGCTAGCGAGTAGTCCGGGACGTTACATAATATATAATGAATCTAAACATTATATCTAATGAATCTGATAATTATATGTGATGAATCTAAACTTTAAATCTAATAAATATGATAATTTAATATTTAATATTAAATAATGAAAATTAAAAAAAAAAAAAGTGTGTTTTTTATTTAATGAAATGGTGTGTTTTGGACCCAAGTCCACCTTGATACTTTGTGAAAAATGTTATATTTAAACCTAAATGTTATAATTTAAACTTAAATGTTATATTTAATGAATCTGATAGTTACATATAATGAATTTAAACTTTAAATCTAATAAATATTATAATTATATGTGAAATATTAAATAATGAAAATTTTAAATATGAGAAATGAATGAAATCAAATTAAAAAATATTAAATCATGAATTTGGCAGTAAAAGATAATGAATCTGCATGTAATATATAATGAATCTAAACATTATATCTAATGAATCTGATAGTTATATGTGATGAATCTAAACTTTAAATCTAATAAACATGATAATTTAATATTTAATATTAAATAATGAAAATTTAAAAAAAAAAAAAGCTTATTTTTTATTTAATGAAATGGTGTGTTTTGGATCCAAGTCCACCTTGATACTTTGTGAAAAATCTTATATAACCTAAAAGGTTAAACTATTAAATGGTGAGATCTCAATTATATATTAAGTTTTGATATTCTTTATTATTTTAAAGGGAGGGGAAGGAAGAGGAGGGGAGGGAAGGAAGAAATTATCAATTTATTTTGTTTGACAAATTAAAATTTGATTAATAAGGGAAAGAGAGGGAAAATAGTGTTATTTTATTTTGGTAGAAGGGAGGAGAGAGAAAATACTGTTATTTTAACTGTGAAAAGATAAAAGTGTACAAAATAAATAAAAAATAGAACATGTGAGTTTTCAACATGAATAAAATTTTCTAAAATGAGAGCGAAATTTATTTATAATCAATTAAAATTTTAATATTAGAAAAAATATAATGAATAAACTTGAGATATGAGAAATATGGGTACAATGAATATGTTAATTAAGAAATTAAAACCTAAAAAAAAAAAAAAAAAATTCTCTTTTGATGTTGCCATTAAAAAAAAAAAAAAAAAAAAGGTTTGAAGGTTGTGAGCCTGTTGAGTTTGAAGATTATAAGACTATTGAGTATTATGCATACGTGATAGGCTATAAAAACCTAAAGTAAAATACAACTGATTTTTTATAATATCATTAAATTATTAATGATAAAAAGGACAAAAAAAAATAAAATGTATTTGAAAATTTTACACTTCAATTTGGAGTGTAATCAATTTCAATTTGTATAAGAAAAATGGAATTGAATTATTTCCCTTCTCCCCTTCTTATAATAAAAAAATTAAAACCATACAAAATAGTTACCAATTTTCATTTTATTTCCGTCTCTTCTCTTTTATTTTAACTCCATCCATGCATAATGTAAAGATCAAGTAAGTAGTGGAACCAAATCTTGAGTAAGGGCGTAGAAGTCTATATACTAAACTTCATTTTACGACATAATAAAATAACAGTAGTGTTTCAATTAAATAATTAACACATAGATAAATTTTGAAAAATAACAAATATTGTCTATAAAAAAAAAATACAATACTAAAATTCAATAATTATGCAACTAAAAAAAATATTCTAAAATATTACAAATAAAATTACATAAAAAAAGAAAATTAAACCAAACTATACAATAAATCTCGATTTTTTGTAGCATCACTAAATTGCCTCATCTTTATTTTTGGGCAAATATTAAAAATATTTTAATGTAATATATTATTATAAGTATTTTAAAAAGTTGAAAGGGTAATTACGTACTCTCATCTCAATTACACGTGGCTTCGCCATTGGAACAAATATTGCAAGGGTTAAAAGATGTATGTGTTGTGAGGCTTAATCAATATATTTTAGGAATAGTGTTGATGCTTGCAATTAGACCTATTCATATATAAGGTTTGAATTTGAAAATATTAAATTTCTAAAAATTCAATCTATTCAACTTGTGATTTTTTTCTACAAATTGAGACCTGGCCTAATGTTCAACAGATTAATAGGTTTAGTTTGGACACATTTGATTAAGTGACCATATGATTGAGTAATTATCAAATTTAAATTTCCACATCTATTTATTTAAATGGTTAAAATTATAAATAATCAAACATTTATTCAAACCCACGGCCATATCTCACCACTTTGATAAGATTAGTTTACAGTCTATTCCTTATTAATTGAGTCAACTTAAAATTTTCTCAAAATAAGGTAAAAACCTTTTTAAGACACATCATCTTTAAGAGTGTGTTTGCAACTCCAATAAGATTAGTTTACAGACTGAGTCAATTTAAAATTTTCTCAAAATAAGGCAATAACCTTTTAAGACACATCATTTCAAAAAGTATATTTGATAAATCACAGTGAAATGTAATATAATATAATCAAATACATTTTTAATATAAATTTATACTAAAAATAAATTTATAAAAAAATAATCATAATATTTTTATAAATTAATTTTACTATTAATATTAAAATTAAATATAATTTTACTTAAAAAATAGTTTAAATGCATAATAAATAAAATTTTTATTTGCCTTAAAATTTAAAAATAAAAATCTGAAAATAAAAATAAAAACAAGGCAATAGTGGTGAGTTTGGACTTGTCAATATTTTTATTAAAAGTAAAAATAAAAATAATCCATAGTCTAAAAAATATCAATTTTTTAATTTTTTGTAGAATATATATTTCATAAAATTTGTAAAATTGCTATTTTATGAAATTAGTATTGTTTATCTAAAATTTGAACCAAAATTTAGAATAATTATTCCATATAAAATAATTACTCTATTCATTGGCTATTTCATGAATTAAATATATCCTAAAAGGAATGTAAGGAGAAAAAAACAAAAGGATTCAAATGTTAATTTTATCAAATGTCAAAGGCTTTGCAATGAACCATGAACCAAATGTTAATTCAAAGGACTAATTTATTATGGAATAATTATTATATTTTTTGTATATTTTATTTCGCGAACCAAACATAATCTTAGCATTTTATTCAAATACTTAGGAATGGCAACGGAGTAGGGGAAGCATCCCCCATTCTCATCCCCACCTTAGCGAGAATCCCAGTCTCTGTCCCCACCTCACATACAGGGATAATTTAATCTCCATCTTTATTCCTATGGAGATCCCCATCTTCGCGGAATCTCCGTCCTCATTTAAATTTTATCTTATTAAATTTATATAATTCATAAATAATAACAAAAAAATAAAAATAAATATATTTAAAAAAATATTAATAGATTCAACCCACAAAACATCAACCATACAAAATTAAAATGTAAATATTTTTAATACATTAAAAATATTTTGCAATTTTTTTAGTAAAATATTAAAAATTCAGCATACATAAATATGAGAATACTTAAATAAATTTTTTCTAATAATTACTAATTATATTATGGAGTAATTATGTAAGTTATCACTAATTATATTAGGGATAATTATGTAATTATATTATTGAGTCCCCATGGAGACGGGGATGAAGATTTCTGTGTGGTAGAGAATACACTCATTCTCCATCCCGTCTTTACTAATGGGGAAAAAATTTCTCCCATCCTCATCCCTATGGGGAGAGAAATCGGAGAATTCTCCTTCCGTAAGGGGTAAATCTTCGTTCCTTACGGGAATTTTCCACCCCATTGCCATCCCTACAAATACTATGTACTTTAGTGACTAATATTTTACACTGAATAACAATTTAGTCTTTCAATTTTCAAACATAATAACTTTTCTCCTTAGAAGACAAAAAATTGAGGAACTAAATTGTTATTTCACCCATTTACAAAGTTAACTCAAATTCAAACTTTGTTATTTAAAAAATTTTAATGCAAAACTAATAACCCTTTGACATATTGAAATCATTTCGTGAATTATGAAGAGTTAAATCAACTAATAAAATAATAGTTGCCACACAATAATAACCTAAAAGAACAATAAATAAGGAAAATAAAAAACAATTAACAGCAATTTTATATAAAAAAAAAATTAAAATTAGACTATGAAACATGAGGTTAGACTCGACACGGTAAAGCAAAACCTCAACTTCTAAACAGCTGATCTAATGGTGACAGTTCTGTTTGTTAAAATTTAAGCAAATATTTTCTAATTTTCTTTGCAAATTTTGTAAATTAATATGATATTGCATTGAATATCAATATTTAGAAATTATTATTAAATAAAAAAAAAAAAGAAAAGTAAAATCAATTATAACGTAGGCCATAACAGGACCAAATGGTTGACAGAATGAAAATTTTAGAGAAAACTTTAATTTGATTTTAAAAAATAAAGGTGAGTAACGAATTTTGTCAAACAACAAAAAGCAAATAGTAATTTTAAACCAAAAAAAGTTAGCCGAAAATCACCCATAGACGTAATTACAAAAAGCAAACCTCTCCAGCTTATAATAATTAAATGCCACCTCCAGAAGCCCCTGAAGACTCTGCAACATCCTGTAATCTTAGTGTCACTGCTAATTCTTTGATCATTTTACCTCTATCTGCTAAACCGTCCACAGCTCTATTTAGCCTTTTTAACCAAATGTCATAATCAACCGGATATGGAGTTCCACAAAGGCTATCAACATAATCTGCAAATGCCTTTAAAAGAGCTGAAATCTCGCCGAGTTGCTGTTGAATCAAACGCTTTGCCCAGCTTTTCTCCCTCCATTGCAAGGCAGATTCAATAGAATCCTGTTGCTGCATTGTCCCTCCACAAATAAAATAGAGGAGGTAAGTAAGGCTTTCGGCATCGGATGATGGACAAAGCTTCCCATGCTGAAGTGCATGGGATGAAGAGAACTGTAGATTTATTCCTGGGCTGTCTCTGTCTTCTATAACTGCACGTCCCCAGGAAACAGGTACATACAAGAATCTGTTTCTTGGCCCCTGGGAGTCAATAGCACGTATTATGTTCTCAGGGCAGATATCACCATGTTGAACACCAGCCATTGCTGCACTTCTTAGAGCAGCTAGGCAATCTCGGCAGCAGCGAACTGCCTCTTCAGCGGGAAATGAGCCATCCTGAGCAACTATGAAAGAGAGTTGTTCCCCAAATGGAGATGTCACAAGTATCGGGGTTCCACACAATGGATGATCACAACAACCCCCAGGACTCTGCTTGTTGCATGGACCAGAATGCAAAATTCGGCCAGAGGCAACTATTTCTGGTAAATATTTGCTTGTGATTCCTTGCTGCTTCAAGATGTTTAGTACTTTTGTTTGCCTCTGCACTTGGTACCACAAACTCATATCTTCCCAAGATGGCTCTAGCCTACGGGGATGGGCACCCACGTATAAAGTCAATAACTCTGTTGGACAATCTAGAGAAACAGCACTATAGAGAAAATAGTTCCCTCCAATCAAAGAATCCTGAATCTGAAAACCTTTATGCACCTGCTGCTGGTCATCCAACAGCAATATTTCACCCTGACTAAGCTTCAAACGCAATGCTTGCTTTCTAGAAGCATCATCAATCTGGTTAAGTTCTACAATCTCTCCTTGATGTCCCATCTGTTCAAAAGTAAACAGGGCGTTTTCATTTTCATTAAGGCAGCATTCTATCCTACGCTTCTGGAGACGACGACTATGATCCGAGGCCAATGAAGCTATTGATTTTCTTGGTGGTCCGTTCCACTGGACAATGGAATAGAAAGTTGCCAGAAGTACTTGCAGAGTTCCAAGGTCCCCCCAGTTAGCATTACCTAGCTTATTCCACACCCGGTCAACAGAGGAAACTCTGACTTCAGCATGATATTTGATCCATCCAGTCACAGATTGATATGGATTTGTTGACCTCACCTCAAGTCTACTAAAATCACCCCCAAGCTTCACCACACCACCAAATTTAGAATCAAAAACCAAAATAGAAATAGAATCGCTGCCAATTGTGTTGAGCTTGCTCAAACTCCTAGCAATGAGTATATGAATGCCATAGAAGAGGGCTTCACATATGCATTTGGCAGATAATTTTAGCTCATTACCTGACAATATATCTGGTCTAAATAAGGCAAGTTCCACCACTTGACCCCAATGAACTTGTGAATCACTCCCAGTTTTTGATATCAAAGCTAAACCACAAAGCTCTTCAAGCTTTCCCCTTGATATTGCCTTCTGTACAGTATAAAACTTTGATCCAGGACGACAGGGACAAGATAAACAGAATGGCAATGGCCCACTTTTATGCCAAAATCTACGCCACAGACCGTTCACAATAGCGTGAAGAAAATCTTTTATTGCAAAATACTCATCTTCTTTTGAATCGTCAGAAGCATAAGGTGAGCAAGGCATTCGGCATAGTTGCTGAAATAAGACCCCTTCCAATGCTAAATCAAGCTTGCGCAATTCATCAATCGAGAAGGGAGACCCAAAAGACTGCTCATTGGTTGACTCTGTATGCATATTCTCCAAAACCCATTCTTCAAGACTCTGTTCAAATAAGTCAAAGTTGACAAGTTTCCTTCCATAGTCTTTTAGCGCCTTGAGCACCCTTCTAGAAGTATGAAGGGACTTGCTTGAAGCAGAAATGCTAGATACACTACGGGCAGAGATAACTGCATTCAATCCATATATCACATTAATTATAAACTTTAACATGTAGTAGATATCGACAAATGTTTGAAATACAGTGCACAGGAAGATTTCAGACATAAAAAGCCTTTTTACTAATAATTAATTAATAGTGTCCTTTATATTGTCACTGGACACCACACTATTGCTAATATACTAGCTAATATGAAAATGCAGGATAGAAAACCTCTAGACCTTTTTAAAGAGCATTGGAAAATAAAGATAAACATGCAAAGAATGGCAACTGCTTCTCAGACTTGTGTGATCTGGAAATTTCCCTTTATCACCAAAAGTACAAGAGATATTTCTTCTTGCTTTTCTTCTCTTTTTCTTTTTTCTAATTTTTGTTTTCTTTTGGAATTATGTAATGGAGCTTTATCCCACTTGCATCAACATTGACTATATTTGAAGTTTTGCAATCTGGCTGTATGTGGTTGTTCTATTAAATTTCACAGCATAATTCTTTATCCATTATTTCATAAATGTCATTTCTAGCCACCCATTCACAATTGCAGTTCCATCAACAAAAACAAACCAAAACTTAGTAAAGCAGTCACTCGTCTTTCCTAGGATAAATTACTATTTTGTCCCTCAGTTTTGTCTTAACTAACGAATGCGTCCCTGTATTTTGAGAAACTAACTAATTCGTCCTTGCATTTTGGCTCTGTCAAACTATTTAGTCCTTCCATCCATTTTTACCATTTAACGCCAATGAAAAGACTAAAATACTCTCCATTTACTTTCAAATTTTCCATCCCATCCATAAAGGAAATAACCTATCAACAAATTTCCAAAATTTATAGTTTATTTACTTAAATAATCAAAAGCACAAATAATTTTCCTTCACTTTCCCACAAACTAAACATAAATGGAATAAAATTCTTTTCAATGGGTCGCTTGCAATTGGGTCAATCTCAAAAACCCATAACCAACAACACTAGCAACAATTTTAAGTGGTTTGGATTTGCCTTGATGTGTGATAGGAATGGTGATGGCAACTGAGATTTGAATTTTTAGGATAAATTTTTTTTTTAGGAGGAAGATGATTGAGTGGTTCTGAGTATGGAGGTTAGAGTTGGGTTTGCACAGAAGACATTAAAAGAAAGAGAGAACTGATTTAGTTTCAAGTTAAAAATAAAAAATAAAATGGGCCCCACAATAATGTACTTGAATCTCTGAGTAGAGCATTTGCAGCAAGTTCATAACCAGCAAAATCACTCTTAGCTGCCACATAAAATCTGGCCAAATTCCACCGGCAAGAAATTAGTTAATTTCTTGAACTTACTACTCTTGATAATTTATTTTGCTTTTTGGTTGAACTCGCAGCTGGGAGGTGAGTGATGGTGGCCGTGAATCTAGTGGTGGGATGGACTTCGGTCTACGTGAAGAGAAAAGGAAGGAGAATGAAAGCAAATAATTATTTGAAGAACTGGAGATTTGTGGATTTAGTGTGAAGAAGGAAAAAAAAGAAAGAGGATATTTAAAAATATATATATATATTTTTTTAATTTTCTAGCAGAAAAATGTAAGAAAATGCATGGAAGGACTAAATTTACTAATGGAATAAAAATGCAGGGACGTGTTAGTTTTTTAAAATATAGGGATGTGTTCGTTAATTAAGGCAAAATTGATGGACTAAATAGTAATTTATCTGTCTTTCCTACATGTGCATAAGCTGTCACCAATTCCTACTCTCTGTCTCCATTTGGAGCTAGTTCCTACTTTAATGATCCAGCTCACTGACATATGCTTGTAATAAAGCAACATTACCAAAAGGTAAATGAAGGTTCTTAAGTTTAGTGGATGAGAAAATAACAAAGACAGAAGCTACAAGAGAAATATACAGCCTTAGGGGTCTTCTTTCTTAGACGGCATGGGAGAAAATGGGATGGTAAGAAAGTGTTTCTTGTTCATGTCAATTCCAAGTAAAAAAATAATGCTGTAAGATTAATGGTGTGAAATGGTCACATGTGTTATCACTGTTATCAGGGTACAGTTGAAGCCATCCAACTATGATTTTTGCATCTTATTTTCACTTATAATTATACTCCTTTACAAAAGTAACAATTGTCATATAAATTCCTGCACTTTCTAGGTTTCAGATAAACGAAAAAACTAGCCAGCCAAAGTTGTCCTATTTTCAAATTTTTAAGTTCTTTGGGTTGGTCTTGGTACTACAAGGCCAAAAAAAAAAAAAAAAAAAAACAAATCAAGCAGCCAAAAGAAACAAATATATTCTTTCCATTATATGAATTCTGTTTTTACATATTAGGCACATTATGAAGATTAAAATATGATATGATTACAAACTATCAAAAATTTAGTTCATCCTAGTCATCTCCCAGGTAGAAATTTCTGAAAAACAAACATTAACATTTATGTCACAGAAGGCAGAAGATGCATTACATGTTACAGACAGAAACATTCACAAAGTGATATCTTCATAATTTTCATGAGGTGGATGGATAGTAGCTAACAAAAAGTACTGCCGGGAACAAAAACAAAATAAAAAATAAAAGATCAAATATTATACAAACCAGAGCTAGACTTCCTGAAACTTCCATCCCAACTCCGTCCAGGAGATGAGTCCTCCAAATCATTCTGCAAAAAACCTGTGCCATAATAATTCCATTTGTGAAATTTGTTAATAGAAAAACTTACCAAGAAAAACAGTTCATTATCCCATAAAAAAGTGCCAAATTCAAGGTTAAATTTAAACAAAAATAAAAAAGCCTTAATGAACTAATATTTTGTCACCATAATAAATAGATTATGAAAGAAAAATTGTCCCCCATGATACAAGATGGCAGAAAGAGAAAACATAATCCAAAACACAATTTTCTCGTAACACTTATTGAAGGCAAAGGAAGCAAAAACCACAAAGCATGTCTTCTTGTAAATCAGATGATTGATAGTAAAAGAGGCACTTGAAGTAAGAGAGTCTCCTAAGATAAATTATGGACAATTAACTGGCTAAATCCTATAGCCAATCACTTAAATTTATGTTCTTTACAATCAAAACATCTCTAACATGTTGGTAATACTCTTATTCATCGCTGCTACAGCAGCAATTCAATAAATGTATTTGGATTGATTAATGCTCCCCTTAAAGTCATGCCATTTTCTTACGTGCCTAATGTGACCCATTGAAATTTTTGCTGCAGTTTCCAAACTACCATGTTGGTAACTAATTAAAACTAGAAAGCACCACATATTGGTCGGCAACCATTCTGGAATCTTAGGATGTGATCAATGCAAATAGTTCCAAGCAAAAGTAATTTGTAAAATGTATCTCCCAAAATTGCAAGATTTAAAAGCTTTCCTTGGTGCAGAAAGTTCCAAGAAAAAATAGTTCCTTGTAAAATTGTCTGCCAACATTTTAAGATTTAAAAGCTTCCCCCAAATTTAAGCGACCCGAAAATCTCAAGAGTCAATAGCTTCCTCCCAAATAAAACTCCATAAATGAAGAGAAAGGTGCTGACAATAGAAATACTTATAGATATTTCATCCCTGAGACAATGTATCATAGTTGTTTAGGCCATCAAATTCGCTCTAGCTTCTCATTCTTTACCCTTATGTGAAGATTCTCTTTGCTCCATACTCCAAGTAAAATCAATATTCTTCCTATTTAGAATAGAATGGTTGAAAACAAGCATATCAATTCAAGACAATATCAGTGTTTCAGGACAAGATGAAGGAAGTGGACTAAGGGATGTCTGGTTTTCTTGGTTTTTTGAGGCATCAAACTATCAGCCAAATATTCGTTTTGGGCCTCCAAGGGCATAAGGAAACTCAGTGTTTTCTGGTCTAAATAGGATGGTTGAAAGGGGTTTTGAGAGGGACCTGATACAGGCCATCAAAGTCACATCAGAGCAAAAAAATAAAAAACAACAGTCATACTATATGTTTGTGTCTCAAATAAAATTTGCAGATGAAACCATGTCGATCATCAAAGGATAAGTTTCCAAAATGTTTTGACTCGCTTAAAATATTTTAGATGTCAAGACTGAGCCTAAGAGTAGTTTGCAGGCAACAATTTAATGCAGGAGGGGTTTTTCAGGTCTTCCTTTGTCAACAGGGTATGTGAGGTTAGAGTGGTCCTTAACATATTTAGAGATGCCTTTTGGTGGCAACTCTAAGTCCATTATTTTTGGGATCCCTTAGTGTCAAGATTGCAAAAATATTTTATTTTATATTATTTTTTGGAGGAGAAAGATTGCAAAAAGATTAGATAAGGAGCTTTCTTTTCATTAGGGTATGCACTACTTTGATTCTAGCTTGCTTATTCAGTATTTCTTCTATATTATTTGTCCCACTTTGACATCCCAAGACAAGTAGCATTTGAGATTGAGACAATGATGAGAGATTGCTTTTATCTAGGGTGGAGGGACTAGAGAAGACCATGTCGTCAGCTAGAGCCAGTATGCAGACAAAGCCCATGGATAAGTAGGTGTGGTGATTTCCTATAGAGGTTGATTGCCTATGGCCTCAAATTATCAAGAGCAAGAATGGCAAGCAGCAAACAGTGTTTGTCAAAAGTGTATGTTATTTATGAAGGCCCATGGAAATCCATATCTGGAGTGTTCTCTTCTTCTTTCCCTTAGTTAAATATAAGTAATTTCAGGGTTTCAACTAAGGCTTGCCAAAATCTAGAAATTTGGAAATCTTAGTAGGCAAAAATTAATAAATCACTAACTTTGCAAAAAATAAATAAATCAATAACTCAAATCAGCCTTAATCCAAAGCTAATTAGGGTCAGCTATATGGATTCTTTATTTCCACTCTAAACAGTTCTAGACTATGTCCTCATACAAGTGTAATGCCTCAAGATCATATTATACCACTCTCCTCCAAGTTAGTTTAGGTCTACCCCTGATAAAAGCCTAGGGTTTTATCAATGAAATTAGGAAAAAGAAAACTAAGAACAAGAGATAGGGATTTGATCGCTTCAAGGGATCAACCTCCAAATTGGCCAAAGTCTTTGAATTATATTTGATTGCTTGAGAAAAAAAAAAAAAAAAAAGGGAAGGTATCATATATATATAGAGTTATTTAATCCTTAGTTGATTAGGATTAGGATTTCTAACAAAGGAAATAAATAAATTAGCATAATTCAATGACTCCTAACATAAATAGGAAAATAAAGACTGCTATCAAACCCCTAAAATTAAGGAATCCAAACATTTCCCGCCTCTCCAAAACAGCCTTGTCCTCAAGGCTGAGCAACAATGAATTATGGAAACTTCTATTCCAATGCTTTGTAAGACTCCCAAGTGGCATCCTCAATCGGTAGATTGGCCCACTGAACAAGCACTTTAGTGACAGGATATCTATGAAGCATCACAACGCATCGATGAAGTATGGCTTGAGGCAGGATTTGCCAGTAGAATCTGGCAAATGGTGTTGCACCACATCATCCTCACCTAACTTCTTTCTAAGGCAAGAAACATGAAAAACTGGATGTATCCTTGAGTTTGCTGGCAAATCCAAGCAATAAGCAACTGAGCAAATTTGTTCCAATACCTTATAAGGCCCAAAAAATTGAGGAGATAGGTTCATAGAAGACCAAACCTTGATAGAAGTTTGCTTGTAAGGTTGGAGCCAAAGGAAAACCCAATCTCCTACTACAAACTCTCACTCAATACGATGCTTATCAGCTTCTTGCTTCATTCTAACTTGTGAGGCTGCAAGATTATTTCTTAAAAGTTGAATAATCTTATCCCTATCAAGAAATTCCTTATCCACTTGATCCACCTTAGAAGAACTAGGCATGTATTTTGTAATCATGGGAAGAGGGTGACCACAACGTGCTTCAAAAGGAGTCATCTTAGTAGAAGAGTGATAAGTGGTATTGTACCACCATTCTTCCCAAGGAAGCCATTTCACCCACTCTTTTGGTTGATCACTAGTAAAGCATCTAAGATAGTTTTCTAGGCATCTGTTCACCACTTTGGTCTGCTGATCTGTTTGTGGGTGATAAGCAGCACTCACATTCAATTGGGCACCTTGCAAGTGAAATAGCTTACTCCAGAATGTATTAGTAAAAACTTTATCTTGATCACTAACAATGGAATGCAGAATTCCATGCAATTTCACTATATTCTGAGCAACACTTGCAGCAGTATAAGGATGTCGTATATCACAAAAAAGCATATTTTGTAAGACGATCCACGATCACAAAGATGATGGTTCTACCTTGAGATGGTGGAAGTTTATTGATAAAATCCATGGATATGTCAGTCCAAGCATCATCAGGAATAGGAAGAGGCTGAAGCAAACCAAGGGTGGCAACTGTCTCACCTTTGTGGCACTGACAAACACCACATTCTGCAACAAATTTCTTGATGGTTTTTGTTAAGATATGCTGAGTGTGTATAGATAGGATCATTAGCTGTACAGCCTAATTACAGCCATAATTGTAGGGATTAGCATTAGTTAGTTTCCTTTTTATGCTATAGGAATACTTGTATAAATTGAGTGCTCAATTCCTCTGTAAAACACAATTCAATTGAGTAATTTTCTATAACATGGTATCAGAGCCATTCCTCTGAACTCTGAATTTGGTTTTTGTTCTTCTGCCCTGGAGTGTAGAAGAGTTAGTGTTTGTTTCCGGTGTTTTGCTTCTGTTCTGAAGAACAGAGGATTACTGCAGTTTGGGTGAAGGTTGTGCAGGGGTGATCCATCGACACCGCCTGCCCAGGAAGCTTCGCCGTGCGTCGATCGTCCGATCTGGAGTTTCCGGCAGCCAGCAGACCCTCGAGTGAGTCTCACGCACCAGAAGTTCCGCCGCCTCCGCCCAACTTCGTCCTCCGGCGTCGACTCCTCTTTCCTAGTCACTCTGTGTGTTTGGTTTTGTGGTTAGTGACCTTCTTTGTCTTCTATTAGTACTAAAGGTACTGTAGCAGTGTTATTTTCATTGATTTTGTGGTCTGGAGGTTTTGGTTTTGTGTTTTTGGAGGTTCCTTTTTTATTATATTTTTGCATTGGTGGTTTTTTATTTATAATGGCTGAGGGGCATAAAGTTGAAATGGTTCCTATAACTAATAGGATAACTGAACATAAGTCAAATGGTTCGAATTATATTAATTGGCGTAGGACAGTTAAGATTTATTTGAAAAGTTTGTCTAAGGATGATCATCTCACACAAGATTCTCCAAATGACAAAACTCTTAAAGAATGGGAAAGGAAGAAACCTGTCTCGTGTTTATGATGTTTGTAAGAAGTTTTACAAAGCAGAACAGCAAGAGCAGTCCCTTCAGGCATATTTCATGAATTTTAAGAAGACATATGAAGAACTAAACTCTGTACTTCCTTTTAGTGCTGATATAAAGGTACAACAGGCTCAGCGAGAATAGATGGCAGTGATGAGTTTTTTAGCAGGACTTGATTCTCGCTTTGAAGTCACTAAGTCTCAAATCCTTTCCAGTGCTGAAATTTCTTCTCTTCAAGAAGCATTTTCAAGAGTTCTTCGTACTAAAAGTTCTTCTCTTGTTAGTTCTACCAATCAACCTGCTAGTGCTCTCATTAGCCAAAGTGGACGAGGACGGAATACTGTCAGAGGTGGGGGTACTACCATAGAGTGTTACTATTGTCATGAGCCAGGGCATACCAAGTGTGCATGTCCAAAGCTACAAAACAGAAATCAGAGACCACATAAAGCAAATTTGGCAACTACTGCATCTGACCAGACAATTACCATTTCTATAGAAGAATATGCTTAGGTCACTCAGTGTCAGGAAGATTTAAAGAATTCAGCTTCTTCTATCAATGCTAGTGCACAGTCAGGTAAATCCACTTCATGTCTTGCTTCATCTTCTACCCAATGGGTCATTGATTCTGGATGTACCGATCACATGACAGGTAATCCTAAACTTCTTTCTTCCATTGAAAAATCTAAAATCCCTTCAAAAGTCACTTTAGCTAATGGATCTACCACATTTGTACTTGGCACTGGCACTGCTAAACCAACACCACTACTCACTTTGAACTCTGTTCTAAATCTTCCTGGACTCGCCTTCAACTTATTGTCTATTAGCAAAATTACTCGTACATTAAATTGTTTTGTCTCATTCTTTCCTGATTCTTGTCTCTTTCAGGATCTGATTATGAAGAAGATTATTGGTTGAGGACATGAATCAGACGGACTGTACATTCTGGATGGACCAGTCCCCAAACCAATTGCCTGTTCCAGTATCTCTACTGCCTTTGAAGAACATTGTCAGTTGGGTCATCCTTCCTTGTCTATTTTAAAGAAATTGTGTCCTCAGTTTCAACATCTTTCTTCGTTAGATTGTGAGTCTTGTCAGTTTGCTAAACATCATCGTTTACCTTCAGTTTCTCGTATTAATAAAAGGGCGAATGCTCCTTTTGAGTTAGTTCATACTGATGTGTGGGGTCCTTGTCCTGTAGTGTCTAAATCTGGTTTTAGATATTTTGTTACTTTTGTTGATGATTTCTCCCGTGTCACGTGGCTTTATTTAATGAAAAATCATTCTGAAGTGTTTTCTCATTTTCGTGCTTTCTATTCTGAAATAAAGAATCAATTTAATATGTCTGTTCAAAATTTGAGAAGTGATAATGCAAAGGAATATTTGTCAGAAACTTTTCAAACTTTCATGATCCAGCATGGTATTGTGCATCAAACTTCTTGTGTTGACACACCATCTCAAAATGGTGTAGCGGAAAGGAAAAACAGGCATGTTCTTGAAACAGCTAGAGCTTTGCTCTTCTAAATGAACGTCCCAAAACATTTTTGGGCTGATGCTGTCTCCACAGCTTGTTTTCTGATAAATCGGATGTCTTCGTCAGTTCTTCAAGGTGAAATCCCTTTTCATATTTTGTTTCCGAATAAACCTTTATTTCCTATTAAACCTAAGATTTTCGGAAGCACATGTTTTGTTCGTGATATTAGACCTCAGGTTTCTAAACTTGATCCAAAATCTTTGAAGTGTGTTTTTCTAGGGTATTCTCGCCTGCAAAAGGGATATAGATGTTATTGTCCTGATACTCAAAAATATCTTGTGTCTACTGATGTCACTTTTCATGAACATATCCCATTTTATCCAGTGTCTTCTACTTCCTATTCTAAAGGCGATGATGATGATTTGTTGATCTATACTGTTACACATATTACACCTAGTCCACCTCCAGTGTTACCACCATCTTCTCCTTATCCACCATCTGCCACACCAAAACCAGTTATTCGTGAGGTCTATTCTAGAAGGCAGAAAAATTCTGATCCATATATGGAACCAGTAAATTCTTCGGCATCCGATCCTAAAGATCACGATCTCGATGTGCCAATTGCTTAACGAAAAGGTAAACGTCAATGTACTTATCCCATTTCTTCTTTTGTCTCTTATAATCATTTATCTTCTTCGTCGAGTTCTTTTGTTGCCTCTCTAGAATCTATTTCTGTTCCTAAAACCATTTCTGAAGCTTTATCTCATCCTGGCTGGCGTGATGCTATGATAGAAGAGATGAATGCTTTAAATCATAATGATACGTGGGATTTAGTGAATTTGCCTGCAGGAAAGAAAGCTGTCGGGTGTAAGTGGGTATTTGCAGTCAAATTTCATTTTGATAGTTCTGTGGCTTGACTTAAGGCTCGACTGGTGGCTAAAGGCTATGCTCAGACATATGGTGTAGACTACTTTGATACATTTTCTCCTGTTGCTAAATTAACATCTGTTCGATTATTAATATCTTTGGCAGCTTCGCACGAATGGTCACTACATCAACTGGATATAAAGAATGCATTCTTGCACGGTGATCTTCATGAGGAAGTATACATGGAGCAACCTCCTGGGTTTGTTGATCAGGGGGAGAATGGGAAAATATGTTGTCTCAGAAAATCCCTGTATGGCTTGAAACAGAGTCCTCGAGCCTGGTTTGGGAAATTTAGTCCAGCATTGGAGCAATTTGGGATGCAGAAATTCAAGTCTGATCATTCTGTCTTTTATAGACAATCCTCAACAGGCAATATCTTTTTAGTTGTTTATGTGGATGATATTGTTATTACTGGAAGTGACACTGCAGGTATCTCAGCCTTGAAAGCTTTTCTTAACAGTCAATTTCAAACTAAAGATCTGGGAGCTCTAAGATATTTTCTGGGGATATAAGTGACACGAAGCAAGAAGGGAATCTTCCTGTCTCAGAGAAAGTATGTTATTGACTTGTTAACTGAAACAAGGAAGATTGGAGCTAAGCCATGCAGTACTCCTATGATGCCTAACCTGCAGCTTGTAAAAGATGGAGACTTGTTTGAAGACTCTAAGAAGTATAGAAGATTGGTGGGAAAACTGAACTATCTTACAGTCACTAGACCTGATAGTGTTGTTAGTCAATTCATATCTTCTCCTACAGTTCAACACTGGGCAGCTCTAGAACAGATCCTATGCTACTTGAAGGGAGCTCCGAGTCTTGGAATATTATATAGAAATCATGGACACTTTAACATAGAATGTTTTTCAGATGCAGATTGGGCAGGTTCTAAAATTGATCGACGGTCCATCACAGGCTACTGTGTTTTTGTTGGCAGGAATTTGGTTTCGTGGAAAAGCAAGAAGCAAAATATGGTATCACGATTAAGTGCAGAATCTGAGTACAAAGCTATGGCACATGCTACTAGTGAAATAATGTGGATTCACCAACTCTTGACAGAAGTCGGCCTCAAAACTTCTATGCATACAAAACTGTGGTGTAATAATCAAGCTGCTCTTCATATAGCTTGTAATCCTGTATTTCATGAACGAACTAAGCATATCGAGATCGATTGCCATTTTGTCCGAGAAAAGATACAGCAAAATGTCATATCTACTGGACACGTGAAAACTGGGGAACAACTTGGAGATATATTTACTAAATCTCTAAATGGGAATCGAGTGGTTTACATTTGTAACAAGCTGGGCATGATAAATATTTATGCTCTAGCTTGAGGGGGAGTGTTAAGATATGCTGAGTGTGTATAGATAGGATCATTAGTTGTACAGCCTAATTACAGCCATAATCGTAGGGATTAGCATTAGTTAGTTTCCTTTTTATGCTATAGGAATACTTGTATAAATTGAGTGCTCAATTCCTCTGTAAAACACACAATTCAATTGAGTAATTTTCTATAACAGTTTTCTTCATACCCTTCCAATAAAAAAGTTGACAGATGCATTTATATGTATGTGGAAATCCAAAATGACCCGCAACTGGTGATAAATGAAACTCCTTCAAAATTATATTTTGGCAAGAAGAATTTGTCGAAGTGCATCTGCAACCAAATTCTCATTCCCTTTCTTATAAATAATCTCATAGTCAAAACCCAATAACTTAGTGACCCACTTTTGCTGCTCTAAAAAAGAAACCCTTTGCTCAAGAAAATATTTCAAGCTTTTGTGATCGGTGTGTATTTGAAACTGTCGACCAATTACGGCCTCCACTTCGTGACTGCATCAACAATGGTTAACATCTACTTGTCATAAATAGATAAACTCATATGAGATAGGGAAAGTGCCTTACTAATAAGTGATTGGATGACCTCCTTGCATTCACACAGCTCCAATTCCCACTCCAGAAGTATCATATTCAATTACAAATAACTTGTTAAAATCTGGTAAAGTGAGGACTGACATAATAGTCATTGCATACTTAAGAGAAATAAAAACTTGAATGGCTTCTTCTGTCCACTTAAATGCATCTTTCTTCAAAAGTGATGACAAAGGAGCATTGGTTTTGCCAATCTTTTACAAACTTTTGATAATAATCAATGAATCCTAAGAATCCCCTCAGAGCCTTTATTGATTTTGGAATTGGCCAATCTTTCATTGCCTGGATTTTGGAAGGATAAACTGCACCTTCTCGAGAAACAACACAGCCAAGACACTCCACCTAAGATTGTGCAAAGCTGCATTTTTATTTCTTGACAAAAAGACAACGCTCACGAAGAGGGTAAAGACAACCCGCAAATGTAATAAATGACTTTCTAAAAATGGGCTATATATCAAAATATCATCAAAAAAAATCAAAACAAACTTATGAAGATGGACTTGAAAGACATCATTCATTAAACTCTGAAAAGCAGATGGTGCACTAGTTAACCTAAAAGGCATTACTAAAAATTCACAGTGACCATCATGCATTCTAAAAGCAGTTTTCTGAATGTCATCTTCATGCACACAGATTTGGTGATAGCCAGATCGGAAATCCATTAGTGAAAATTTGTGCACCTCCCAACTTATCAAGTAACCATCCACCACTAGAATAGGATACTTGTCTTTCACTGTAATATTATTAAGTGCTCAATAATCTACACACATTCGCTAAGAACCATCCTTCTTCCTTACTAATAAAACTAGAGAGGAGTATGGACTAACATTGGACCTTATGACCCCTGCTTCAAGCATCTCCTTAACAATTTTCTCTATCTCTGTCTTTTGGAAGTGTGGATATCGATTGGGCTGAACATTAGTTGGTGCACTCCCAAGTAGTAAAGGAATCCGGTGATCATGCGATCGAAGAGGTGGAAGTCCTTTTGGTTTTACAAATACATCCATAAATTCTTCAAGTAGTGATTGAACATTTTTTTCTTGTTTAGGTGCTGCAATTTCCTCTTCAATGCTCCGTAATTGTACCAAAAATTCATGGTATGCCTTTCGAAGAATCCTCTTCATTCTATGGCTAGTAACAGTTGTGACCTTACTACCATGCTTTCCCTTTAGGATCATTTGCTTTCCATTGATAAAAAATTTCACAATTAATCCAATAAATATCGTCCAAAGTTAATAGCCACTCAATTCCAAGAGCAAATTCATAGTCCTCCAATGGCAGTAAGAAAAAATCCACTAGCAACTCTTGACCCTGCATGACAAGCTTCAATTTGGAACATTTACTATTTGTGAGCCCTTGATTTTGCACCCTTATAATTCGACTACAACTTGGCACCTGCTAGGATTAGTACGCTACGCATAACCAATACGACAGTCCCCCTAACCAATTAGCGTGCAGAAGCCAAAGGGCCAACACCCCATCGAAAAAATGATTTCCTTAGCTTTGAACCCTCCAATACTTAGGCTCGGTAAACAGACCTCCGAAATCCGAAATTGTGAAAATAAGAAAATCAGGAAACAGAGATCCGAGAACCAAAATCTATCCTTTTGACCTCTAAACCATTCTCAGATTATTTGGGATTGAATAACGACCACAACGCAACAAGAATCACAAAAAGTGGAAGAGAAAGGAGCGAGAATGGCCAAAACGGGCTGAATAGCGAACTTAGGGCCCATAACCACACAGCCTAGTGCGTTGACCGCATGGGCCCATGCAGTGACCACACAGGCACATGCGGTTGCAGTTTGATGACAGCACGTGCCACCTGTGGCACTGCAAGGTCCACATGCGGTCACTACTTCGTTTTGCAATCCCACATCAAAAATTCAGTTTTTTTCACCTATAGCCTTCAGCCTATATAAAACAACCCCCTCAACTCATTGGCACACTCAGATTTTCTTGATCAAACCCTCTGATCTTAAAGCAAACAATTATTTTTTAAAGCTTGGTCCGCCAAGGAACGAGCTTTTTAGTTTAAAGCTTTCTTTTTGCTTTACTATTACTCTTTGCTTTACAAAGCAAGTTGGATTGTGACTTTCTGAGCCGACCCATCAAGTCAAAAGTTTGCCACAGTCCAAGGGAAGCCGTAGCCCGCCATTCGAGGTAAGTTGCCTTTCCTTTTTCTTTTATTTATTTATTTATTTCATTTTAGTTTCCCTTCTTGGGATTTTTTGTTCTAAGGCTCCTTGCCTAATGTTTTTGGTTTGCTAAGGTAGTCAATTATAATCTGACTTAATTAATTTCACTTGGTAATCAATTAAAATTAATCAATCAACTCAACCCTCCTTTTAATCAATAAACTAAAATAGGATAAAAGACTAACACTAAACAAATCCCTTTCGCAAGAAAGGTGAACTACGTGAATTTTGATTCTCATTGGAAGAAATACATAGGCATGTTTGTTCTAAGCATCAAATCCAATTAATATAAACAACCTTTCTTGTCTTTCACCTTCTTCATATAGATTAGGTTTTGTCCTCTTTTTTTTGTTTTATTGTGATGTTTTAGGATTAGTTTGAAGAATGTGTGACTTCTCTAGAATCCCATAAAGGACTAGAGAAAGTATCCCCTAATTTGGTCTATATTGTAAATTTAATTCTTTTATTTGCTGTCTTCATTTAATTCTTTTATTGCTTTTATTATTTTGTTCTTATTGCTTCATTATTAAATGAATTGTTCATATGTCCTAAACTGTTCATGCATTATGTTAACTGTTCATGAAATCAATTTTGGTCATTTTGTATTAAATTTGTCACACTAATCTTTTTCTAAGTAAACAAAAAACATAGTCCCCAAATCCTCTTTGGTAATCGAGGACTAGTCCCTGAATCCTCTTTGGACTAGTACTTGAATCCTCATTAGTAATCGAGAACTAGTGCATTTTTCTCTATTAGGATAAAATTGGAGTCATTTAATTTGGTTTTTCTTTTAACTTTTTCCCAAATAAAAAAATAAAAATTAAGGTGGTGACTCTAAGTAAATTTTTAAAATCAACCAATCTGAACTCGAGAGTTCCATCATAAGTTCAAATCCAAATGAGCATTTCGATTCCTTTTTAGTGGATCGGACTGGTGCTCGGACGAGGCCTCACATTATCACAAGTTAAAATTTGCCCATCAGCAACCCTCGCCTCAAACTTATCATAACGTTCAATGCGATAGGCCAATTGCGCAGCAATGTTGCTATCCATAAAATCGTTGATGCTACCAATATCAATCAACACAGTAATGGATTGACATTTCAAAAGCCCTTCAACTTTCATAGTTTGAGGATTACACTAGCCAGCTAATACATGAATAGCATGTGTGATAGGTTCAATAATCTCAAGCATCATCATTACCTTCAAGATCAAAGTCTATAGCCTCAATCTCTGCTTCCTCCTCAATCGGTTCAATCATCAAAAGTTTTCCTTCTTTGCAATGATGCTCCCTACTCCACTTTTCATCACAATGCCAGCACAAACCCTTTGTTGATCATTCTTTGAATTCCTCTTAAGTCAATCCTCTAGTATTAAGGTTTCAATTACAAGTAGTTCAAGTAGTTGACTTGCCATTCACATGTTTATTAGCAATCCTGGTTCGGCAGAGTATTAATTTTTTCTTCATGCAATCGTGCAGAAGAAATTGCAGCTGTCATAGTGCAAGGTTAGCGATCCTTAACTTCACATTGAATGTCTGAATTAAGACCTTCAATGAATGTTCCCACGAATTGTCTTTCTAACAAATCTTTAGCCCGATTTGATAGTCGTTCAAATCGACTTTGATATCAGTAGAAAATCTGGTGAATCTTGGCAAGCCCATCAACATTCTCATATTTAGATGGTCCAAAACGAACAAGAAGCCCTTAAATTGCTACCATGAGGGAACTCCATGACAAGTTTCATACCAATCATACCATTGGATAGCATCCTCATCTAGTTGGATGGACACTATTTACACTTTAGAATCTTCTGGAGTTGAAATCCACCTGATGGATCTCCATCTCCCCATTTAGGAAATTCTACTTTTACGTGAGGGTAGCCATTATCACACTCTTGGTATTTAGGAAATTCTACTTTTACGTGAGGGTAGCCATTATCACACTCTTGGTAACCTCTTCTTGCAACTTCAGATTGATCTGATTGTTTATTTGCAGAAGCTGAACTTCCATCTTGATGACTTTTGCTAAAACTCTCAAGCAAACTCTTTTTTGAAATCATTGAATGTTTCTTACAGTTTGCCCTCAATTTTTGCTCCCAAAGCTTCAAGTTGGGATTCCACAGAATTATCAGTAGTTGTTGCATATGATTGTAGATTTTAATTCCTAAGTTTTGTTTTTGATTTTGGGTTAAGGTCATGCAAATTTTTTTTTTTTTTGGAGAACCACTCGACACTAGATGATAAAACCCTAGGGTTTTATCAATGAAATTAAGGAAAAAAAAAGAAAAAAAACTAAGAGCAAAAGATAGGGATTTGATCGCTTTGAGGGGATCAACCTCCAAATTGGCCAAAGGTTTTGAATTGTATTTGATTGCTTGAGAAAAAATAGGAAAAGGCATTGCTTATATATACAGTTATTTAATCCTTAGTTAACTAGGACTAAGATTTTTAACAAAGGAAATAAATAAATTAGCATAATTAAAGGACTCCTAAAATAAATAGGAAAATAAAGACTAATATCAAATCCCTAAAATTAAGGAATCCTAACAGCCCCATTGATGTAGGACAGATTTAGATAATCTATTGATACCAAATTGATGTAGGACAGATTTAGATAATCTATTCTACTTTGAAATTTTTAGAAATTAAAGGTTAGAATTGAATATTCCAGGGCTGATTTTATAGAAATCAGATCTGGACAAGGATTAAGGAAAGGGAAAAAGGGAAAAAACTTCTAAGAGTCACACTTAGAAGGTCTAGGAGTCACACCTAGAAGGTCTAGGAGTCACACCTAGGGTTGAATTGAGTCACACAATTCTTAGCAATAATGCAGGATTTATTTTATTGAATCTGAAAGTTGTCTAATAATGGTTACAAGCCTAAGTATTTATAGAGTTGAAACTAATCCAAAGCATGTTTGGATTAGGAATCCTACACTAGTTTTCCAACTAGAAAAACAAATTATTACTAACTAGGAAATACTAAACCCATACTAAATCCACTAAAACTCCTAAATAAAGACTGCAAAATAACAATAATAAAAAACCCTACTGTTCCAGCAATTCTGGAAATTACAGAAATACCCTTAATACCTAAAGTAATGAACCAGCAGCTGTATTATATAAATATACCCATTATAATTCTAAAAAGGCTGAAATTACTTTATAATTTCTCCAATAAATCCCATATTAAATCTAACACATAATTCTATGCTTGAATCCTTGAATTTGAAGTTTCTTGTCTTTCTATTCTCCATCATTCTCCCCTTGTTGGAAAAAACTCGACCTCGAGTTTTGAAGTGCCTAAGAAACAAACAAAACAATTCCTTGAATGACCATTTTGTTTCCTTGGTACTCAATAAAAGTAGAAACATTTGAAATCTTATATTGCACTTGCTTATTAATTTACTTGGAATAACCGAGTCCATTTCTTGCATCCCAACATCTTTGGTATCTTCAACAATAAAGTTAAACTCTTTTGTCCCTCCTAATTTTCCCATGTCTTCTTGTTTTACTTCAACATGCTCTGCCTTTTCTTCATTCATACCCCTGTCTAAAGATTCCTCTCCTTCAAGATTCATCTTTACCTTTCCAGACACTACACATGTATTCATAGTAATATTAGCCTGCTGAATTGACTTTTCAACGCACATTGTTGCTTTTGGCGCTTGTTCTTGTGGATTCAAGTCTAGGAGCATATTTGGTCTTTTAAGGCTTTGAGAAGACAATTCTAGCTTTTCAACTTTATTTTCTGGCTGATCAATCTGCGGAATAGGCTCATCTATGTGCTGTCTTGGTTTTATTGCTTCATGATTTTGAGTCTCCAGTTGCAGATTTTGCGTTTTAAGCCTCTTAGATGGTAATTGTGGCCTTTTCACTTCCCTTTCTGGTTGAACAACCTGCAGCAGAGGCTTTTCTTGTTGTTGGCTTAACAGTTTTGCCTCTATTGTAGACTCATGAAGCATTTGTGAATGCTGTACAGCTTGTATGCCTTGTTGCCCTGAAATTCTTAGTGAAAGTTCTTGCATTTGTGCCTGCTTTTGGAGAGGTCGCAATACCATTGACATGCTGCCCTTTTGTAAAGTATTCACCTGTTCCCTCATCTTTGAAAGATAGTTAAAAGGCATATATTTTTCTTTTAATTTTGCTTTCATATCATCCCATGTTATCATTAATGGTTGTCCTGTTCTTTGCCATTCATTCTCAACACCATACCACCATAATTTTGCCAATCCCCTTAGCTTCATCTTGGCAAACCTCACCCTTCGATTATCATCCATATCATACCAATCAAAGTATGACTCGATACTATGCAACCAATCTGAAAATGCAGTGGGATTTACACAGCTTTCAAAATCCGGGACATCTACCTTGACTTTCTTGGTGATATCTCCAGCTGTATCTTGTCCTTGATTTTGTAGGTTTTGATTAACTGGTGGAATTTGTTCTCCAATAATCTTGGATGCAACTTGTAGACTGAGGGCTGGTTTTTGCAGAAAGATTTGACTACTAATGGTTTTGGAAGTCTGATTGCTAGGATTTGAAGGAATCCTTCCACGCAACTCATCCTTCATAGCCTCTATCTGATTCTTTGAACTTATCTTATCATTCAATTGATCAAAATTTGATTCACGCTCTTGATGAAAAGAATTATGCTTTTCAAATTGGTTCCAGTGATTAGCCATTGGCATGCAGCTATACGCTGAATTATAGACCTTTTCACACAACCTTTTGCGATAATACGGTGGCAAAAATTTTTCTTGAAGCATTCTTTTCATCTCTTGCCATGTATTAATTTGCGGTTGCCTCCCTATTTGTATATCATACTCAATACTGTACCACCATAATTTTGCATATCCCATCAAACTCGACCTGGCAAATCTTACCTTTCTTGCTTCCTCGAAGTTGTAGCGATCGAAATAAGATTCAAGAAAATCAATCCAATCACAAAATTTTGTAGGATTACCTCCTTCGAAACATGAATCAAATATCCCCATTGTTGATGAAATTCAAAACATCAAACTTCTAAGATCTTGGGGCTCTGATACCAAATTGATGTAGGACAGATTTAGATAATCTATTGATACCAAATTGATGTAGGACAGATTTAGATAATCTATTCTACTTTGAAATTTTTAGAAATTAAAGGTTAGAATTGAATATTCCAGGGCTGATTTTATAGAAATCAGATCTGGACAAGGATTAAGGAAAGGAAAAAAGGGAAAAAACTTCTAAGAGTCACACTTAGAAGGTCTAGGAGTCACACCTAGAAGGTCTAGGAGTCACACCTAGGGTTGAATTGAGTCACACAATTCTTAGCAATAATGCAGGATTTATTTTATTGAATCTGAAAGTTGTCTAATAATGGTTACAAGCCTAAGTATTTATAGAGTTGAAACTAATCCAAAGCATGTTTGGATTAGGAATCCTACACTAGTTTTCCAACTAGAAAAACAAATTATTACTAACTAGGAAATACTAAACCCATACTAAATCCACTAAAACTCCTAAATAAAGACTGCAAAATAACAATAATAAAAAACCCTACTGTTCCAGCAATTCTGGAAATTACAGAAATACCCTTAATACCTAAAGTAATGAACCAGCAGCTGTATTATATAAATATACCCATTATAATTCTAAAAAGGCTGAAATTACTTTATAATTTCTCCAATAAATCCCATATTAAATCTAACACATAATTCTATGCTTGAATCCTTGAATTTGAAGTTTCTTGTCTTTCTATTCTCCATCACCCATCCTTTCTTTTCCTCCATCATAATGTGCTTGACCTTTCTCCTTGGGGCCTCCCTAGGTTTGCGTCTCACATGCCTAAACCATCTAAGTCTCTCTTCTCTCAGTTTGTCCTCAATCAATACTAACTTTGCAAAAGATTCCAAGAATTATACAAAGCTCATCCTTAAGCTAAAACTTTAAACCTCACATAGCAGTAGTTGATTCTTTAACTATGAACTACCGTAAACATAAGGTACTGCAGCTGATTTCCAATTATAAACATAAGCACAGGCATAGCCACACTTAAAAGTTTAAACCTCTTAGACGGAGCCAGTTTTCCTAAGAAAAGGACCAAATATCTATAGGAGATATCACATAGTCATCCTTATCCATGTAACAGAAATCTGATATGTTTGTTGTTATCTTTATCTAGGATATATAGCTGTAATTATAGGAGTTATCTACAGGTTATTGTATTATGTATATATACCTGTATTCTTCATTTTATTAATTGAGAAAACTCTCCTCTTAATATTCTTTATGGTTTCAGAGCATCAATAGTGCTTTCAATAGCCTTGATCTAACATGTCAGATGACGATAGCCAAACTCTTGACCCCAAAACCTCCATAAATAACCAAAGAACTCCTCAAATTGTCCCCACCTCAGTACCTATTACATCCACAGATACCTTAATATCCATCAATGCTGCAACTCAACTTCCAAATTAACCTCCAATAATTATCCACCTAGATAAAGCACAAACACGCAATCATCACAAACAAATAATGTAAATAACAGCTCTTGTGAAACTGGAACCTAAACAGGACATTTATATTATCTTCCTAAAACTTCTATTTAGAATTTACCTGTGGAAAGAGTATACATTTTCTTGAGAGCCTACATGAAATGAATGCATCAATTATGCTACAGGCCAAAATGTAAAATCTGATGTTTATGTAAACAGAGATATAAACATTTGCCAACAAAGCACATACAGATTAGAGTTCTAAAATTCATTTAAAAGTACATTGGGAAACCTAGAAAATGTGAGAACTCAATTTGAATAGAATTCTATTTTGTTAATTTTCATGCTGGGAAACCATATCATTACTAGAATTCAATGTGTTTTAAGTTAAAAAATAAGTCATTTTGTAAGAAATGAAAATCATGCCAAAAGTGATATGAATATGATTTGCAAGAATTCAATTCATTTATTGAGGCACACTATTAAAAATCTAAAAATCTACTAATTTAAATTAAATGTATCCCTTCATAAGTGAAGGTAAAATAGAAAAACAAGTACATTCATCTCACTTCTCAATCATTTGAAACAATGGAATCAAAATGAAATTTATCACTTTAAAATTTTCCAAACACATGAATTTTATTACAAATCATGTATAAAATCTGTAATGTCTTTTTATGTAGCATCATATATGTCATGTAATCGCTAAAATGCTATAATGTCACTAACTAAAATCAAGGTCACTAACTAAAATCAAAGAAGATAAAAAGGGAAAAAAGGTATATATAATAAAGAAATGCCAACAATGAAATTCTAATTAAGAATAGTGCTGATGTGCCAACACCTGATGACCAATCATACATTAAGAAACAAGAATCTGCTTGTATAATACAGAAGATATTGGAAAGAAATAACATATCCCAATCATCATGCCTCACAAAAGCTAAAAGGAGAACACATATCAGATTATTTAATTTGAAAATTGAAGTTCAGTGATTTGTAGGACTTTAGTGGTAAGTTCAATAACAATAGGTGAAATACCAATTTTAGGGGCCCACCCCAGAGTATTGCATTTCACAAAGATACGTATCAGCCACACAGAATGGTTACAATAGCACAGCTGCATTGTTCATCATAGAAAAATTCATCTGAACTAGAATAGATAAATCAAATATATCAAAGATAACACACACACAAATATTAATGAACATCAGAATCCATATATGACAAATGACACACTTTCAGCAAATAAAGTTTTTACATATAACTTCAAAAGATTTTGAATTTCCAATATCATTTGCCATGAACAACAGTTCAATTAACTAGAAAAAAAAAATACCAAAACACATAAACACACAGTAATCAATCATGTCGCACACATTATCAGCCAAAAATCTCTCACCTAATTTCATGGAGATGACTTGACCAAATGCAACACAGAATGATATAGGAAATGAGAAGAACTGCAAAACCTTGAAGTGCAGATCTTTGGGGGCTTGAAACCATGTATCATTCAGCACTTATGTTGCTGTGCCAAAAGATTTCTACATAAACAACAAGCAGCAGTACAGTATGGAAACATAATAAAAAGAAATAGTGAGATTTTTTCTGAACTATCATTCACTGAAGAACAAATGGAGAAGCAAGAGGGAGACATTTTCAAACTATTTAACAGATTAGAAAAAAAAGGAGGGGCCATTTCCATACCCACATCTGATAAATTCACGGCCTCATTAATGTTGTTTAATTGATTAGGCTAAAAATGTTCCCACTCCCTTTTGAGTAGAAGTCAAGCCCAACCCTAAGAAAAAATAAAGGGCCCGAGACAAGTCAAGCAAAATTTTAAAAAAATATTTTTTTTAATAAAAAATCTATTTATTTAATATAAATATATATCATGCACTATATTTTCATTATGTATATATTTTTAATTTTTACAATATCTAATTCTTGCAGGCTTGGAGAATCTCAGAAGGGATAAGTTTAAATCTTGCAGACCCTATATTGATAGATAGTTCAATAAATGAACATCTCATCAGGCCGTCATGTGTTCAAGAAAAAGTAGATGATAAATCAACCATGGCTTCAGTTGTTCTAATCCTTAATAGTTACTCTCTCACTCTCCTAGTACCCTCACAACAACCTCTTCTTTATGCACAATATTATTTATCAAAAAGGTTTTCTCAAGGCTATTATTCAAAAGTCAATCAAAAACTCAAAGGTATCCCTTGTCTGCAAATGAGGCTTCAAAAACTATGGGGCATCTTAGACACTGGCTAAAAGTAGTGATAACACACATAAGCATGCTTGAGATAGTTTATACAGCAGTAACATTTAATCCAATTGGAATCATGAGGCCAATCATTGGAACCTCATTTGAAGCTTTATATAATTCCATACCCAAACCTAATAGATCCTTGCAATCCACAACTAAAAATATTAAAAGGTAGAAACCAAGATTGAGATTCAAAAGGAAACCCCTATAGAAAACGTAAAAGTATAAATTTGAGTTCACGCCCACACTAAACATTTGCCTACAAATCCTAAAAATCGAATAATAATAAAACCATTCAAATATAGAAACAAAGAGAGTTGATACAAACCTTATCCAATAAGTGATCATGGTTCATGGAAGGTGAAATAGGTTTACTATGAAACTAGGTTCAACATGCTAAATCAAGTCAACACAATTAAGCAGTAATCCCACACTAGTTAGAATCCACTAGATGTATCTTTTTCCTCCATTAGACTCAATTTTGGGGCTACTATGCTACATCTTCAAAGTTGCTATATCCTAGTTTGTATTTTTAGATCACATAGAACTTTGTTCACTTCTCCACTTTTACACATCCTTCTTTAATCGTATGATTGGCACGCTCCTCACTGCCCCATCTCGTTGTATAATATATCCTAGATATATGAAAGTGTGTCCCGTCCAGATTAACCTCACTTAGATCACTTCCCTTTCATTGCTAAAATTGCAATGCACCTACTTAGTTTTAAGCTAGTATAATACCTCAGTCCCAACTTGTTAAAAACACACGAAAAACAACCAATGTCATTGACCCAATAAAGCCTCATTATCTTTTATGAAACATTCTTGCTACTATTGAAGGCAATCAAAATTAAAGGAGAGGAAGGCTGATGACATGAGAAAGAAGGGAAAAATGGAAGGTTCATGAGAAGAGAGATGGTCAAATTTAGGGATTTTCCTTGATCAGTTAAAAATCATTATCGAGGCTGTGTAAATAGCCTTCCCAAATTAAAAAAATAAGGGGAGGGGTGGGGGCAAGAGTTATTATTGCAGATGAGTCTTTCTGTTGAAAATGTTTTTGGGTTTTTCTGATTCAATTTTGCTCTTAGACCCAACTAAAAACTAGATGAGGGTATGACCAAACATTAGTACATTACCATATCCTTTTCAAAATTGACTAAAGAGGTAGGAGATCTCAACAAACAGGTCATTTCCACAAGCCATAGTTCATGACAACAAACTTGTAATGCTTTGAGAGGGGTGACTCATGGGCAAAACCAAAATGGCCAATGCTTAAAGAACATTGGTCAGTATTCACTTTGACATGCTAAGAATTCACTTTATCTTTATCCATGTTGCTTATTCCCATCATTTCCCTCCCCCCTCTTTTTCTTAAAAAGAAACTCCTTGTTTAAAATAGAACAATTGCCATCAAACTTAATTATGAGGAAAAGGAAAAGGCCAAAACTGTAATACATCTTGAAAGATAATTGATAACTGGATTAACCCACTTAATTCAAATAACAAGAATTTTAATTTCCAATGTACCAAAAAAAAAAAAAAAAGATTTTCTGATGTACCCAAAAAAAAAGAAAAAAGATTTAACATAAAATGGTGATGGGAAGAACCTATAAAGGATAATTATTCAAAATCATATTACATACCATGGATAGATTCAATCATTTCAGGATTATATCAAATGACCTCTACATTCTCCACAGCACAAACTACTTTCCTGAGAAAATGATAATAGCAAAATAATAAATCAGCTTCCATTAAGTGCAACCCTGCATTTGACAAAAAGCACATAAAATTGTAGAAGGGACAACCAAATTAAAACTTTTGAAGGAAGTGATATTGCAGTAGCCAATGCAAACAAGAAATGATTTAACAAAATATACGTACTGAAAAACCAAAGAAAAATAAGAATCGCCAAAATTCAAAGAGAATTTTTCTGCCACTAAGTTGAACTTGCTGTTTAACATTTAATTTATCACCACCCAAATAAAACACCAAAACAAAACTCTAGTTTGAATTAGACTGCAGCTAAAATCAAGCCATAGTTATTAAATGCACAAGATCGGCTAGGGCATAAACAGGTTCTAAAAACTAGGAGCGGGGAACAAACACATGTTTTTGAGAGATGAGGCACAAAAGAAATAAAATTTGCTTAAAAATCGAAAATTAGCATCATCTTTCATAAGAGAAATAATTTGTAGTTAACAATCCATTTCATAAGAGAAATAATGTGTAAACTATTCTTTTTGATATTCCATGCCAGATCTCTCATGGAATTATTAATGCTAGAGTGACTGGAGTCCACATTTCATCCCAAAGCACAGAGCTTAAAAAATAGAAAGAGGAAAAAAAAAATATTTGAATCAATATTTTAGACAAAAACAATGCCAGTGCCTATCTCCTTGCAAGTGAGTATATGAGAGGAAGACTAGAAGAGGAAGGAGACACATACACACGCAGAAAGGGTGAGGAAAGGGGCAAAAAGCATAAAGAAAGAGAGGTGTTTGGGAAAAGGAATGTTACTGGTGAGTGTTTTTCTTTTCTTGGGTATTGGTGAGGGGGATGTTATTGATTCAAACCTGCTTTCTCCTAGGCTAAGGCACCAAATTCATTGTTGCTTTCTATTTAATTGAGTGTAAACCACTACCTAACCCTGTGTGAATAGTATAAATGAAATAACATTCAGCAAATAGAAAAAATGAGTATCAATGTAATGCTACAATAATGCAAATTCAAAGAAATAAAGATGAAGTAGAAATTTTATCAAAGAATTTAATGGAAGCCATGACACCAGAAAATATTGTTTTTCAAACAAATTATTTTCCATTTAACCAATTACCATTAAACAAAACCTTCAGATAATAATATTGGCATTATCTATGAAAACAAAAATAGAGATTTTTAATCAAAATTTCTTATTTAGAACAAGGCAACTGAGGCTTTCACTGTGATTCTTTATTGCATTAAAAAATAAACTTGAAAAAAGAAAGCCTAAAAGATGATAACGATTTTTTTTACCTGTTCAGTTCGCCATAAATCACCAGAAATAAAAATGGGCTTCTCAACATTTCACCAGAAACGCGTTTTCATTGCTCAAATTGATGGAAAGAGTCTAGCATTTCAAGTTGTCGATTTGATTTTTTCCGTTGATTTACGGCGGAAACAGAGAAAGAAAAACCAGCAAGTAATGGTGACAGAGGAAGGAAAATGTGTTTGACCTCTCCGCCGCCGGAAAGAGAGGAGGGAGACGCGATTAGTTTTCCGGCGAAACAAAACTCACCGGACTTTAACACAGTGAAGAGTGGGTGGTTTTTAACTAACAACTGATACAACAAGTACAAAGAAGCAAGGCTCTAAAAAAGCTGAAAGAAACCTTTTTTTTTTTTTTTTATCTTATTAACCTGTCTCCGGTCCCTTGTCCCCACACAACAGCTCTTCTTTGGCAGTTGGTGGTCCCACTGACAAATGATGTTTTCTCATAATGGTCTTCCGTTTCCGTCCACGCTCTTTCTTCGAGCGTGCATTACGTTGTCAGATTCTAACGGTGACGTTTTGTACAACCCGTGAGCCCGTAAAAGTTGGACAGGTTTTGTCCAAAATTTTATTTCCTTCTTCCCCACTTTTGGTAGTATTTGACCATTTATTAATGTTTAAAAATTAAATTTTATTAAATTTTATTTGGATGAAATAATAACTCAAGAACTATGACCAAGGGATTGATTACATTTCTATCAAATGCGACAATACAAATGTCATAAATCTTTCAAAAAACTCCATCCAACATTCTAGAAGTAAGCATACAAACATTAGACATCATTTTTAAGATATCATGTGCAAAATGGTAATATTATATTAGAATTTATTGATACAATAAACTAACTTGCTAATATTTTACAAAACCCTTAAATGAAGAAAGATTAAATTTCATAAAAAAGGAAATTGGCATGCTTGATGGGAGCTCATTGCCATAAATTTTCAAGATTGTATAAAAATTTTCATTTGCATCACAAATTCATGCATTTTCATGTCTTTATTTAACATTTTATTCTTTTATTTAATCTTGAATTGAGGTGACTCTTAATTCAATTCAATTTAATTATTTGACTTTATGCAATTTGGTTGCTTTTTGGTTGCATATTGGTTGCTTTATAGTTGATTTTTGGTATCTTTGATATAATTGCTTGAATTTCTTTTAAATAATTAGTTGATATCTTAGTAAATAAAATGTATAATTGCATCTATTTTGATCTTGAGTTATAATTCCAATTGCATTACATATAATTTTCTTCAAAATCTTTTAAAAAATTTCTGATTTTTAAAAATTGATGTCGCTACACTGATTTCGTAGTTGCGATATTTAAATTTTTAGCCATTGTTGCTCAGCCTTCAAAGTCTCACTCGAGACTGTTAAATAGTGAATGCAATTTTTGAATTTTCAAAAATCGCTATCACGACTTAGTGTCTGACAGCAATTCAAAAACTAGTTGTTTTATAATGGAAAAATCTGTATTTAATTCAAAACTAGTCGTTTTATGGTCATTTTTCACCAATTTGTGGCCTATAAATACCCAAAACAATTAGTTCTAATTGTTTTCTAACACTCAAATCCTTTCTTACTTGAATTCCTATGACTTTCTAACTCTCCTCTCACCTTCTCCTTTCAAATCTCTACAATCTTTATTTTCTCTTCAATTTATTTTTGAGCAGGTGATTCTCCTCTTTCGGGATATCCCATTACCACTAAACCGGATCCCACAAAACCCCTGATCTTTCTCCTAATCCTGCTCCCATATGTTGTATGAGGGGCGACAAAAGACGACTTTGCCCATGAGTTAGCGATCAAGCAGAAAAGGTCTTTTCTTTCTGGAGCAGACTTGCTCGTAGCTCCCTATTGATATAAAAGGGGATAAAGAGTGAAAAGTCTTAAGCTTTCCAACAAGCCCTTCTTTCCCAAGAAATTCTGTTCTGTTTGTGGGTATATCTTCTTCTCAGGGCGGGGTTCTTGCTTTAACTTTAATAAATTAAATATGATCCCAAGTAGTCTTCTTTTCTGATTAAAAATCATTCCAATCCAATAAGGCGAAGGTGGAATGAATGGATCTGAGAAGGAATCAGTCGTTATATATTAATAAAATAGCATTAAAGGGAGCGGGAGTCATGGTTACGGGTAAGCGTCAGGATATTTTATGCCTTAAGAAAAAGTTCAAGGAAGGGAAAGGAAGTGCAAAACTCTCAACCACCTTCTCCTGTATAACTTATAAGGGGAATTACCCAAGAGGAAAAGCAAAACTACCTTAGAATCAAAGACAAAACCATATTTCCTTTAAAATTTCCTAGCCTTGTTTGCTTTAAAACATTAGGAATTGAAGATAGCATTATTGCTTTTCTCAATATTTTCAATGGGGGGAAGTTTGTATTTGTCACATTCCAACTTCTAAGACATGACAGTCCTAGAACATGGGGAGACATAAGGTCGCCCATACCCGTAGGCCTAGGATCGTACCGAACCTCATACATCAACTTAATAAAAAAACTTTTATAAAGAAAAAACCTTAAGTTGCGGAAGCTAAAAATATACTTTAATATAATCCATAGGAAAATAATAATCAGACTCCAAAAAAAGTCACCAACATAATATTCCAAAATAAAGTTTCCATAATAATTCTCGGAATGTCTAAGGACTCATCATAGTATGGTATTACTATAACTTTGACAAGGAAATTTCCCAAGTAGAGTAAGTGGCTTGAGCAATCACATTGTCTCCTCATAATGCTCACCTAGAACCACACAAGGAAGAAGGGGTGAGATAGATAATCTCAATGAGTAAACAATAGAGCTTACATAATAACACATATCCCTTAGAAAGGGCTTATAGCTCATAACTCATAGTTCATGATTCATAGTTTGCAATTTATAAAGATTCGCAGAAATCACATTTATAACATATAATACATAAAGTGAAGGCTAGTACCATAATCACTCAAACACATAGAGTGAAGGTTATTGCCATAATCAGTCGAACACATAGCCGATGATTACTCGCATCGGTATGGGAATTTCTGCATAAAAGGATTATGGATACCATAACTTGAGCTAATAGTAATCACATATAATAGTAACATTTAAGGCAATAATAACATGTATCACAATAACAATAGCAGCTTAACTTTTGAACAAAGGATATAATGATAGTGTAGTTCCATAAAGAATGTAAGTTAGGGCAATAATCATAAAGGAATTGTCATTAGATAAACAAAAATGGTTTTTGGACTAATTGTCCTTTGGCAACCCAAGTTTAACAAAAAAAAAATCATAGAGTTTCATTTTAGAATAGAAAGAACTTCGATTTAAAGAATGTCAAAGATACATATATCATGATAGTTTGTACTTGTAACAATATCATAATGTTTATTCACCTTATGGTTCCTTCACTCCTAGTACATGTAGCACTTTTGAACCTCTAAAACTCCTCAAACTCTAACATAATATTTAATTCAATACTTAGTATTTATTTAATCATCATGCTATCATATCTCATAACTACCCCATGTACATATAACATTTGCATACACTTAGAGTTGCACATAAATGTGCACTCATCATTTGCATATAACATATTAACTTTAAAAGTCTTGCTCATTTAGCCTTTCTAAGCTCATATGAAAACACATTATAAATCATACCAATACTTTTCTCGAGTCAATATCATGATCTTAATATTAATTTGTTTTAACAATCATCTTAGTACACTTAACACTTCTATACATGTCAACTTATCAATAGCCTTTCAAGTGTCATACTTATCTCTCATGACCAATTCATTCAATTAATCTCTTTATCAATTCAAGATCATTAATTCATTATTAACTCATCATGAAACCTATTTCCATATTTTCTAATCACATTCACATTCTAATTACAATAGAAGGTTAAGATACCTTAAATATACCAAATTGTCTTTAGGCTTGTTTAGAGTCATTCCTTCAAGTAACATGCAATTTAACCATTTATTATTCATACATACATATCAATAATCATTAAAATACATCACACAAAAATTATAGACATTGGAATAAAAATCAAAACAATGGTTGAATGCACTCTTCAAGAGAAAACCTGAATTTTCTTACTTTTCTCATTTTCTGTTTATTACAGTAATATGTAGAAACATAATTTGAACCAAGATTTTTTATGTAATCAAAACAAAAATCATTATGGAACATGAACATGTAGGAATTGGCACATATATAGATCCATATGCATGAAAATTTACAACATTAGGTTTTAGGATGAAAAACCATGAGTTTTTTTGTTTTCAGTATTTTTCGGTCATTATAGCAGTATGTAAACATGTGATTTAAACCATTATTTTTCATTCAATTAAAACAAATATCAGTTTAGAACATCAATACACACAAATTGACAGCCATAGATATTTCTTATGTATGAAAATTCTAAGTTTAGGGTTTAGAGTGAAAATCATGAGTTTTTCTTGCTTTCCATTTATTACAGTAATATATAAACACATGATTTAAATCATTATTTCCCATCCAAACATAACAAATATCAATTTAGAATCCCACCATACACAAATTGGTAGTCATACTAATATGTAATCATGAAAATTTTCAACTTTCAAGTTCTAGGACGAAAACCTTGAATTTTCTTATTTTCTGAAACTTTTTAGTCATTACAGTAATATGTAGAAATATGACTTAATTCGATATTATTCATCTAAACACATCAAAAATCCATTTAGAATACAAGTATGCAGAAATTGTCCCCCCTTGTAGTGTTTATGCATGAAAATTGAAATTTTAAGTTGTATAATTCATCTTTGGAGAAATGGCATAGAGAGGTTAGTGTTTTCGGTAGAAAAATCGATTTTTTTTCTCAAGAAATCACCTAGGCCAAATTTAATCAATAAAAATCAGTAAATATTCAGTTTAAAATAATTTTTTCATGATTGATTTCATAAAAATCAAATAGCAAATTGAAAGGAAAGGAAAAACTTACGAAACATTCGCGAAATCACAAAGTTTGAAGGTATTTTGTGAATTTCGATTGAGAGATTATTTTTGGCAGAATTTTTCTACAACATTTTTGAAGAATTACAGAATGGAGGCTTTCCAAACTAATGGGGGTCGAATTTTACATTAAATACTAGGGTTCAGGGTGCAATTTTCAATTTACCCTTAATGAGCTAGGTTATGAGTATTTTAGTGTAGTGGATTTTTGGATATTTGGGCTTTTGAATTAATTTTGGGGCTGATTATAGTCAATTAAAATAAAAAATATTTTTTTGTTATTTTCATTAAAATTTATCCCAAAACATTTATTTAAAAATATTTTAAAAATATTCATAAAATTATTTTATGCTTAAAAATCGCCTTTTTGCATGAAAATTCATTTTATGTAACATAAATTATTTTATACTAATACACTTTATATAAATCTTTTATTTCATAATGATAATTCATATTAGGCATATTAAAATTAATTTAACATGCCACACACTTAAAAATTACATCATACATGAATTTTTCTATAAGCACATATTTTGACACGATAATTCTAAATTCAAGCAATTTGTTACTAAAACTCCTAGGATATATGTGGGTTATTACAGTATTTGTTGATGGAGATGAGTATAAAGAGCTTACAAGAGAATTTCTTGCCATCCTTATTGTCCACAAAAAGCTACACCCAACTCTTGGACATTATGCAATCAACTTTCGCTTTTTGGTAAGCTTTATGAACTTTCCCTCAAAGATCTTGCAAATATCTTTGGCTTTCAAACTGAAGGAGCCTACACTTCTGATGATTTTTTCAGTGAAATAAACCCCTTATGGACCAAAATCTCCATTGAACCTAAATTTGACCTAAAATCCTTCCTAGCCAAATATATCAAAACCCTTTCTATTTGGGTCATTTATAGAATTGTCATCCTCTCTGTCAATGCTAGAGGGGATAGCAATGAAAAAGTCTACTGAAAGACCTTTTCTTTCTCTATGCAATTGTGAAAGGAAAAAGCATTCAAACCGCTCATTTCCTTATTGATCAATTCCTTTATCTCTCTTCCATAAAAAAGGATGCAATTCTTCTCTCTTCTTATATCACTACCATTACCAAACCTGTTAGAACTCTTACTCTACCCAACAAAGCTCTTCTCCAAAATCGCATAAAAAAATCCCTTATTGATATTCAATACGTGATCAATGCCAAGGCATTGAGAGAGAAATAAGGGAAATATGAACATATTTTTGGAGAAGTTGAGGCTCAAGAAAAGGCAAAAAAGAGGCCAAGGGTGGTGATGGGAGAGGATAGTCAAGCAAGAGAAGAGGAAACCTAAGTAGAATCTATAATACCTCCACCTCAACCTCAAGATGAAACCAATAAACTCCTTCACAAAGTCTTTAAGGAGACTCACTCTCTTAGATCACATTTACCATGATATCTTTAATATTTAAGGTCACATGGGTCTCCCTCAATATAATCTATAAGAATGAGAGTTTAGTGAAGATGAGGAAGATACATAAGAAGAGGCACCCAATGAAGAAGAAGAGAAGCAAAGGGATGGAGGAGATACTTCTTAGATCTTTCTTTAGGACTTTCTCATTCTTATGTTTTTTCTTTTTAGAATTTTTAACATTTTTTTTGCATTCATTCCTTTTGGCATTTTCTCTTAAAGAAGTACTTTGATATTTTTAATAAATACAATTATTTATTCTATTTACTTTGATATTGTATGCTTATTTAAATTCTTTAACTCCTTTTTGATCTTACCAATGGGAAAGATATATAGAAAATAACTTAAATAGACAATAAAATAAAATTAAATTCATTCAATAATTGATTAAGGGGGAGGATTTAAAATTGAAATGCCTTTGTGATATGTTCCTTTGAATCCTTTGTGATATGTTCCTTTGAATCTTTTGTGATAAGTTCTTTTGAATCTTAAAAAAATTTAATTGTTATCATGCTTTATACTTGTTATAAATTGCATAAATTGAGGGCATTCTCAATTTTAATGAATTGAAAGTAATTTTATATTTAAGTTAAATTTGATTGTCAAAATCAAAAAGGTGGATATTGTTAACCTAAGTTATTTCAAAACTTAGTCAATCTCTATTTTGATTTTGTCAATCAAAGTGAAGCTATTTAATATGTATATTAAGTGTTTATTTTGCAGATTAAACATATATGATAAATTGGATTTCAAATATTCTTAAACTCTCTTAAATCTCATATTTGGCCTTTGAGTTATGACCACTATGCCAAAATCATGACCGCAAGTCCTAAATCGCAACTGTGATTGTTCCATTGTGACTAAGACTTTCAAAGGCTAAAATCTTCAATTTTCTACCTTGAGAGATAGAGAGAATCACGATCTTAGTCACAACCGAGACCAAAGGTGCAATAATGGATTTCCAATTGCGAAAGGAGAGTCGCGACTGCGACTTTTATACAGAAACGTATGATTGCGATAGTTGAACCACCAACAAGAAGATGCCTGTGAACTCGCAATTTTACACTCTCATCAACCAACCGCAACCTTAGCACCTGTTGAGTTTGATGCACTACATGGAGCCATTAGCCTTCAATTACATTGCCACCAGGCATCCAAATTTCCTAAACTCCATACCAACTAATCTCTAAAAAAAAAAAAAGGCTGCCACATTAACTGTCGCACAGTAGGTGTGGGGCGTCGCACACCCCATCTGCAACATGCGACATGCGACTGAAGCTGTGCCGCACAGGCCTAATGCAGCACCGCACAGAGCACTACAGCCTTTTGACACTAGTGGGCCCCTTTTATGCAGAAAATGACCCTTTTACCCCCTTCAGTCCAATTTTCAGCCCTACCCCTCATTGTCTTTTCACATTTTTACTACCTAAACTACCCTAACCCTATTTGCCTATAAATAAGTCCCCCATTTCCTCATTTCTCTTCACTCATTGAATTTGAGTATATTGATATCCTCAAATTCCTCTTTTCTTCTCGCTCCAATCACTCTCTAATTAATTAGTTAATCTTTTTAATTAATTAATTACTTTACTCTAACTAAGTCAATAAATCTTTTTAATTAACTAAAACTCTTTTTTAATTAATCACTCAATTAATTAATTAATCTTTTTAATTAATTAATTAATCAATCTTTTTTAAGATCATTCTTTTCAAAAATCAAATTAATCCTTTTTTCTAATCCACCCTTCATCCAAATTAATTAATTAATCATTTTAATTAATTAATTAATCCATCAATCCATCCATTTTATCACATTAATTAGTTAATTAATTGTTTTAATTAATTAATTAATCTCCCAATCAATTCAAGCATCCGGTCATGATAAAATAGAACTTCGGTCCGATAAAACCCTGCGCTCATCAAAAGTTCAACACACCTAAATCAGAATTAATCTGATCAACTCTTAAACCTCTCCACTTAACCGTGAAATGAACTACGTGGATTTTGATTCCTATTCAATGGGGTATGTGAGCACGTTTGGAATCTAATCCAAACCTCAAATTCAAATCCCAATCAATTTTCTTTTCCATTTTTAATTAATGTAATTTTTGAATATTTACTTTAATTGTTTTACTAATCCCTCATATACCATGCATTCATGTTATGCTATATTCATGTATTTTCTTTAATATCATCTTATAAATGTCATTCATGAAATCAATTTTTCTAAAATCAATTTTTCTAAAGTCAAATTAAATTTAAGAGCTGAATTTAGATTATTTAAAACTAAAAACTTAGTCCCCCAATTCAACTTGGTTTGAGACTAGTGATTTTATCCTTAGGTAATTAATTGAAAATTAATGAATTGGAGTCATAATTGGGTTTTTTCCTTAATGTTTTCCCCACTAAATAAAATTAAGGTGACGATTTCCAAAATTATTTTCAAAATCAACCAATCCGAATCTGAGGGTTTTATCGTGAGTCTAAATCTGAATGAGTATCCCGATTCTTTCTAGTGGATCGAGCCAGTATTTTGGCGAGACCTCATAGCTGGAAACTTCACTGGGGACTGGTTGTTACCTTTTTTTCAATAAAAAGAAAAATAAGAGAATTATTATTTGGTTAAGGAAAATTTTTTCTAAAATAATCTCTAGTTGACTCATTAAGTATAATTTGACTTTCATACATCATTTTGCATAATAATCTCTATTTTGCTCGGAACCGCCGTAATGACTCTGCATAGCGCGTTAAACTCAGCAAGTGCTAAGGTTGCGATTGGATGATGAGAATGTAAAATTGAGAGTTCACAATACCACGTGTCAATTAGCCATTGAGATTTATGAAGATCGTGACCGCAAAAATGCCATCTAGACCGCGAAAATTATGTCACGACCGCAAAAAAAGCTTAGCGACTACGACATTGTTCTGATAAAGCATTTAATGCAAGATCTTATACCTGTTATGAAGATTTTTTTCCCATACTCTTTGTAATAGGAATTCAGAGGGAGAAAACTATAAATACCCCCTCTAAAAACCCTCATAACAATCTAACAATCTTCATTTAAGCCAAACTCTTGTAAATTTAATTCTAAAAGCCTTAAACTTTCAATTTTTTTTTTTTACAAAACATTATTATATTTTTATAAATTTCAATTAAAATTTATGCGTTCTAATATATTTAATATTTTTTATTACTTTTTTAATTGGTCTACTGTTTATTATATTTTAGGCTTTTAAGTGTGTGAGGATTTCAAATATACCACAAGTGTAAGTTATCTAAACCGTTTATTTGACTAGAGTGCACTTGACTTTGATTTTGTATCATATGATTGTGTAGGGTCCTAACCCTGATTCTCCAGCTTCATTCTAGAAATTTTGTTAGAATTATGGTAGATAAGTTTGCAAGCAAAGGAATTTTTATTGCTTTGAAAAAAATGTAATTATAGTAGGAATTACAAGTAGATTGCTAGTTCACAATGTGTGTTAGAACAGGAGATTGAAGTATTGAGGTTAGGAAAATGTTTATAGATTGACTGTAATGTTTGGAAGACCAATTGCTTGTTTGACTATTTGATTGTTTACTCATTTGAAGGCTTAAATGATTATTTACTCTTTGAGAGGCTTTGATTTGTTAATTGATTGCTGAGTTTGATTTCAAGATTGATTGGGGGTTTGCGTCTATGCTCTTCTTTTGCTTTTATAGTCTACAGAGGATAACCATTTGTAGTCACTTATTTCACCTTCTTCGCTTTCTCTATATTCTTCTTTATATTCATGTTGTTCTTGTTACCGGAGAATTTTACGAAATTTTCTAGATCTTTTTTCTTTCTGCACAAGTATAATAATACTAATAGGCTTCTAATTAACTTACGAGCTTCAATAAATGTGGGTACATAAAATTAATTAATTAATTTAATCAACTTAGTTAAATAAAAATAAAAATAATTTGGCTGGATCAAACCCATATATCATGGGCTTAAAAATAACTCGGCCTCTAAATAAATTATAGGCCAAACCCAACTTATTTTTGGTGCAAACACTGCCATATAAAATATTTAACCAGCATATTTTATTTATATTACTATTCAAAATTATCGTAAGATAATATTTAATTTTAATAAGATAAAAATATTTTATTAAAATATTTAACCAGCATAATATTTAAACAGCATATTTTATTTATATTACTATTCAAAATTATCGTAAAATAATATTTAATTTTAATAAGATAAAAATATTTTATGAAAATATTTAACTTTAATATAAATATTTTATTTATATTACTATTTGTGTATGTTAAAATATTTTAAAAAATATAAGGTAAATAAAAAACTATGACTAAAACTGGTGCAAAACGCACGTGTGAAACTAGTTATATAGATAAAAAAAAGTTATAATTTAAAATTTCCACCGCTTAATTTATTCAACACTTAATTTTTAATTTTACTAAATTTCACCTGTCTCAATAAAAGTATCCCAATACACTTTTTATATAATTCAAACTTTTTATTATAAAAAGTTATCTCATAAAATGAGAGTCTAATAGGCTCTTTATTTTTTAAATATAAAATAAAAAGTACTCTTTATTCTAATTTCAATTAATACACTCAAAGTTTCTAGACATTTTATTAATTAATTTTTCAATCTTATTATTTGTAATGGAGGGAAAGTAATGAAATAAAAAGAGAAAAAATTGTATAAAGAAAATGAGGGAAAAAAATTTTAAAATCATTAATGGTCATGGGAAAAAGCAAAGTGGAAAAAAAAAAAAAAAAAAAGGTCCATTGGATTTAAAATTTTTTTCTACTCTTTATATTTAAATATGTTCTTTATCGTATAAATAATGTTCTTTAAAATAAAGAGATCTGACAGGAATGCTCTAAAGATTATATCTAATTTAAAATTTGGGTTAGCATTAAATTATAAAATCAAACTCAACTCAATAAAAATTTAAATATTTATAAAAAAATTAATGTAAAAAATCTCGACTAAGAATTTATATTTATGTATATATCTATCTATCTATATTATATAAATATGCATTGAGGAGAATATATTGATATATAAAAAACGCCTTTAATGTTTTTTATTAATTTCTAAGTTATCAACTACGAATAATTCATAAAATAAAAATATATCTAATTCCTAATATAATTATTAATTAATCACAGCTACACAATCCAGTTCCTAGAACTACACATAATTCATATTCCTATTCCAACAAATGCGCATAACTCGTTTTGTGGTTTTGTGCTAAAAGTAAATAATATAATACAAAACTAATCCTTAGTGTTTTCCATTAGAAAAAAGACTAACTCATTATTATATATCTACTAATTAGAAAAGAATTTAAATTTGTTTACCACTGTAAATAAATTTAAACTTAAACTCAAACTTATTTATACATTTTTTCCCACATCCATTTATTAGTACTGTTCATAAAATATCTTGCAATCTAAATCATGCAAGTAGTCATGCACTTGCAGTACCAACATACACTTCGTAACAATAACTTAAACTTAAACTTATCTATCATTGTACAATGCCATAAATCAAACTAATCAATTCACTTTGCATATCAATATTGAACCTCTTAATTCACTTTATAAATCGCAAGGTTGTCAGATTAAACCAGCTCAGCTGGTGGAATAAAATAAAATGAGAACCAGATGCTAGACTAGTCTGGAAGGAGTATGAAATCTGGGATGGCTGGAACTGGCCAAAACTCGGCCGAATTGATTGGATAACCGATGACCTGGTCGACCCAGTCGATTTTTACGGGTAGGCTGAGCCGATAAATAATTTTTTTATTGCTAAATTAAAAAAAATAAATTATATATTTTAAATTTCAAATTATCATTCACTTATTCACCATTTTGATTAAATGAATATTCAAATTTGTATTTTTTACATAGGACAATGCAAATATGAGTAGATCTTCCACTACCAAGTAGTGGGATTCATTTATATTTGAGTCTCAAAATAGCCATTTAATATGCTAATTTTCTCTAGTTAATGGTCTTAAAATGGTTTTAAATTCATATTTTTTATAAGTAGTATTTATTAATTGTTTAGGTACCATTTGTTAATTTTAATTACATGTATATTATATTTATTTTTAATATATAAATCTAATGTATTAACATATAACTATAACATATTACATTTTTATATGTATATTATATTTATTTTTAACATATAAATAATAAATATATGATATTATTTAAAATTTGGATTCGACCCCGGTTTGACCCCGATTCGACTTCTGACCTATGACCCTTTGCTTTCATTAGTTCTAAGAGTGGGCCAGGTTTGCAAACATTGATAAATAGGCTTATATCCATAGCCTCATACCAATCTTCTCAACTCGTCTCATTCTTGTGCCAAGCGTGCCTACTCTCATCGAAGCTTCTCACTTCTCGTCTCATCCTCTTGCTTAGCCTATATTGAGCTCCTTAGCTCATCTTTGTCTTCGACAACTCGCCTACCTTGTCAACTCGCTTCATCTCTATTTATTGAGGCTTCATCCTTATTAGCATTTGTAATACCCAAGTATTTTTCATAGTTCATTCTAGTTACTAATGATGCTAAAAGAATAGATCTTTGAATGTTAACATAATATAGAAATGAAAGGGAATCGGTAGGAACCTTGTGACACTATTTGAATTGTTTGCCTAGTACATGATCTTATTATGACTAATTATACTCTTATGAATTGAATAGAGTTCATATGGTAGCTAATGAGGTGTGTAAAGAAGTTAGAGGACACAAATTTGAAAGAAAGTTAAAAAAGGAAAGTTTCTAAGTTTATCATGGGATTTATTGATGGGCTATGAGCTTGTTATTGGGCTTTGGGTCATTAAAGGCCCAAACCCATAAATAGTGGGTTGGCCAATGGGCCCACAATTGGTGTAACCTCAAGTTTATATGTTAGAATAATTAGCCAATTAGAGTAGTTAGCCAACACCAAACAAAATATGTTGTAGAGAAAGAGTTACAAAATTTGACCAACTAGCCACAAAAATTGACCAAAATCAAAATTCTAAACCAAGTTAAACTCTCACCTTCTCCACACGTGAGTCTAGGTTCACTTTGAGCACTCCAACACCACATGATGATCATCACCATTATAGAGAGAATCCTAGCCATTCAACTTGATCAAATCTTAGTCATTCATTAAGATTAAATTCTAACCATTGGACTTAACTTGATCAAAATCCTCATTATCCAACCCAATATATATACATATAAGCAAAATTATGTTGAGAAATAACATTTAGCCTATCTTTGCATCAAAGTACCATACAAAGGAAAGAAATTCTCTTTACACCAATTGCAATAAGAACTTTAGCAAATCAAAGCTAACCAAGGTGAGAAACTATGTTCACCTTCTCTTTTCTGTGTTCTAAGGTTAATTTTAGTATTTTAGTTGTATAAAATCCCTTCTACACTATAAGAAAATTCGGCCAACCTAGGGTAATCATACATAAGATGTGGTTTTGAATGATCTTAGATGAAGAAAAATGATTTAGAAGTGTTAAATTGAATTTTGGGAACTTGATTCAAAACTTGAAAACCTTAGAGGCATAAACATAGTTAAAAGAGAAACTTAGTATTCTAACACTAGATTGTGACAATTAAGTGATCATATATGTTATATGTTATGTAAATTTTGTATTCCTATAATTAATTTGAAGATTTGAGGAGAAATTATAAGTTTTCCCCAAATTTGACATAAGTGGGATAAGTTAGGGTTCATATGAGTAAGAGTAAATTAACTCAAATTAATTAGTGAAAATTGATTGCCTAAGTGTTAATTTAATGAATCTATAGTTAATTTGAGGTTTGACAATGAAATTGATAATTTTCTCCAAATTCTAGGGTTTATGGAATAATTTGGGAATTTTGAGATTTAGGCTTGGAATTATGAAATTGAATGAGGAACCTAGCTTGGAAATGATTAGAAATAAGAATAGATATAAATACATATATGATACTATTGATACATCTTCGTTGTAAGTTGAAGTAATAAAATAAGTAAAAGACATAACTAGTAATACCATTAGTTACTAATTGAGGTAATTAAAACGTTATAGGTGTAGAACTTTAAGGCAAGGGTAAAGAAATTGCTCAAGACCATGAAGGACAATAAACTAATCAAAGAACGAACAAACAATAGGAGCACAAGAGTTAAGGTGAGTTAATAATATGATGTAACTATGCCTTTTTCTTGCAACCATTGTTTGAATTACCATTCCTTGACATGTACTTGAAATGACATTTGATACATGGTTGCCTATTGATTATTGAACCCTTTGGAAATCCATATCTTCCTTATATGATATTAACCATGATGAGCTTTGGCCTTAGTTCTATGTTATGCTCAATGATGAGAATGATTGAATTGCCAAACTATCTTTCATTGATTTCTTATGGTAGACCTTGGATATGTTTTCATTGATACCCATGAATAAAAAGAAATCCTCTTTGATGTGAGGAATTACATCAGATCTTGTACACTTAATATAAGCCTGTAATTAGGGTAAGAGTACCTAATCTCTATTAGGGGGGAACACCTAACCATAAGACCTTATCAGTTTTACATAATGTGATGCATGCGAATGAGTAAGGTTTAGACCGCCACTCCTATATTTATATGTGGGAAGCTTTTCGCTTCCAAGACATTATCATTTCTGCTAAAATGCATTCTAAAGTCTAATACGACTAATTTTGATTAACATCACTCCATTGTTATCTTGAATCAATCCAAGTGATGACCTTTATATTGCCTTTATGTTATATTATATTATTATGTACTCACTGAGCTTGTCTCATCCCATAGTTGTTTATAATTTTCTAAGTCAAGATGATTCATTAACAAGGTAAACTCTATGCTACGCTTCTTCACTTGGGACTTGCTAAGAGTGTTATGTTTGTGTTATTTGTGTCATTTTGAGGATAAACAATCTAGAGCTCCATGGTGACTAAAGGCTTAGTACTAAAGTATATTGTGTCAGAGAGTAATGTAAACAATTGATAACATTTGTTAAGTATATGTATACTTATAATAGTAAGTGAGAATGTATGGATAGTATTTGTTAATATTTATGAATGATGTTCTATTCATAGTCATAAGATGGCACTAAAGTATAATAGTTATAAATGAATGGTTAAAGTAATTATGGGAAATGATAAAGAATGAATGTGGTTTTGACCTTGGGGAAGATGACTAAATGGAATATGTAAAATAATGATAGGATTAATGGTGTTCTATGGGTTTAGGTGATCTTATGTCTCCTTGAACTTTAGGATAGTCACAGCTTAGAAATTGGGTCGTGACAACATTGCTCATCCTCGTAAGCTTGCTATTACCATCAAAGCTCCTCCTCGCCTTACATTCCTTCACCTAGTAATCCTTCACTTCGTAACACTTCTCTTTGTATTACTTTGCCTAGTCTTTAAATGTGTTTTTGCATTTGAATAGCAAAATCCCATTTTATATTTAGTGATAGAGGCAATTCGCTCAATATCTTAGACTATGCTCCTGTAAGCCCGATGCTGAATATAGGGAGAAGGGACATTTTTTCTCTATATATTCTTCATAAAATCCATATGGTATAGTAGAAGGGATATACTCAAGCAGTTTTATATTGTATTTTATTGTTCATTTTTCTTCTTCTTATTTTTTAGATTTTACCTAAAATAAGGACAGACGCAAGTCGATACAGCTAGAATGACTAACAAAAGTATGTTCAGTTTTAGAATCTAGGCGAGACCAATAGCGATTCATCGTTACCATCAAAGATCTACTTCATCACCAAACATCGTCCTCAGTATTAGAAACTTGCTTAAATAGAGAGTTTTTTTTATTCCCATTTCTTTTTCCTAAAACTTGTATAAAAATTCAATAGAAGCTCCCTAACTATCCTTTATCTTCGACCTCATCAACAATAATACTTACACTTTAACTTGCAAAACTTCCATCGCTTACCACGTGTTTGTAATAATCATAATGAGCATTCATAATCTATAATGAATTTTACTTTACTCTCTGTCTAAAATTTTTAGAATTCAGTAATGCTCGTTTAGCATGGATAGCAAATGTAACTTTTTCCTTTGTATAAATTCTTAAAAATTACAACTTAATGGTAACGTTGGTTCTACCTTGATGAACTTGATCTTCATTTTCTAAAGAAAATTCTTGAAATTACATCAACTTAAGAGTTTTTACAAACAATAAAACTTCAAATGTTTATTATTATTATTATTATTGTTATTATTATTTAATTTTTAAATTGTAAAAATCTCAATGTGTTTTCAAACAAGAATATTGCCATTGAAAATAAATTAGAAAAATCAAAACCATGGTACAATTCTTGCCAAAAATGCAACAAAATTTTTTTCCTTATTACAATAAATTAAAATGTTATGATGTGGATTGCAAGAATTCTAATGGTGACTGTGTGTCAATGTACATTTCTCATTATTTTAATTTAATTTTATAGTTATATTTATATTATTACATTGTATATTACTTATTTTTATATTACACAAGTATTTACTGAAATTAAATTTCTTTGATGGAGAAAGAGAAGGAAAAGTCACTTTATTTGATAGTGTTGAAATTTTGATTGGATGTTCAATAAACAAATGTATATTTCTTCTATAACTAAGGTATATTGTATTCTATCTTAATAGTTGTTGGCTAAGTATGGCAATTTCTATAGGGATGAGTACAAATTTAAAATTTTTAATGTAATTCTTTACTCTAAATACAATAAATTAGTAAATTCAATAATAATGAAATAAATAAGGAAAGGAATGAGAAAACTTGGCCAATTTATAGAGGTTTGGAGCCAATATCTTCTCCTTTGTCTACTTCTCATAAATCACACCAATTCAAAGTTCCACTAGTAATATGGGATTGCACCAAAAAATTTACAATGGTTGAATTGGGATTTCGCTCTAGTTCTTAGGGATTTCGCCAATACAATAGTTATCTAGGATTTTGCCTAACTCTTATAAGATATTAGAGTTTAGGGGTATTTATAGTTACTCAAGACTTACAAGAAGATAGTAAAAATGATAACAAATAGTTACACTAGCAACTACAAGATGAACACTCAACATGTGAGTTTAAGAACAAGTGTCTTCAAAATAGAGTGTTGACCTAAATTAATTTCTTAATTTAGACCTAAATTGAGTTCTCAATTTAGTTAATCTCGATTTTGATCTTGACAGTCAAATTGAAATATTTTAATAATTTTATTAAGTGCTTATTTTGTAGGTAAGTCACTTAGAAAAGGTTGCAAATCAAGAAACTTGAAAATTCCTTGAGTTGTGAAATGGACCTGCAAGTTGTGATAGTAACAAGCAGATCATGATTGCAACACAGAGTGTTGTGATTGCAAATTAGTTCAAGCCAAAATAGCTTGAATTTCAATTAAGACATAGTAGCATTCGCGGCAATAATCACGACCATGATCCAGAGCATGAAAAGAGAATCCTAACTGTAATACAAGATTGTGACGGTGATATTCATATCTCATGAAACTACTTCAATGGATAGTCAAGCAATCAATAGAGATTTGCCATCTGTCAACTGCGAAATAATAATCGTGACTGCAAAAAAGGATTGCAATTGTGATTAAGGCTTAGCAACCACAATTGTTCTTTGACACTGTATTCAATGCAAATTTTCTAGTTATTATAGAGAGATTTGGCCATGATCCAATTTGTAATGATGCTTTGATGGTGGGAAGCTATAAATGCTCCCCCCAAAAGTCTTTAATTTCTCTAAGTGTCCAAACCCTTGCAATTTAATTTCTAGAGATTTAAACACTTAAATTCACACTTCATGTTTATTAGTGAGCTTTGAATTCTCTAAGGGTTGGCATTAGCCATAAGACACTTGTTAGGTTAAGGAGTGAGTCTCAGAAAACTTTTGTTTAGGTTTGAGTGTAAGCTTTAGAAAAATACTTGTAAGGTTTGAGTGTGAGCTTTAGAAAAACACTTGTAAGGCTTTGTGTGAGCCTAAATACTAAGTTAGGAGTGAACTTGTGGAAACTCCATTGATAGTAAAAATACCCAATTGAGGTTGGGGAGACGTAAAGTTTGTTATACTCGAACTAATATAAATCTTGTGTGTTCTCTCTTCTCTTCCCTAATCTCTTTATCCTACATTTTTAATTTTATACCAATTTAACCCTTATTCTTGGTGCATATTGGGAAAAAAGTATTATTAGACCTTGGACTCATATTGAAGAGCTTAAGTGCATGAGAAAAGATCAATGATGGTTAATAAAGGGTCTAATCATCTCAAATCTCACTTTGACGGTACTTATTATGCTTATTAGAAGCATAGAATGGATGTCTACCTTGATAGTGATCTCAACGATATAGGGGTTAATATGATTGAAGAATGGAAGCCTTCATCACAATTGGTGGTGTAGAAGAGATAATTCTAAGGAAAGAATGGGTTAAGGCATGAAGAAAAAAAAACTATAAAAATAAAAGAGTTATGACCATTCTTCTTAGTTCTTTGTCTAGAGAAGAATGTATGAGAGTTCAACATTATACAAGTGATCATAGTGTTTGGAGGTCATTAGAGAACTACCATAAAGGCACTAAACAAGTAAAATCTAACAAGGTGTAAATGCTTATACATGAGTATGAGCTCTTCCATAACAAGCCTAATGAGAACGTAATAGACATGACAAATCAACTTCTTACAATTGTCACAAACTTGAAAAAGTTTAGAAAGATGTACTCCTTGAAGGATGCCAATAACAAAATCCTTAGAGCTCTTCCAATAAAAAACTTTGAGGCTAGAGTGTCTTCCATTGAGGAATCTCATGATCTTGGCAAGCTTCTTATGGATGTTCTTTGGAAAGTTACTCACTTATGAGATGGCAATTGAAAAAGAAGAAGTCCAAAGTGAGAAGAAGAAGACCATTATGCTCAAATACTCCACTAAAGATTAGAATAATAGTGAGAGCTAATCAAGTGACTCCAATGAGAGTGATGAAGAGGAGGAGTTGATAATGATATCAAGGAGACTCAAGAAGATCATTAAAAGTAGAAAGAGAGAGAAGAGATTCTTTAGGAAATCTTCCTCCAACTCTAACTCAAGAAAAAAAATAAGAAACATGAAGTATCTTACTATAAGTGTGGTAAGCAAGCCTATATTAAAACCAAGTGTCCTAAGAAGAAAAAGAAATGAGACAAAGAGAAGATAAAAGGCTTTAAGGCTAAATGGGATGACGATTCTTCCAACGATGAAGAAGAAGATAAAGTTGCAAATCTATACTTCATGGCTTTAGAAGACTCTTTAAATGAGGTTTGCTCTAACTCCCACTCTTGTGACAATGATGATGTTGATAATGTTGATCATGATGTGATTGAGGATGATTATGACCTTAAAATGTGAAAAATATTTTTCCAAAATGAAATTTTATGAAGAAAAATGTTCAAAACTTAAGGAGAGTTTCAAAAGTCTTGACAAACTTACTTTAAATTTGAAAACTTCCAATGTCATATTAAAACATTCATTGACATAAATTTCTACAAAATTTTTCTGTTTTGAAGCTTTGCACAAAGAAAACAATTATTTAAAATTTGAGGTTAAAGATTTGAGAAATTCCATTTTCAAATTTCACATAGGAAAGGAAGCTTTGGATACAATTATTGTATCTTAAAGACCACCTCTTGTGAGATACGGTATAGGCTTCAGTGGCTCATCTTCATCCACATCCTCCCTACCACTATTCATCGAAGCCTCTACTTCTCAAACTTCTAGCATAGAGATAGTCAATAAGGAGGCCAAAGAACACATTAAGCCTTCCAATCCAAAAAGGAATGTGAAAGGTACTCAAGGCTCAAGAGCTAAGCCTTAAAGAGTAATTCATGCATACATGTACAACAAAAGGCATGCTCAAAAGCACCCGCAATCATAACATTATACTTGTTCTTATTTGCATTGATATTATCATGTTATGAGGAGGCACTCATTTTATGACAATGTGACAAAGAAGAAGAAGACTTATAAGTCCAAACTTCAATGTCATTATTGCATGAAATTTAGGCACATTAATATATTTTGTTATATAAGGAAGGCTCACTTAAAACTTAGGATCCTTCCTAGGCTAACCTTTAATGACCCAAGTATATTTGGATACCAAAGCAAATATAAATCTCTTTTCTTGCAGGTGTGTCTTAAATCTAATATAAAGAAGATAAATAGCATGTTGATAGTGGATGCTCAAGACTATGAACCCTTAATTTTATACCTTCTGGTATGTATTGGAATCTTAGAAGCACTTAGGCTTAGTGAATAGACTTCTGAGAGCCGAAATTTCCAAAAACCACTAAAATGGAAACATTAGAAAATGGAACCCCTGGAAATGAAAACTATTCCTTTGATCTTCAAATCACTCTCAAATTATCTAGGACTAAACACAAAGCAATTACAATCATGAAAAATGGATGAGAAACGAGCAAGAATAGGTGAAAATAGGCGAATTACCGCAGAGCCCTTTGCAATTTCGTAGAGAGCTATGCGGCACTACTGTAGAGACCTCTATGGTAACTCCTTTGAATTTCACTATTTTACACAATCCCATATCAAAACTTTAGTATTTTCCTCCTCCAATCTTTTCCCTATATATAAAGAACCTCTCTATACTTCAAATCATCAACTTTAGGAGCTTGAAAGCCTTGGCATCAAGCAAACCATTCTAGTTCTAAAGCTTTTCTTTTCTTTTTCTTTCACTTTGCATTTCCTCCTTGGTTCAAAAAGCTAGTTGGGGTGTTTTTCCTTGATTCCTACTCAATAAGTCAAAGGCTTTTTGCCTACCTATTCGAGGTAAGTCTTTTGCCTAAGGCTCGTATCTGTATTTCGAGGCTAGCTGCCACCCAACATTCGAGGCAACTTGTCATGCCATTTGAGGCTAGCTGCTATGAGGCCTTGCCAGAGCATCGACTAGGTCCAATAGAGAGAATCAGGATGCTTATTCGGATTTAGACTCACGATGGAACTCTTAGGTTCAGATAAGTTGATTTTGAAAATGATTTTGGGAGTCGCCACCTTAATTTTATTTAGTTGAAAAAACATTAAGGAAAAATCCCAAATTGACTCCAATTTATTAATTTTGCAATTAATTTACGTATGGATAAAATCACTAGCCTCGAACCAAGTTGAGTTCAGAGATTAGGTTTTTGGTTTTAAATAAACTAAATTTAGCTCTTAAGTTTAATTTGACTTTGAAAAATTAATTTCATGAATGACATTTATAAAATAACAATTATGATATCATGATTAATGCATGAGCATGGCATAAGTGCAAGGAGAGAATTAAAATAAAACATCCATAAATTACATTAATTAAAAAGGGAAAAAAATTGATCGAGATTTGGATTTAGATTTCAAATATGCCTATGTACTCCATTGAATGGGGATCAAAACCCATGTAGTTCATTCCACGATTAAGTGGAGGGGTTTAGGGGTTGATCAATTGATTAATTTGGGTGTGTTGATAATAAGTAAAAAGGCTAGTACCTTTGCTTTTAGCGGACAGAGGGTTTTACCGGACCGAAATTTTATTTTATCGGGACCGAGTGACTGGATTGATTAGGAGATTAATTAATTAATTAAAATGATTAATTAACTAATTAATATGATGAAAAAGATGGATGGATTAATTAATTAAAAAGATTAATTAATTAATTTGGAGGAAGGGTGCATTAAGGAAAATGATTAATTTAATTTTAAAAAAGTGATTAATTAATTAATTAAAAAGATTAATTAATTAAATGATTAATTAAAAAAAGAGTTTTAAATAATTAAAAAGATTAATTAACTTAGTTAGGGTGAGATAATTAATTAATTAAAAAGATTAATTAATTAATTAGAGAGTGGTTGGAGAGAGAAGAAGAGAAGAATTAGAGGATAGCTATCAACTCTAACTCAAGGTGTGTTTGCAATAAGGAAATAGAAGGACTATTTATAGGAAAATGAGGTGAGGGTGATTTGGGAAGTGAAAATATGAAAAGACAAAAAGGATAAGGCTAAAAAATACTAAAAAAAAAAAATCAAAAAAAGGGCATTTTGGTCAATTTGACCGGACAAGCCTGTGCACGGATCTATGCCTCCAAGGCACGGCTGTCGCATCTGAGAGATGTAGATGTTGCACCACCTGATGCGGCTTGGCTCGCTTTTTTAGGCACTTATTTGGTATATTTTCAAGGCTTATAGGTCACTTTTTTGGGAGTTTTAAAGCATAGAAAAATTACCGGCCTATGTCATTAGGCTTAAAATTAATTTTAGAATATTTAAGCAGTTAGTTTGAGAGAAAATCTAGTCAGTTTTAGAAAAATGCTGTCTGGTATAGAAGGTTCAGTCATAGGAAAGATGTTAGATTGTGCCAAGAATACATTAGTCAGTTTTAAAGAGTTCAGAATTAATTTTGGAGGTGTTGAAATAAGGGTTCACAGTTGTTACCCACCATCCAAGGCAAGCTTCCACTCGCTATTCGAGGTAAGCCACCGAGCTGTCCAAGGCTAGTCATTGTCTGCCCCTTTATCTATTTGAGGTAAGTCTATTGCCCAAGGCTCATGTCTATCGTCTGAGGCTAGCAACTGCTCGCCATTTGAGACAAGCCTCTGCACAGTCCGAGGGTAGTCGTCGCCTACCATCCGAGGCTATTCATTGCTCACTATCCGAGGTAAGTTTCTTTCCCTTCTTTTTATTTTATTTATTGTTTCCCTCCTTGGAATTTGTGTTCTAAGGCTTCTTCCCTAATTCTTGATTCACTAAGGTAGTTAATTAGAATATGACTTAATTAACTCCATTTGGTAATTAATTGGTTAAATTAATCAACTCAACCCTCTTTTAATCAATCAATCAAAACATAATAAAATGGCTAGGCTAAACTAATCCCTTCGCAAGAAGGGAGAACTGAGTGGGTTCTAATTCTTATTCAAATGGATATGCAGGCATGCTTGGTTCAAGTATCGAATTCAATTAAAACCTAGAGTAGCGATATACCTAACCAAGCATGCATGCGTATCCCTTTGAATGAGGATGACAACTAGCTATGATTATAATTAAAACCTTGCATTTTTGCATTCTTATAAAATGTTTTCCCTATGCTGAAGGAAAGGTGAAGCCAAAAGCAGCGAAAGGAAGGTGGTGAGGTGAAATTTCAAACATTTTAAAATTTCACTTCACCCATTTTTCGTCCAAACATCCATTCAAGCAATCAATTAATTTGTGTGTAAAACACATATGCATAGAAAGAAAAAGGAAGAGTAATCATATTACCTCCTGTAGGTTCCTTCTTTCTTTGACAAAGAGCTTCCCAAGTGTGAAGCCTCTAGATCATCCACACCTAGCTCACCTTCAAGTTTCCTTTTGGATTCTTTGGTGTTCTTGAATCACTCTCTTGGTTGCCCAATTTTCATTCATGATTTTCTCTCAAAAACCTTTAGGAAGTTAAGGTTTCTCTTTGATTTGTTTTAGACTAAACTTGTTTTCAAATTGCAAACAATTTTGTTCTTTCACAAAGAACTAAGAAAAAGAATTGGAGATTAAAAGAAAACTTGAAGAAACTATTTCTTCTTTTCTTTTTCTCTTAACTTCTTTCTCTTCAAAATTGCTTCAATCTTAAAATGATGTTCACTCTTATTTGCAACATAAAAACTCAAAGCTTTTATATTGTTTTCAAGACTTAACCCTTAAGTCTTCACAAAGACTTAAATGCCCTTATATATTCTTTTAGCTCACCATTTGGTGAAGGGGCAAAGTTGACTTCGTTTCTTCAAATGGTAAAATGACCATTTTATCCTTTAGGGGTAAAATGGACATTTCTATTAGCCAAAAGATGTGATTACAATTTTAATCTTAGTAGAAAATTCTCTAACCCCTAAACCCATCACATAGGCTTATGAATAGTGAATTTTCTTTAACCCCTAAATTACCTCTTTTTCATATCACAAATAGGTTTAGGCCACATCTCATGCGTAAAGGGTTTTTACTAAGCTTAAAATTAAGTCTTTGATTTAGTCCAAATCAATTTCAATTTAATCTTTCTTATTTGCATCATATATAAATTAAGATTTAATTGAATAGAAACCTTCATAGATTAAACATCAGGACATGCTAGGGTCTTTGTAAATTTAATTACATTTTTAATCATTTTATCACTAATCAATTAATTAAACACTTTAATTAATTATTATGGTAAACCTTTTACACTTGGAAGGTGATCATTATTGGATGTGTGACTTTCTAAGTTCATGTCTAATTAGCAATGGGAATGAGAAAATATTTTTCTTTACTAATGTGAAATCCCCACTTCACACTTAGTCCCATAAGTCATGAGGGACAACTAGCATTCCATGTAACGAATATCTAATTAGAAATGAATGTTTATAGTTGACATCACATGGACCATCGATCATAAATTATCATACACTAGAATCCCCTCATTAAAGATCCTAATCTTAGCTAGGGTGATGGTTTATGACAAACCCTAATATGCCTCGATTCAATGTCCTTATCTCAGTTCTAATTCTTGATGAAATTAGATTCCTACTAGAAACTCTTTTTAGTGAATCTGTCTATCATGGCCAAGAGCTTTAGTTATCAAGAATAGCTAGATAGCATAGGATATTAACCTCGTTTACTTGAGGTAATGAATTCTATCTTGGCGATCACTTACTTCCATATATAACAAATTAGAACTATCACATGCCATATATCCATACATGAATAGTACGTCTATGTAAGCAGTAATAAATCCTAACTACCTATGTATGAGATACAATATCCCTCAAGTTAAAGGATTATATGCACTATTATGACCTAGATGATGAATAATTGACAAATAGTAAAAACCTATATTATTATCATTTAATATCATAGTTTGACTATTCATCCTATGAATATCTATGTGTTTGTATTGACATCATATGTCAAGCAGCATGAGACTCACTACTTCTATAATCATCTGTGTAACATATTGATTATAGAAAACAAATAGAGGTGATGGTCTTCTGAAATTAATGATGCTCAGTCATTAATCCTATGACCATAAACATATTTAAAATATTTATACAAGAGTGATCTGTCTCCCATATTCTCAGCACTTGAGAATAGATCCTCTTACAAATACTTAAGGACTATATTCAATAATATGAAACTCTTTTCACATTATGAATATATTTTTTATGCCATTGGGAATTAATGTCTACTATTACATAACTATTATATGGCTCTTAGGGCACATACTGCTATCAATCTTCCACTTACATTAGAGCCATTTTGCTTAGTATCAAAAACTCATCTTCTCAAGATGAAGTTTAACTGTTACTAACTTTTGACTTTAGTTAGTAGATTAACCAAATTAATGGTTAATGCTATTTTCCACAAGGCTAGAATGCCTTATTCCAACAATTGATTTGATAATGCCTTTCAAAACATTCTAGATTTCAGTGTGAGACTCGAGTTCCCTTGCCATAAGTTAAGGCTCCATTATTATCACAATAGAGAGATAATTGTGATGTACTAGAGAAACTCTTAAATAGTTCATAACTGCTGAATCCAAAATAGTTTCTTATTTGCAATATCCTATGTAGCAAATTCAGCTTCCTTAATGAAGTTTGTAACAATAATTTGCTTAGAACCTTTCTGGCAAATTATTTCTTCATCATAGATAACAACAATCCCAATGATAGACTCTCTATCATTTATGTAGTAACATTCTTCATTTCTCAAAATTAATTCTTAAATACTTTTCAAGTACTTTAAAATAATTTTGATTATATTTCCAATAATTTAATCCTAGATTGGATTAGAATTTGTTAGTCATACTAATAATATTCTTGATGTCTAGCTGATTATACAACTCTTGTATAGTTTAGAATTCATATAATCATACTATAAGGAATCTGTGCCATACGTTCTTTGGATATCTAGGGAATCAACCCTCAAAAAGTGGATATCGAAATTGTAGTAAATAAAATTTTGGGAATTAGCATGTGGAACTTTTCAACATCTTTTCCAAATATTGACTTAGACATATTTAACATTCTCTTTAAGCTATCTTTATAGATATGAATTAATAAGAATGAAAAATATTTATCTCAAGTCTAAATGAAGAAAGTAATGGTAAAACCATTCTACAAATGCAAATATATTAATACTTTTACAAACTAATGTGTTATCCATGTACAAAACTTGAAAGTGAGGATACTGCTACTATCCTTTTGCACATTAAGGACTCATCTTGCGATGATACAACTCATTAAGGTTTTGCATACTTTGGAATTTTCTTAAGACTTTAAGCCTTTGGATTTATTCCATGATTATGTTTTCTTTTCTAGAGAAAGAAAAATAGTATTGACAGCTATATGTCAAACTCATAATTATTATGTATTGCTATATCATATATAGCTATAATAGAATCATCTCATAATTTACTTCATCATGAATGTACAACTTTTATGCATCCATATAAAGGAAATTATATTTTTCTTAAGATTAGATATTTTACTATCTCATGATTTACCTCATCATGAACATACAATTATTGTGTATTCATATAAAGAAAATCATATCTTACAAAAAAAAAATAGATATTCTACTAAACCTTTTAGTAGTTTATAAGGATAAAACTTTTAGTTAGTTTTAAGAATATTATGCTATTATTTGTAAATTTCCAAAAGGAAATAAATAAAAACTTTTATAGTTCATCATCTATTACATCATATCATATATGTTGTAATTTATTCTTGAGTATACCATCACATATGGTTTTCCCAACATGAATTATGATTATATGCCAATTTTATATTTAGAAAATTCCTCAAAAATTGGCAATCGAGTTCTCCCCACTTCGATCAAATTAAAGGATTATGATACTTTTTCCCTTTTTGTATGAAATATCCATAATATTTATTTTACTTTTGTGAACCCTTAATTTTACACCTTCTAGGATGTGTTTGAACCTTAGAAGTACTTAGGCTCGGTAAACAAACTTTCAGAAGTCAAAAACTCTCAAAATGGGAAAATCAAAATATTTCTTTTTGGCATTTGAACCCTTTCAAATCATTCGGATTGAGTAATGAATACAACACAACTAGAATTATGAAAAACGAATGAGAAATGAGCAAGAATGGGCAAAATGGGCAAAAGCGGGGCCCATTGCCGCAGAGCTCTGTGGCACTGCCGCAAAGCCCTTTATGGCAACTTCGGTGAAAATCTAATTTTTTGCAATCCCATATTGGAAATTTGTGTTTTCTATGCTTCAAACCTCCTCCTATATATGGAAGGCCTCCCCACACTTAAAAACACCAACTTTTAGAGCTTGAAAAGCAATAACGTCAAGCAAACTACTTTGCATTTACTCCTTGCTTAGCAAAGCGAGTTGGGAGGTTTCTTCTTGATTCTTACTCGACCAGTTTAAGGCTTTTTGCCGCTCGCCTATTCGAGGCAAGTCTCTTGCCCAAGGCTTGTGTCTGTTGCTAAAGGCTAGTCGCCGCTCGCCATCCAAGGCTAGCAGCTGCCCACCATTTGATGCTAGCTGCCGCCTGCCATCCTAGGCTAGTCCCCTGCTGCCATCCAACGCTAGCCACCGCTCGCAATCCGAAGTCAGTTGTTGCCCGCCATATGAGGTAAGCTTCTTTTCCTTTAATTTTCTTTTGTTTAAAGTTCCTTGCTTCTTTTAGTTAGTTAATTAAATTGATTCATCTAGGTTGCTAGCTAATCAACTCAGTAATCAATTAAGTTAATTAATTAACTCAACCCTCTTTTAATCAATCAATCAAAACATGATAAAGTGGCTAAGCTAAACTAATCCCTTCGCAACAAGAGAGAACTGCGTAGGTTCATCTCCATTCAAAGGGATACGTAGGCATGCTTCGTTCAGGCATAGAATCTAATTAAAACTAACCAACTTTTCCCCCATCACCTTTTGCACTTACTATTATTTTGTTTTCTTTTACTTTGTTGTTAGACTTAGTTTGGGGACTATGTGACTTCCCTAGAACCTATAAGGGCTAGAGGAGGTATCTCCTAAGTTTGGATTTTATTGTAATATTAACTCTCTTTTATTTTGAATTCTAATTGTGTATAAACTTTATAGATTGAATGATCATGTATATTATAAATTGTTCATGCATTTTAATTGTTCATGAAATATATTTTAAGTCACTCTTATATTAATTGGCCAAACTTATTTTGTTAAATTAAACTAAAAACCTAGTCCCTAAATCTTCTTTGGTTTCAAGGCTAGTGATCTTTTTCCTTCGGGTAATAATTGGAGTCAAATGGGTTTTTTCCTTATATTTTCCCAAATAAAAATAAATTAAGGTGGCGACTCCAAGAAATAATTTTCAAACCTATCAAAGATAAGTCCGAGGACTTCCTCGTGAGTTCTTTTATAAATGAGCATTTCGATTCCCTTTATCGGATCGGACCGATACTTGGGAGAGGCCTCACAGTTGGTGACTCCATTGGGGACTAACTTTCTTTTAATAAAAGGAAAAATAAGTGGACTACTAATTGGTTTAAAAAGAGTTTGACCTTTAATATGATTGTGACTTTGCATGCATCACTTGCATAGGCTCTTTGCCATCCAACCTAGTTCTAAGAGTAGCATTAAGTGGGTAACCCTCTTTGGGTCTATTCGCCGATAGTGAAACCACGATGAATCATTTGATCCTTTCAAAGGTGTAACAAGGATGCACATACTGTTGGACCCATGTGAGGCTCCTTGACTCACATATGGTTAGGCATATCATTGCTCTAGTATGATGGGTACCTTGTATAAGCCCTCTAACTTAGATCCTAGCCTTAGGTTGTATGTACCATAATTAAAACCTTGCATCTTTGCGTTCTCACGAAATATTTTCCTTATGCATATCATACATCCATAT
>CANTUT010000404.1:122500-142053 GCA_947687605.1 Reutealis trisperma
GAGAGAAAAAGAAAAAAAAAAAAAAAGAGAAAAGGGAGAGAGAGAGAAATGAACATCAATTAAATCCACCATAATTGAGGTGCCATCAACAATTGCTTTGCCAGCTCTTAACCAAAAAAGGTCAAGAAATAGACTTCTCATCAAATAATTGAAGCACAAAATCAAATGATACACCTCAACAAGAGGCAACAAGTTCTTCAAATTTAAAATTTAAATTTTAAAGCCCCTCAAAGTGAAGAAAAGCAACAACTTATAGTGGAATATTTTCTCCCAAATTTCGTTAATCTAAGCTCGTTAAGTTGAAAACCTGAAAAGGGCAACTTAGACAAAAAAAAAAAAAAAAAAAAAGAAAAAAATAAAGCTCATCCTAGTCATTTTCCTTCATATCAAATCATTTTTCTATCTTGTCTTATATCTTCAAAGTCATCCTTCGTCACTGGAGGCTCATTCTCTAAAGTGATGTTATCTTTAATGCCCTTATCTCACAGTGGGGGCATGTTTTGCTAGGTCGTCATCATCTTAATCCGTCTCGTCATTTCGTTCAAAGAGCTTAGACACAATCACTCACATTGTTAGTCTGTCATGTTCCTATCTCTCATTGGGAGCAAGATCCCCAAGTTGTCTTTTCTCATTAGTCCTCCAGCCACTCCTTAGGGCACCTCCTTTCAGTCAGTTTGTCATTTATGTTGAAGCCAATAAAGTGTCACTCTACATGTCTCTTTAATCTTAAAACAACAAGGTTAGGTTGGCTTATTCTTTTCCATGAATCATGATACAGATAGCAAAATCATACAACCTCCTTGATCCTTTTCAAAATTTCCAACCCTCCTTTGAACCATTCCCTAAATTCAAAATGTACCATTCCATCTTTTTAAGTTCAAGTCTCATACCATCCTTTCTTGGGTAAAGTCTCATCATCTTCTAAGGGCGAAGCCTATATGTAGAACCAAAGATCCTAAGTCTTTTGGGACTCATCATCCTTAAAGCTAGCTTTCTCTAGCATAACCAAAATCAAGTCATGTCTTGCAAAGCTTAAGAAGGGCTCAAACCACTCAAGTCATCCCATGTCTCATTGGCAAAACCTCATCATCCTTGAAAAGACCAAGCCTCCATGGCAAATTACATCACCTATAAAGTCCAATTGAGTCAAAGCCTGCCAACTATATGATGGGCAAGAAAATCATATGCAACTATGACAAAGGACAAATCCTTATCCATGAGCCTGTGGTATCCTTATGACCAAAGCCTAAAACACCATACTTAAGATAAAAGCAACCATCTTTCAAAGAGGTCCAAAGCACCCTTGTAGAATAGCCCGAGCCTAGCTTTCAGCATGAAGCCTAAATCAAAAAGCCTTCACCATGAAGCCTAAGCCCAAAAGCCTTCACCATAAAAATCACTCCCCAAAACCCTTAACTATGAAGCCCAAGCCTAGCTTTCACCATGAAGCCCAAACCAAGAAGCCTAAGCCTAGCTTTCACCATTCATAAAAGACTATAATCTCTTCCAAAGCCAAATTTGACCAAGCCTTCCCTAACTAATTTCCTAGCCTGACCTGTGCTCTAAGTCAGACCTGACCAAACCTAAGGCAGAACTTGACCGAGCCTTCCAAATAAACTCCCCAAAAGGTTGACCTTCCCCAAACCTTCCAATCTAATCATCTCTAAAAACCTGACCTTTCTGATCCAGCTCTCCAATTCAGCCTCAAACCAAAGTCAGATCTATCTAAACTGAATAGCCCGATCTTTTCCAAGACCACACCTTGCTTCTTCCTAGGCCAAACTGATAGCCATTAACTAACCAAACTCATACTTGACATGCCCATCTTCACCTCTAAGCTAGCCAATCAGCCAAAAACCAGATGACCAAACCACTTCCCTTCATCATTCTAAAGTAAGGACACATCCCTTCTAAATATTCACCTTTCTAAAATAGGTGCATCTTTCTCCCAAATATCAATACTTTTATATCAAGATGGACCCTTCACAGGTTCAAGATATTAGATCATTGCATAATTATCTAGCATTTTTTGCATTAAACAGGATCATGAATCAAGGCAAATTATCAAAACTCTCGAAGAAAGACAAGATCATCATTACTATTCCTACCAGACAGGATGGTCATCTCTTCTTGATCCTACCAGACAGGATCATCACTTTTCATTCTTACCAGAAAGGACCAATATTGTTTCTACCAGACAGGATAGTTATCTTTACCATTCCTACCAAACAACATGGTCATCTCCTTTTTTGATCCTACCAGACAAGATCATCACTTTTCATTCCTACCAAAAAGGACCACTACTATTCCTAGCAGACAAGATAGTTATCTTTACCATTCCTACCAAACAGGATGGTTATCTCTTCTTAATCCTACCAGACACAATCATCACTTTTATTCCTATAAAAAGGACCACTATTGTTCCTACCAGATAGGACAGTTATCTTTACCATTCCTATCAGACAGGATGGTTATCTTTTTTTAATCTTACCAGATACGATCATCACTTTTCATTTCCTACCAGATAGGATTATCATCATCATTCCTACCAGACAGGATTACCACTTCGTCGATTCTTATTAGACAGGGTCATCATCACCACCACTTCATCGATTCCTATTAGACAGGGGCATCATCACCACCACTTCATTGATTCCTACTAGACAGGGGTGTCATTACCACCACTTTGTCGATTCCAACTAGACAGGGGTGTCATTACCACCACTTCGTCTATTCCAACTAGACAGGGTCGTCATCATTCCTACTAAACAAGAATATCACTTTTAGCTCCTACCAGACAAGAGAAGTACCAAATGCTATCAACTACTAGATCTCTTAAATATACCAAGGGCATCTTCCTTAAATTCAACCACAGCTCTCACCCAAATGTCTAAACTTTGTCTTAAATAATAATTTGGTTCCTTTTACCATCTCCCATCCTCAAGTTCACTATCATCAGAATTGCCTTTCAAACAAAGATAATTCTTATGAGGGGGCAACTGTGAACCTTTAATTTTGCACCTTCCAGCATGTGTTTGAACCTTATAAGCACTTAGACTCGATAAACAAACTTTCAAAAGTCAAAAACTCTCAAAATGGCAAAACCAAATATTTCTTGTTGGCATTTGAACCCTTTCAAATCATCTGGGATTGAGTAATGAATACAATGCAACTAGAATAATGAAAAAGGGATGAGAAACAAGCAAGAATGGGCAAAAGCGAAGCCTGTTGCCCCAGAGCTCTGTGGCACTGCCGCAAAGACCTCTACGGTGCCGCAAATACCTCTGAGGCAACTCTAGTGAAAATATGATTTTTTGCAATCCCACATTGGAAATTTGTGTTTTCTATGCTTCAAACCTCCTCCTATATATAGAGGGCCTCCCCACACTTCAAAACACCAACTTCTAGAGCTTGAAAAGTAATAACTTCAAGCAAACCACTTTTTATTTGCTCCTTGCTTCGTAAAGTAAGTTGGGGGGTTTCTCCTTGATTCCTATCCAACTCGTTTAAGGCTTTCCACCACCTGCCTATTTGAGGCAAGTCTCTTGCCCAAGGCTTGTGTCCGCTGCTGAAGGGTAGCTGCCACTCACCGTCTAAGGCCAGTAGCCGCCCAAGGCTAACCACGCCCGCTGTTAGAAGCCAACCACCGCTTGCCATCTGAAGTCAGCTGTTGCTCGCCATCTCAGGTAAGCTTCTTTTCCTTTAATTTTCTTTTTTCTAAAGTTCCTTTCTTCTTTTAGTTAGTTAATTAAATTGATTCATCTAGGTTGCTAGCTAATCAACTAGGTAATCAATTAAGTTAATTAATTAACTCAACCCTCTTTTAATCAATCAATCAAAACATGATAAAGTGGCTAGGCTAAACTAATCCCTTCGTAAGAAAAGAGAATTGCGTAGGTTCTGATTTCCATTCGAAGGGATACGTAGGCATGCTTAGTTCAGGCATTGAATCTAATTAAAACTAACCAACTTTCCCCCTTATCACCTTTTTCACTTACTATTATTTTGTTTTCTTTTACTTTGTTATTAGACTTAGTTTGGGGAATGTGTGACTGCCCTAGAACCCATAAGAGCTAGAGGAGGTATCCCCTATGTTTGCATTTCATTGTAATATTAACTCTCTTTTATTTCAAATTCTAAATGTGTATAAACTTTATGGATTGAATGATCATGCATATTATAAATTGTCCATGCATTTTAATTGTTCATGAAATACATTTTAAGTCACTCTTATATTAATTGGGCAAACTTATTTTGTTAAATTAAATAGAAAACCTAGTCCCCGAATCCTCTTTGGTTTTGAGGCTAGTGATCTTTTTTCTTTGGGTAATAATTGGAGTCAAATGGGTTTTTTCCTTATATTTTCCCAAATAAAAATAAATTAAGGTGGCGACTCCAAGAAATAATTTTCAAACCTATCAAAGATAAGCTCGAGGGCTTCCCCGTGAGTTCTTTCCCAAATAAGCATTTCGATTGCCTTTAGCGGATTGGACGGGTGTTCAGGCGAGGTCTCATAACTTTTCATCTTGAATTCCTTGAACATTTCAAGAATTCAAATGAACAATTCATTTTATTTACTTTTTTCCGAACGTGTCAATATCATATATATAGGTAAATACAATGAATTAGGAAAAACTCCCACTAAACATTTCACAAATGGTATTGATGCATCTATAAGCATAAATTCTAAAACTTCTTCGATTTCTATCCTTGTGTCTAACAAAAGATGATCTAGTTATTTTTGCATTAGATACTAGATTTCTAAGTTGAAAAAATTTCACACCCTAATGGGTAGTGACACATGTTATCCAACTAAATTGTCATATTTTTAGCTAAACAAACATATCAAAGAAATCATAGTGGTTTTAGATCGGAGTTCTTTATGGCATTATCATAGAAGTACTAAGAGTTGTTTTGTTATTATTAACTTAATAATAATACATCAAACATATAATTCATACTCTTAAGTTTATTACCATAATAAACCACTCAAACATTTTTCTAGTGATGAAATTCATAATTTCTTGAAGTTACAGAATAATGTAGCTTAAGTATGAAATACATATATGATTTACAAAACATGATTTTAAAATCATCATTAAGTACATACTAGACATACAAAATATGATTTCTAAAATCATCATAAAGTATTCTAAAAGCTCTTTGGAAATAAACACTTTGCCCTTTAGATTTTTCAAAATCACTTCATCTAATCTCCATGCTTCCGTTGCTTATTTTGATAATGTATATGGCACAAAAGCACCTATATCATGAATTATAGCAATAGATGAACTATCTGAATCATTGCAATATAGTAACAAGAGATAGATAAACCTTCACAAGGTTTATCATTCTCCTTGTCTTTTAGTATTTACAATACTTAGAACAATTACTTTTCCAATATTCATAACATTGACAATAGAAACATTTTCTTTTGTCAACTATAACATTATCTATGGACTGTCCTTTGCAATTTCCCTTTTAGGATTTATAATCGAAACTTTTTCTATTACCTTAAAGTACATTTTCCATCTAATGGAAATTTAGAGTGAATTTGAAGAATTAAACTATTTGAAAATTATTATTCATCAAAACATCTAGACTCTCTAGTTGTTTGATGAATTTAATCATTATATGAAAATAATTTCAAATTTAGTTTACTTTAAAATTAATAAGAAATAAAAGAGGTTTCTCACCATTCAAATTCTTTCACAAATAATACTAGATAGAAAAATAAAAGAACAAGAAATTAAAGATGAAACATTTTCTTCTTTGATTTCTTTTCTTTAATTTCTTACTCTAGTTAAATAGTAACAATAAGAACAAGAATGAAAAATATGGAGAAGACAAAGAAAAATAAAGTTATGAAGATCAAGAAGAAACACTTTCTCCTTTTCTTCCTTTACAATTTCTTTTCCTTTCCTTTTTCTTTCTTTTCTTTTCCTTTTTCTTTCTTTATAATTTTCTTCATATTCAAGCAAAATAACTGCCTTAATATCTCATATTAATCAGTGTATTTATGTTCATCATACATCTCTTTTAGAGGATGCATAATTACTTGGAGTTTGTTGTACTCATATGTTGTTTTGCGACCCTTGACTTATAAAACAACCATATAGCATCAACCTCATCCAATATTTTATTTCCATTGCACTTAGTGTGATATGTTCCTTTAGAGTAGTTTTTTCTCTAAAAGACCAAGAACAAATCAAGTTGAATACATACACTATGTACTCAAATGCAAGGACAATATATTTAGGCCTTGTGAGCCTAAAAGAATCAAATATATTCGCAAATGGGTTTGACAATTTCATATTATCAAAATGCAAAAAATAACAAGATTAATAACTTATGTAATTGTGTAGCTACTATAATGATTTGGTCTTTAATCAAAATGATAATCCTATTAATTTGGCGAATCCTATATTTCCAAATAGGAAATGGAAATCCTACTGGGGTGGATTTTTAGTAGGTGACTAAATTCTTATTAGATTATCACAAATTCCGTAGATACGCATTATCATTATTGGAATTTTGATATCTAACAAGTGAACAATACTTGTTCATCACAACTCTTCGTGAGGCTCAATCAATATGGTTCCTAGTGTTTCCAACCTCAAATACACATTGTCGTTATTAGCTTTTCACATTAGTCAAGTCAAACCCATTGGACTAACAAGTATAATGATTTGAACATTATATGTCTCAAATACTCATTGTCGTTATTGACATACAATGTATCCTATACTCATAACATCACATGCTTCACAATAACTTCAAAAAGACATTTAAACCAAATATGTCACCCTTATGTATCCATAACCAATGACATAAGTGTTTGAACCTTCTTGAATTATTGTTCCAATGGAGAACCATGACTCAATATTTTCTTTGGAAGATTTTTGGGCTTAATAAATTAGTCTCACTTTGCACATTATCCATTTTAAACATACATCATATGCATTCATATATATCATATACATATTTCATAAAATGGACAATATACACATAGGTATGATCATGGATTCTATGGATCCACTTCCTAGCTATAAGGAATGGATATGGGATTTAGGTTATACCAATTACAAACATGAAATTACAACACTTGTATCTTCATGCTCCCACTAAGCATCTTCATGGGTTGAACCTCTTCTTGTTCTTGCATCTCCACATTTTTATATGTACATTAGTAACCTTGGCATTCCAAGTTGGGATTACAAAAAACAAAAGAGCTTATAGGCTCAATGGAATAGATTTACAACCTAAATGAGTAAATAACATTTAATTACATCCCATCAAATAATAAAATTAATTTTTACATATCCAGATTAGAAATTATACATTATGGTTTCTATATCCATGATCAACCATTCATGCCTCTCAAACAATAGCAAAACATATATATGCAACAATTGCATTTATAGATATGTTGTTCATCATTGGAACATTTCCAAATTTTGGAACATTTCCAAAAAATCCATTTTGAATATCATATATTCAATGTTTTTATAGCTTAAAATCATATTTTAAGTCATAGAAATTTATTTGATTGAAACATTAATCCAAAACAATTTTGGAAAAAATTAAAGTTGGGTGGAGACACAGCAAAAATCGCGACCAAATTTCATGGGCATGAAATAGGGCTCATGGTTGCGACTTTCCTAAACTGACACAAACAATGTTTGTTCTGATCCATACATTCATGGGCGCAATATAAATTTTTGCGGTCGTGATTTTCTAATCGCGATCATGAATCTTAACTTGCAGGCGCAAATTCTGTGTCTGACAGTACAACATTTGTGCAACAACTCCTTTTCAACCAAATCAAAAACCTCTAAAACAACATCTACAAAGGCTTTACACAAAAATTAAGTGGCTCTAATATCAATTAAAGGAATGGTGGAGCCAAAAGCAGTGGAAGGAAGGTGGTGAGGTGAAATTTCAAACATTTTAAAATTTCACTTCACCCATTTTTTGTCCAAACATCCATTCATGCAATTAATTAATTTGTGTGTAAAACACGTATACATAGAAAGAAGAAGGAAGAGTAATCATATTACCTCTTGTAGGTTCCTTCTTTCTCTAGTGTTCTTGAATCACTCTCTTGGTTGCCTAATTTTGATTCAAGATTTTCCCTCAAAAACCTTTAGGAAGTTAAGGTTTCTCTTTGATTTGTTTTGAACTAAACTCATTTTCAAATTGCAAACAATTTTGTTCTTTCACAAAGAACTAAGAAGAAGAATTAAAGATTAAAAGAAAACTTGAAGAAACTATTTCTTCTTTTCTTTTTCTCTCAACTTCTTTCTCTTCAAAATTGCTTCAATCTTAAAATGATGTTCACTCTTTTTTGAAACATAAAAACTCAAATCTTTTATATTGTTTCTAAGACTTAACCCTTAAGCCTTCACAAAGACAGAAATGCCCTTACATATTCTTTTAGTCACCATTTGGCGAAGGGGCAAAGTTGACTTTGCTTTTTCCAATGGTGAAATGACCATTTTATCCTCTAGGGGTAAAATGGACATTTTCAGTAGCCAAAAGATGTTATTACAATTTTAACCTTAGTAGAAAATTCTCTAACCCCTAAACCAAACATATAGGCTTATGAATAGTGAATTTTCTCTAACATCTAAATTGCCTCTTTTCCATATCACATATGGGTTTAGGTCACATCTCATGCGTTAAGGGTTTTCACTAAGCTTAAAATTAGTGCTTTGATTTAGTCCAAATCAATTTCAATTTAATCTTTCTCATTTGCATCATATACAAATTAAGATTTAATTGAATAGAAATCTTCACAGATTAAACATCAGGACATGATAGGGTCCTTGTAAATTTAATTACATGTTTAATTATTTTATCACTAATCAATTAACTAAACACTTTAATTAATTATTATGGTACCTTTTACAATTGGAAGGTGATCACTATTAGGTGTGTGACTTTCTAGGTTCATGTCTAATTAGCAATGGGAATGAGAAAATATTTTTCTCTATCAATGTGAAATCCCCACTTCACACTTAGTCCAATAAGTCATGAAGGATAGCTAGCATTCCATGTCATGACTACCTAATTAGAAATGAATGTTTATAGTTGATAACTTTAAACATCACATGGACCATCGATCATAAATTATCATGCATTAGAATCCCTTCATTAAAGATCCCAATCTCGGCTAGGGTAATCGTTTATGTCAAACCCTAATATGCCTTAATTCTATGTCCTTATCTCGGTTCTAATTCTTGATGAAATTAGATTCCTACTAGAAACTCTTTCTAGTGAATCTGTCTGTCATAGCCAGGAGCTTTAGTTATCAAGAATAACCAGATAGCATAGGATCTTAACCTTGTTTACTCAAGGTAATGAATTCTATCTTGGCAATCACTTACCTCCATATATAACAAATTAGAACTATCACATGCCATATATCCGTACATTAATAGCACACCTATGTAAGTAGTAATAAATCCTAACCACCTATGTATGAGATATAATATCTCTCAAGTCAAAGGATTATATGCACTATTATGACCTAGATGATGAATAATTGACAAGTAGTAAAACCCTATATTATTATCATCTAACATCACAGTTCAATTATTCATCCTATGAATATCCACGTGTTTGTATCGATATCACATGTCAAGCAGCATGAGACTCACTGCTCTTATAATCATCTGTGTCACATACTGATTATATAAAACAAACAGAGGTGATGGTCTTTCAAAATTAATGATGCCCAGTCATTAATCCTATGACCATGAACATATTTAAAATATTTGTTCAAGAGTGATCTGTCTCCCATATTCTCAACACTTGATAATAGATCATCTTTTAAATACTTAACGACTATATTCAATAATATGAATCTCTTTTTACAATATGAATATATTTATTGTGCCATTGGAAATTAATGTCTACATTACATAACTATTATATAGCTCCTAAGGCACATATTGCTATCATATGCATATCATGCATCCATATTGTATAGCAAAACATGCATTCGTCTCAAATCTAGGTCGAACCTTAAACTGAAGAAGGGTTAAAAATTCTTACCTCCATTTAAACACCTCCCCCATAAACACTCTTACCTATAACTTATCACCTTATCTAATGACTTTTAAACATCACCTTAAACCTTTGAGCTAAACACCATTGTCCCTTTACTTTAGCCTTTAACCCAAGCACTTTCACCCTTAAACCCTAAACACTTTCACATCCATTTGAAAACCTTCACTCCTAAACTTTAAATACACTCACTTCTATTCCAATCACTTTCGCCCCTACAAACCTAAAAACATTGCCCTAACTTTTAATCTTAAACACCTCACCCTAGCCTTTATCTTAAACATGATCACTTTAACCACCTACCTTAAACACCTTGCCCTAGCCTTACCCTAAATATCAAACACTTGAACCTCACACCTCAAATGTAAACCTAAATTGCTTTCAGCCTGTGGACTTTAAGCTATAAACTTGTAACCCTAAAACCTATATCCAGCCTTAAAAACCCTACTACCTGACAATAAGCCTAACCCACAACCTTCATCTTTATAAAAAAAAAAAAAAAAACCTAGACACCCTATGTTCTTCATACCAAAACCATTATCTTAATCCTACCCCTTGTTCAAAATTAAAACCACTATCCTTAAACCTAACATCCATGGCTTATTACCTTTAAAACTAGCTTGTTACCTTTAAACCCAACAACTTTGGCCTAACATACTACCTTAAACTCAATACCTTTGGTCCAGTCTACTACCCTAAGCCCAAAACATTTGCCCCATCATACCTTAAACCCAAAAAATGGTTAGCCCATGACACAATAGGGAAGCCTTTTCCTTTAGGATCTAAATGTCTATACCTTTGTCACCTTTTTTGTTCCATACCCATCGCTTACCTTATTGCTTTGATTTGAAGGTACCAATGGCCAAGCCTCTTGACATGACTTCTTTAACTACACTTGTGACTAGACTTCTTAAGAAGCAAGAAGAGCATTTCTAAGCCATCCTAGCTGCTCAACAAGCCTAATTTAAGGAACAAAGGCAACTCATCATTGAAGAAGTTCAGGTTATGATTAACTAAGCCATCCTTAATCGGACTAACCTAACCCCAACCTTGAACCAAACCAACTGTAGCCCTAGTATAAACCAAACCAACCCATATCTAAACTAAGGTGGGGAAGTTTTCTCTTAATGCACTAAAATGCTTATGGAAAAACTTGAAGCTATGGAGAAAACCATCAAATCCCTAAAGCATAATAGTGACCTCATAGATGAGGATAGTTTGACCTTGTTCCTTGATACCAAGCTTTCTCCTAAATTTAAAATGCCTGAACTGGAGAGATTTGATGGAATAATATGCCCTAAGACCTATATGAAGATATATATGGAGGCAATGAAACCTTTGGAACTTAACAATGAACTCCTTGCTTAACTGTTCCTATAATCACTGACCAGTGTTACTAGGGGATGGTTCCTTCACTAGACAAGAGCCAGAAAGGACATGGAATGATATTTGCCATGCCTTTTTCAAACATTACAATGGTTAAATGGATGTCATTAAGCATGACTTGGAAACCACCAAGCAGCTTTCAGATGAGTCCTTCTCTATGTTCCTTACAAGGTGGAGGGCTAAAGTTGCTTAAATGGTAAATAGACCAACCAAGTAAGAATAAGTAGACATCCTTGTGAAGAATTTACTTCCAGCCTACTGAGCCTACTTAATAACCCAATACTTACCCACTTTCAAAGCTTTGGTGGCAACTATATCAAAGGTTGAACATTGCATCCAGAGTACATCATTTCAACTTGAATTTCTCACCACCAACTTGAATAATGATGAAGAACCTGAACCTAACTTGACCCTACCTTACCTCAGCCTAAAGTGGCATAATATGGAAGAGTTTAAGTTTAGCTAATTTGAACTGTTCCAAGTTTAAATGTAGGTTTGAGTACAAGTCTCAAAGTATAAGCCTCAAAGTCTAAGTCCAAATCCAAGTATGAGTCTGTCTTTTTCAACTATGGTGGTCATTTTTATTATATTGTAACAAAATTTCCTCTATAATAAAACATTTGCATTTTCTTTTCATTACCCATGCACTTATTTTCTTATCTTTCTTATTTTATTCAATATGGATGAGCTCAAAAAAAAAAAAAAAAAAAAGGGAAAAAAACACAAAAAAAAAAGAAAAAGAGAAAAGAGGAAAGGAAAAAAAAGAGCAAAAGAAAAAAGGGAAATTAACTGCACCATAATTAAGCGAAATTCGAGGTGCTCGTATTTCAGAAGTCAATAATTGCTTCATCGGCTCTTAAATCAAAGAAGGTTAAGGACTGGACCTCTCATCAAGTAGTTGAAGCACCAAAAAAAAAAAATCAATGTAATTATCAATTGTGCTTTGGGTAATCAAATGATGCACCTCAACAAGGGGTAACAAGTTCATCAAACCCAAAATCAAAGTTCAAAGCCCTTAAATATGAAGAAAAATAGCAAATCATGGTGGAACGTTTTCTTCAAAATTTAATTAATTCAAAGCTCGTTAAGTTGAAAAACTAAAAGGGCAATTTAGACAAAAGTTAGAGCTAAGAGAGAGAGAGAGCAAAAGAGAAAAAGCTCATCCTAGTCATCTTCCTTTATATCCAAAGTCATTAAATCATCTTCAATCAATCTATCTTGTCTTATGTAATCTAAAGTCATCCTTCCTCATTAGAAGCTCATTCTCTAAAGTTATATTATCTTCTATAAGTCTATACCCTTATCTCAAAGTGGAGGCATATCCTTCTAGGTCGTCATCATATTTTGTTAATCTATCTCGTCGCTTAGCTCAAAGAGCTAAGGCACAATCCCTCATATTACTAATACGTCACATGTCTATCCCTTATTAGGAACATAATTCCTAAGTTGTCTTTTGTTACTGGTCCTTCAGCCACTCTTTATGGCATTTCCTTTCAGCTAGTATGTCATCTATATTCAATCTAATAGAGTGTCAATCCAAATGTCTCTTCAATTTCAAAATGGTAAGACTAGCTTGACTTGTTCTTTTCCATAAATCATATAACAAAATCATAAAACCTTTTTGATCCTTTTTAGAATTTTTAACCCACCTTCAAACTATTCCCAAACTTCATAATGTACCATCCTAAGCCTTATTGGCAAAATCATACCATCCTTTTAAGCTTAAGCCTTATACCATCCTTTCAAGCTCAAGCATCATCATTTCCTTAGTAAAGTCTCATCATCTTCTAAGGGCCAAGCTTATGTGTAGAACCAAAAATTATGAGCCTTTTAAGACACATCATCCTTAACGCTAGTTTTCTTTAGCAAAGCCAAAATCAAGTCATGTCTTGTAAAGCTTAAGAAGGGCGTGAACCGGTTAAAGACCATCTTATACTTCTATGGCAAACATCTCGTTATCCTTGAAAGGTCAAGCCTCATTGGCAAAACATATAATCCCTAAGATTAAAGCCTCTTGAGGCCTATAAACCATTCTTAGCTTAATCCTCTTAGACCAGTACGACCTATCAAAGGGAAAACCCTTATCTATAAGCTTGCATTATCCTTATGACCAAAACCTATAGTACTATATCTGAGATAAAGCTAACCATCTTCTAAAGAGGTTCAAAGCAGCATTGTAGAAAAGCCTAAGCTGACAAACTATCCTTAAGGCCTAAAAAACCTTTTAAACAAAAGCCTTCAAGCCTTCACCATAAAGCCTAAACTAAGAAGCCTTCACTATGAAGTCCACTTTTAAAGGCCTTCACCATAAAGCCTATGACCTCCTTTGAGGCAAAAACCTAACCAAGCCTGACTTTTCCTCTAAGCCAAATTTAGCCTCCCAGTTTGACCTCCTACAAAGTTTAGAATCCCAACCTAGTCTCAAGGAAAAATTTGACTGAGCTTTCCAAATGAACTCCCTAAATGCCATAATTTGACTGAGCCTAAGGCAGAACTTGAATGGGCCTTCCAAATGAACTTTCCAAAGGTTTTAACCTAACTAAGTCAAAGTGCTAGACCTGACTAAGCCTTCCACATGAACTTCTCCATGGATAAGCCCAACAAACCGACCTTCCTTAAACCTTCCAACCTAATCATCTCCAAAGACCTGACCCTTTCAATCAAGCTCTCCAATCCAGCCTCAAATTAAATTTTTGCTAAAATTAGACCTATCTAAGTTTTTCAAACTGACTAGTCCAATCTTTTTCAAGGTGACATCTTGCTTAACCTCCCAAAATGACCCCTTCTTAGGCCGAGCTGATAACCACTAACCAACCAATGTCATACTTGATATGCCCTTTTCATCTTTAGCTAGCTGATTAACCAAGCTACCTTTCAAAGTAGGGGCATCTTTCTCTTGAAAGCGTAGCACTCTCCTACCAAACTAACTCTTTATAGGTTCAAAGTATCCGATCATTGCATAGTCAAATGCATTTCATATTAGAACGAGTTTTAAGTCAAATTTCTAAATCAAAAAGAATCATTTTTCATTCCTACTAGAAAGTACCACTACTTTTATTGTTTCTACCACATAGGATAGTTATCTTTACCATTCCTGCTAGATAGGATCATCATTTTTTTAATTCTACTAGACATGATCATTGCTTTTCATTCCTACAAGAAAGGACCACTACTTTTATTATCCTTATCAGACATGACAATTATCTTTAACATTCCTACCAGACAAGATGGTCATCCTTTTAATCATACTAGATAGGATCATCACTTTTCATTCCTATAAGAAAGAACCACTACTTTTACTGTTCCTACCAGATAGGAGAGTTATATTTACCATTCCTACTAGATAGGATGGTCATCTTTTTTATCTTACTAAATAAGATCATCACTTTTTATTCTTAGTAGAAAGGAACATTACTTTTGCTATTTCTATTAGGCAAGACAGTTATATTTATCATTCCTACCAGATAGGATAGTCATCTTTTTTATCCTACTAGATAGGATCATCACTTTCCTAATAGGAAGGACTATTACTTTTACTATCCCTCCCAGACAGGATAGTTCTCTTTACCATTTATAGCAGACAGAGTTGCCATCTTTTCTATCAGATAGGGTCACCGTCTTTTTTACTAGACAAGGTCATCATTCCTGCTAGATAGGATCACTACCTTGCTGATTTCTACTAGATAGGGTTGCCTTTTTTCCTACAAGATAGGAACATTACTTTTAGCTCCTACCATATATGATATCTACTGATTGCTATCAGCTGCTAGATCTTCCAAATATACTGGGGCATCTTTCTTATCCATCCCTATGTTTTCTTTTTCTACTTGCCCTTTACCCTAAAATTCAACCACACCTTTCATCCAAACATGTCCAAAATTTGACTTAGACATCAATTTGGTTCCTTTCACCATCCTTCATTCCTAAGTTCACTGTCATCAAAATTGTCTTTCAGACAAAGATAATTTTGATGAGGGGGCAACTATGAACCCTTAATTTTACACCCTCTAGTATGCACTGAAATCTTAAAAACACCTAGGCTCAGTGTATAGACCTCCGGAAGCCGTAACTCATAGTCATGAACTTTATGATCTTATACCAAGAATAAAGCCATAACAACTCCTCGGGGTCAAGCTCAAAAAGCCACTCAGTCCACTCCTTTTCAGAATTGAATTTCTTTACTATTGAGATCGGTACCATGAAGCAGAGCAATCTTGTTTAGTAGGAGGAGAGACCATTTTCAAATGATCTCTTAGCCGTATTTGTGTAGAAACATAATTGATTAAGAAGGGAAAGAGAAAAAGAAAGAAAGAAGAAGAAGAAAAGCATACCTACAGAATAATTAGACTCATAAACCAAGGCCTATCACTCTTGTAAGCTCAATCCAAGCTAAGGATGGTTTCAGCTAAGATGATCCCAGTAATAGAATGACCTTTAGCCATCTGAAAAATCAGTTCTGTCACCTTAACATCGCCCCAGCCAATTGGGCCTATAAAGAGATGCCCAGCTATTAGACAAAAAGCCAAAGCCTTTATTTGGCGCTCCTGCTATTCCTTGTCTTTAAAATCTCGAGGATTATGGAACTCGGTAATTACAATGGTTGATCCACCTAATCATCCATGACTATAGGGCTAGCAGTTTTAGTGTCTAATCCTAAAAGTCTTTGAAAAGAATTGAAGTAGCCTACTCTCAGTATGGGAATAGCTAAGTCAGCTTCAGGATCATATCTTAGTAACACATTAAACTCCTCAAAGGTGGTGATAACCTTGGATGGCTCGATGCTTACCTTAGATAGTGAATGGCAGCTTGTCTTAGAGAATGGGTGGTGGCTAGCCTTGGACAATGATGGCTTGCCTTGGATGGTAGGTAGCTACTATCTTTGGATTGCTGACATGAGCCTTGGGCAATAGACTTGCCTTGAACAAGTAGGCGAAAAGCCTTTGACTTGTCAAGTAGGAATCAAGGAGAAACCCCCCAACTCACTTTGCAAAGCAAGGAACAAATGCCTAGCAAAAGAAAAAGAAAAGAAAAGCTTTAGAACTAGAGTGGTTTGCTTGATGCCAAGGCTTTCAAGCTCCCAAAGTTGATAATTTAAAGTGTGGAGAGGTCCTTTATATATAGGGAGAAGATTGGAGGAGGAAAATACTGAAGTTTTGATGTGGGATCATGCAAAATAATGAAATTCAAAGGAGTTGCCACACAGGGCTCTACAGTGCTACATAGCTCTCTGTGGAACAACGGAGGGCTTTACGGCAATGGGCTTATTTTTGCCTGTTTCACTCGTTCTTGCTCGTTTCTCGTCCATTTGTCATGATTTCAATTTTTTTGTGTTTGTTATTTAGTCTCAAATAATTTGAGAATGATTTAAAGGGCAAAAGGATAGTTTTACTCCATTTTATGATTTTTCCATTTTAGTATTTTTGGCAATTTCGGCTTCCGAAGGTTGGTTCACTGAGCCTAAGTGCTTCTAAGATTCCAATGCATACCAGAGGGTGTAAAATTAAGTATTTACAAGGACACATGACCAAAAATACAAGTCTCTTCATCAATATAAAGGAAAAGCATGGTGGAATATCACATTTGAAAATACTACCAAGGGTAAGGTAATGAGCATTGGTACTATTAGTGAGGACGGTTGTTCCCTAATTGAGGATTGTGTACATGATTTCAAATGTTTGACTAGCTCATATACAAGTGAATTTTTAATATTCATGTGGTGATAAATCAATCATTTTTGTCAATTTTGATCTTGCAAATTTGTGCTAATTGCATTGCATAAGCATTTCACATTTTTTCATTCAAAATTTCTAAAAAACCTTTAAATCATGGTCGCCATTTCTTTTTTGGGAGTGCGATATTTGAAAATCTCTTTCTTATTGTCAAAGCATTATAAATAATGGTTATGAAATTGAGAAATTTTAAATTTTATGGTTGTGACACACATTTCGCAAACGTGATTTACGCCATTGATAGAAAAAATTATAGCCATTTTAAAACGGTTAGATTTTTGTATTTAATACAAAAATAGCCATTTTGATTATTTTCTGCCATCTTTTGACTATATATACTTATTTTTAATTCAAAAGTCACTTTACCATCCGTTTTTATCAATTTAGAGCATTCTCTTCAATTCTTCATTTTCTTCATCTATTTTCATCTTTCTCTTTTTTCTTTAATCCAAATGGGCCCCATACCTTAGACAATGTTTAGATAAGCTAAGGGCAAGGAACCTCAAACCTCTTAGCCCTCTCCTTTTTAGTTAACGAAAATGGTTACTAAAGAGGAAAAATAAAATTAGCTCACATTGCAAGATAAAGTGGTTCTTATAAATAAAATCCTTGAAATAATTAGTTTGAAGACTTTATGCATAGCAGATACCATTGAAGCTTACTTGAACAATCTTCAGTGGAGGAATGTCATCTTTATAATGGAAGATGGGTATGAGGAATTGACCAAAGAGTTTCTTGCAACTTTGGTCATCATTCCTGGTTAATGCTCTTTCCATTTACACCATGTTAATACCATTCAATTGTGTTTGATTTCTTATGCTAATCCAAATTCAATTTTTATGCACTGCATAGATATTTAACATCATTTTTATATGTATTTCTATAATTTTATTGAGTTGATAGCTCACTATATCATCTGTGGATTTCAAGCTTAGCTTAAAAGTTTTCAGAGAGATCTTAGAAAAGTTAGAAGTTGAAGGATTATAACTCTCTACTTATCCTCAGCAATAAAAGCTTTAGCTATTTATGATGAGAAAGGTACCAAAGATAGAGTCAGTAGAGTAGAACTTTAAGTTTTAAAAATTTGATTCTTCTAAGTCATAGATGTTGATGTATCTTAGAAAGGTCTATAGATTATCAAAAAGTTTACATATTGAAAGATTTAAGTGAATAATGAAGAGGATTTTCTTGAAATTGAATATGTTATCTATTTATTTGAACTAAGTTAGGCCTACATATGTCTTCGTATGGCTGAACATGATTTATAAGTGCATGGATTCCAAGGTGTAGAAGGGTTCTATAAGTGGTTGGTGGCCTTAAGCTTACCTATACCTTAGGAACATCATACTTTGACATATTCAAATAAGATGGATTTAAGTCTACCAGCTAGGACAGAAAGGCAGTTTGAAGTTGCGTAAAGACAAATGAGAAGGGTAATTAAGGGTAGCATGTCACACATTCCTGGCACATACTGTATTGTTTATTACTCTTAATAGTTTTGATAATTATTATGTTATATAATTATTATTCATCCGAGGACCCTAAGAGTACATGCATTTCAAGTAGATGGCTTACCTTCCTCATCTGTGTTGTTAGGTAGGCAAGTCGAAGAGGATAGGGATAAAGATAATTAAGCTTTAAAATCCTACTTCCTCGAAGCTACCATAAATGTATAGTTTTAAAAGTTTTGTATTTTTAGATACTATCATAGTTTATTTAATCATAGATGCTTTGTAGACTAAAGACAATTATTGTATATTTTGTTATATTGAAATGAAATGAAAAAGTTACGAGTTATCTTATGATTGTATGAGATATTGTGGAATTAATATAGTTTATTTTAGATTTTCTAAAAGTTAGAATTTGATTCTACTAGTGCCTAGTGGTCTCAAACCTACCCACTATAAGACCATCACAATTTTGGATTTTGGATTATGACAAAATGGTATTAGAGTTTACTTTATAAGTATAGAAATATAAGTGTGGGTTAATGATCTAAGAGTATAAGATTGAAATATGTAAAGGATAACTATAGATCATAGGATTCCAATAAGTTATTATTGTGTTTTTCCATGCCAAAAATATGCATCCTATCATTACAAGTTTAAGTACTTTCTTTTTATTTATTCAGTAATGAGATGCCTTCCTCGATATGGATAAGGCTGTCTTGTATAAATTACTCTATCTGATGTAAGCTCAATTGGACAAGTAGTGAAAATAGGCTCTCTTTCCCCTTTTACCTTTTGTGGATGCAACCATTATGGCACAAAGGTTAGACTAGCTGCAATGAAATTATGAATTATTAGCTGAGTACATGACTTAGCAGAGGCAGCAACTTGGACTTCCATTTCCTATTGCCTGGTTTTG
>CANTUT010000405.1:0-30000 GCA_947687605.1 Reutealis trisperma
ATATATATATATATATAATTTTTGTTTAATTTATTGATTTGTTTCAGATTATTTGGACTTTTTTCTTCGCAGTGGGTAATTTGAATATGTACTTCAACAAGTAATTTTAATGTATGAAATTTCTTTTATTATGATTCTATGTATATTTATATATATTCCGGATTTTATGTAGCAAACTAAAATTTCAAATTTGTTGTATTGATGTGTATTAAATTTTAAGGTTTGATTTGATATAAATGTGTGTTTGGGATGTATTTTTGTCATATATCTGTGATTTTAATTTCTATTTAGTTATATTTTTTAGTATATTTTGTTATGCAATATTTATATTTTATTTATAATTTAGTTCATTTAATATTTATATATTTATCAAGTTAATTTAAAAAATAATTTTAAATATTATCAATCAATTTACCAACCACCTTTATTTATTAATTAATTTTTAAATTTATTACCGATCTTTTTACCAATCACCTTTATTTATTAATTTTTTTAAAATTCATTATGACTGATTACCGATCAATTGCTGATCATTTTACCAATCGTTTTTAGAGTTTAATGTATTTTTTAAAATATATTTATTGACAGATCTTAATTTATACCAGCGAATTTTTTTATTATAAATTTATTGACCACCTAAAATTTTAGTCAGTAATATTTTATTAACAAGTGATTTTTTAACTAATTTAGTTATTCAGAATTTGGTCAGTGATGTCTTTTACTGACCGTTTATATATGTTTCGATCGATAATTCTATAATTTTTTGTAGTATTTTGTTTCATGGCATATGGCAGTGAGGAAAAAATTTAAAATAAATGAAGCATATTTTAGTATTTTCATATGCATTTAATGATGAGAATGGACGAAAGGATGTAAATATTTGACGAAATAAAAATATAAAAATGCAATCATTAGTTTCTCAAAATATAGAGATCTTAATGTTATTATCACCAAAATCTAAAAACTAAATAATAATTTAACCTAAAAATAAAATATTCTAACCAATATAAAGCAGACAACCATATTTTATCTCATTGGGCCTCCAATAAAAAAAAAAAATTCAAACTAAAGATTTTCGTTTCTTTTTTTGTTAACAAAAAATTAAGTGGCTCATACGTTACTTTAAAAAAAAAAAAAAAAACAATGATTATCGAATCGTTTTCAGAGCTATAAAGTATTATATTCGAGTTTCAAATTAGAATAAAATAAAAAAAAATTGTTTGTTTTGAATGGTAACGAGTGTTACATTGTCCTCTATGTAAATTTTTAAAATTACAATTTAGTGGTAACATTCATTCAGAAAGAGGTAATTACTGACATGTGAAATTACATCATCTTACGAGTCTTTATTCTCAATTTAAAAAAAAAAATCTTGAAATTACAATCTTAAGAGTCTTTATAAATAACAAAAACTTGGGGTGTCACATTATTGAATTTCATGTGAAATAGTTATTTATATGAATGAAAAAATTTGACATGAGTTTATTAAGATTATCACAATGTAACAGCTAAACATATTAGAATCCCTTGTAATATTCATTTTAGAACAATAATAATATTCTATTAATAAGAATTACGATTTGATATTGGCCTTTATTTAAGAATTGAAGGAGATAAGAATCATCTTTAATGATATCTTGCAATTTGGAGACAAATATTGTCCCAATTTATTTAAAGATATTGGTTTGTCACGACCCAAACATAACGGCACGTGACTGATATTAGGGAATGAGAAAGTTTAAAACTTTCAAAACCTATAGTATGACTGACAATTTACTAAATAATAAAACTATCAAGTGACAAATATAACTATCACAAAACCAGGTTTATAAGCCCACATGTTAAGCAAAACTACAAACTATCAAACCAAAGCCACGCAGAGCTATCCTCTCAATTACATCTACATCCTCATCTAGTTTCTACTTAACATAAAATCTTAACAACTCAAAGGAAACCAAACAACTGACGAGCAATGTAGATTTATATATGCAAGGAAATAATAATATGGAATTCTAGAATTTATAATACAATATAATACGAAATCAATTACATAACTCAATAAAAAATATAAAATTCACTACTAACAGATGAAAGGCAGGAATACTCAAATAAAATTTCTTCATGAGCTCGACCTATAATCCTGGGAATAATATATTGAATAGGAATAAACATTTGACTTAATGAGTTATATAGTTATTAATATAGCATACCATTCGAAATCAGAAATGCTAATGCATAATTTCAACTAGACAACCAATCACATAATCATCCAAGGATGAGAATTAGTTGATAGGAACCATACTAAATCTCAATCTAGGAAGCTGATCCTTTATTTGGTTCTCTTATTCCAAATATAGTTTCTTAAGTCCAATAAGACCCAACCATTACTAGCTTATGCCACGCAGCTCTAATCCAACTAGCGGCAATTATGGCAGTGAGCAAGCCTAGCTGTTGTACACCAGTCATAGCTCTTTAATTATCATTATTATAATCAGATCTACATTCCTAAGTGGTCCTATACCCTCCTAATCTTGTCCAACAATCACAAGTAATATGCAACATAGATATTACAAAATAATCACATACATATGCTAGAATTCTTAACTTATGTTCATAATACATAATTTTATATATAGTACACACACAATCAATGCATGTATACAGGTGAAATATTAAATAAATAAAAGAGATTAAATATTATATTAAGCTATATATCTCAAAACGTTATGGAAACCCATCTAACTCTCCTCTGATTGCAACATCTGATCACTGGAAGGATGCCAAAAATGCTAATATTATATAACAAGAAGATTATTAGAACATTAAGCATTCAACTACAATATTCAAAACAACTCTAAAAATTCTATTGCAATTTTAGCTGAATCTCACTTATAACTAGGACATAACCAATTGAAACAAAAAAATAAGCACTTCTAAATTGCCATCACAGCTCACAATAAACCAATAGCCTAATTGCCCCTCTGGATCTTCATACTTGGAAAACAATACAATAGTTATCAATCAAAACTGAATTTAATTCATCAACTCAAGCATTTCTCAACTATTTGAAATATTACTTAAAATATAATATAATTTAATAAAATAAATACTCAGTCATTGCTTGAAAAATAACTTATAAATATTCTTTTAATAAAATCGTTTTAATTAGTAAATCATTCAATTTAATATAATTTAATTCTTTACTTCATATCTTTATAATATTTTACAAAATTATGATAAATTTAATTTTTCAATAAAATTAACTTAAACTTATAAAATATTTTAGTTCATTATAAATGTCCTAAAATAATTTACATAATTAGTTCAAACATTTCAACATTTAAATTAATTTATAAAATTAATTACATTCAGTACTCATATCAAAATAACATAAAAATCATGTAAATAAGTTCATAAAAATCACCATTTAAAGAACCACATAATATTTTGAAATAAATTAAATCCATTCATAATATATAAAATTCATAGGAATTTATATTAATATCAAACTCATTAATTTAACACTGTGAACATACATACAATTTATAAACATATATAATTTCTAGCAATACATAGTCCAAAATTTAAGCATCACAGCGAAATTCAAGGGTTTTAGACCTACCCAAATGGAATTTGATCGAATGTGGGTCATAAAATATGTCGGGGAGGTGAAGCGGAGCTGCTAAAAGTTTGCTTGTTGGAACCTTTTTGAAGATCCACTGGCTATTGCAGATACTATCGTTCAGAAGGTTTTTAGTGTCTAATTAAGACGTCACTAGTGGTGTTGGAAAGGTAATGATCTCAGGAGTTTAAATGTGTCAGAGATGTCGGTCAACTCGTTGAATTGTTACTAGATTCACAGGTTTATTTCTCTTGCTTTGGTAATCCCCTTGTGACCTAATAGGTATCAAAAGAAAGCTTGTTAAGAGAATATTTGAATGCATCTTGGATCATCTGAATTGGAGTTTAGATAAGGAGATATGACCATTTAAAATTCTAGTCTTGGAGTTCACCAGAATTCACAATGGTAAACTTTGAGACTGCATTTGGTGTCTTCCAATGTCTAATTAAAGTGATTCTAGTCCCTTTGTCTTCATCTAGATGTTCACTTTCCAACCCAATTAGCAGTACATCAAGTGGAGGTCCGTTGATGGAATTATGATTGGAAAACCACCAGCTACCCCTAGCCCTTTGTCTCTTCTTCATCTCCCCCTTTCTTCTATCTCCTCTACCCTTTCTATAGATACTGCCTTTTGTTGCCATATGGCAATCTATGGTTGGTTGGTCCTTTTTTCTAATTTTTAAAAATTTAAAGAAAATTTATTTTAGGTCCAAAAATTACGAATAAATAGTCATTAAATACCTTGTATAATATACTTTAATTTGATAAAACTTGAAAAATGACCACTTTTATATTTATTAAAAATAATTTTATATAAAATTGATTTAAAAATTTTTAAAATTAATATTGAAGTATCAAAATATAAAATTTATTATACTCACATTTAATTTTACCAAATATAAATTTTATAATATTCAAATTTAATTTAATTAAAAATTTATGTTGTTACAGACACAATTATTGTCATCATTACTATTTATTTTTCTTTGATATGGGATGACATCGTCCCCTTAAATCATTTAAAATTAGTATGATTATTGTCTCTAAAATTTTAGATAATTTTTATCCCTAAAAATAAGGACAGATCATCTCCAAAATTGGGGACTACTATCGTATTCAAACATATAAAAAATTTATCATCCCTAAAATTAGAGGTGAAGTCATCTATTATCGTCTTCGATCATAGAGACAACTATCATCTCTATAAAAAGAGACAACAATTATCCCCAAATAGAGAGATAAATATCAACCCAAAAATAGGAACAACTATTCAAAAAGTATCTCATATAAAATAAGGTACACAGAAGATATGAGGATGACATAGAGATGATTTTTGTTGTCCCCTTCTCTTTTGGGATGATATTTAGAGTTTTAGGAGATGATTTTGGTTGTGTCCTATGAATCCTATTTTTTGCACCCTCATCATTCGGCCACACTTTGACACCTGCTAAGTTTAATATGCTACATAGAGTTGTTACAATGATCCGGCTAACCAGTTAGAGGACGGAAGTTTGGGGGTACCCTTTAATTACATTGCTATCGGACATCAAAATTTCTTAAACTTCAAACTGACCAATCTCAAAAAAAAAAAAAAAAAGGAAAGAAAAAAGAAGGCTAGCTGTTGCACTTTAGCACTGCGGCGCTGCACTAGGATTGTGCAGCGCCACAAGTCCAACCTGCAGCCTACTGCACACTTGTGATGAGGCGCCGCATAGGCACTAGTGTGGAGCCTCACCCTTTGGCATGGGTGATCCCCCTTCTGTACAGAAAAATATTTAAAATACCCCTCTAACCTAATTTTCAACACTTTCCAACCCTAACCCTCATTATTTTTTTACTTTTTTAATTTCTAAACTACCCTCATCTACTTTTCCTATAAATACTCCCCTCCATTCTCCCATTTTCCATATTTCTTGAGTTAGAGTTGATAGATATCCTTTAATTCCCCTCTTCTTCTACCTCCAACCACTCTCTAATTAATTAATTAATCTTTTTAATTAATTAATTATCTCATAGAAGTTAATTAATCTTTTTAATTAACTATAACTTTTTTTTTAAATTAAAAATAATCACTCAATTAATCTTTTTAATTAATCTTTTTAATTAATTAATTAACCAATTTTTTTCAAAATCAAATTAATCCTTCTTTTTTTTTTTTTTTTCAAATCCACCCTTTTTCCAAATTAATTAATTAATTATCCATCCATTTCATCACATTAATTAGTTAATTAATTAATTAGCCTTTCAATCAATCCAATCACCCAGTCCTAATAAAAAGCAATTTCAGTCTAGTAACACACAAGAAACCTGTCAAGGAGAAGCTGCAGATAATGAAGACATAATAGATAGAAAGGTATCATGACTAGTTGAATACCATTGATGAAAAGAGAATCGATGCTTTGAAAAAAATTCATGATTATCAATGGAGACTAGTCAAGCACTTCAACTAGAAGGTGAGAGACAAAGGTTTGCAAAAAGAAAATCTAGTTTTGGAAGAAATCAAGGCTCTCATTCATGATCTAAAAGAAAAGTTCAGACTGAATTAGGCTAGACTGTACATGCTCAAGAAGATGTTATCCGACAAAGGCGTCATCCTCATAGACGTGGACGAAAATGAACTCTCCCATCCTTGCAACCCGAAATAGTTAAAGCAATGCTTTCTTTGAAAATGACACTGCATTTTATTTCTGTAATTAAAACTACATGGATCTGATTTTTCTTAAAAGAAATGACTAACAGAAAAGTGATGTAAAAGATACGTAAGTAGCCCGACTTAGGTGCGGTCCAAATCATAATATAAAATATTTTATTTATATCGCATTCTCATTTTCTCTATGCCTAATACATCACTTAATTCTTTTGCCTAAAAAAAAAGAGACAAAAAAAAAAAAAAGAAGAAAAGAATGCTTTCTAAGCTGAAAACCTGAAAAGGTAATTTAGGCAGAAATTAGAGCAAAAATAAAAGATGTCTCATTTAATGGTTGTAATATCCCGACCCGATATAGGATATATATATACAGTATACGAGTGAAGATACCCATTTAGCATCGTAATACGTGGCCAAATTGAAAATGAATATTTTCAATATTCAAATGATTTGAATATAAATGTTTTAAAGTAATAATTTTATATGGAAATATTTTTCTTTATTATATTTATATTGGTATTCACAATTATCGAAATTTATAAATTTCCATTTGAATATTGATATTGATATTGATATTTATTTATATCATTATTATATTGATATTGACAAACTAAATTCATATTGATATTTGATATTATATATATGATTTATAAATATTGTTATATGAGTATTCGAAATAATAGAAAATTATTTCAAATTTAAAATTGATATTTGAAAGGATATTGATTTATTATATTATTATGTTAATATTTTTAAGAGAATATTTTATTAAATGAATTATTGATTTAGATAAAATTTTAAACTAAAGAAATTGGAATTTTATTATAAAATATAGAAATTTATGTAATTAATATTTGAAGTTATGTATTATGATTTTTATATTATAATTAATGGATAATATAATGAAATTAATATTTTGGTTAAAATTATTGTTTTAGAATTTATATGACAAATATTATTATTATTATTGTTATTATTATTATTATTATTAAAGTTATTAAAGTTAGTATATATATATATATATATATATATATATATATATATATATATATATATATATATATATATATATATATATATATATATATATATATATATATATATATATATATATATATATATATATATATATATATATATATATATATATATATATATATATATATATATATATATATATATGAGAAAAAAAAAAAAGAAAGAAGAAGAAGAAACTGGACAGATCGGGAGAGAGAGAGCAGGAGAGAGACAGAGCGGCCGAGAGAGGGAGAGTTGCTGGTGGAGCTATGGCTGGCGGTGGGCCGCACCACCACCGCCCAGGCCTTCCTTTAGCTCCAGCGACCGCGATGAAAGCAATAACGACGGAAAAGGTTGGTGAACGGCGGCGTACGGGCGAGACAAGCTTCGTTGGCGCCGAGAGTTTGAAGCTCAATTTTCGGTGATTCCGACGGTAGATGAAGGCGATTTTTGTGTCTATGGAACGGCCTCGCCATGAGCTTCGATTTGATACCTAGTTCACCGGCTGAAGATGATCGGAGAGGGAGACCGGAGATTGAGCCATCGAAATTTTTGAGGCATTTTTGGCCAAACGGCGGTGAGTGAGAGAAAGTGAAAGTGATATTTAGACTCCCCACACCATAAGCTAACCGCTGGTATCATCGGATCGTAATTTGGTCGTCGTTGGAATTTTTTCCGGCGACCTCTGAAACCGATAAATTCGGACAGAAGCTTCGGCTCATTAAACTGAGCCATCTGGTATAAATCCTGAATTCTAATGGTGCATAGATAGTGAATTATGATTTTATTTGTAAGAATTTAGGTAAATAGTTTATTGGAATTAAGTGATTAAATGAGATAATTGAATTGAATTAATTATTATTTATATGATTACGGAGTATTAAGGGTGATTAAATTGAAAGATTGAAGTGAAATGTTAAAATTAGAATTGATTTAATTGAATTGAATTATTTAGAAGAATGAAGTGAGATGTGGATATTGGTATTAATTGAATTGAATTAGTGGTTATTAGCTTGATAATGAGGAATGAAATGGGCGGATGGGATTAGTGTATTGATGGTCCGGGTTGGACCATTTGATTGTGATATTGTGGATAATTTAAATTTATGGAAATATTGATGGAAATTGCTTAATCGATTTTACTTGAATAATATGAAGATTGAAATGTGAAATTGGAAGAAAAGAGAATTATTCTTTTAAGTGAGTTATTGGAAAAGTAGTAAGTATAAGTATAGAACATCTTAACTTTAAGAATGCTAAGTTGTGAATAAGATAGAAGTGTTAATAAGTTAAATTAAATTAAGTAGTGTGATAATGAGGAAGTGACTGATATATGATTGAAATTCAATGTGTAGAGTCTAATAACGAGGGCAAGGATATTGGGTAAAGTGCGAGAAGCACTAATCGTATCAGAGTCAAATGTACATAGGAGCAAAGGAGTCCACGGTGACTACTTAATAATATAATATGTTTCGTGTTACTTGCTTGAAAACGTTATTGTTAAAAGTATGCCAACCCTTTGATAAGTTGAATTGCTCATTGATATTGAACCATCTGTTATAATGCTCCTTGATTCATAGATCAGCTTGAATTGTATATTGAACATTCTTGATTTCTTGATAAGCTTAATTTGATTATTGAATATTGAACTGTTGATATGATACTTTCTTGATTATTAAGCCCAAGTGAATTAAACATTTCTTTATGGCACTTGGCCAAATGAGTCTATGTTGTTTTGATCTTATAATATGATCAACGATGAGAACTTAATTGATATTGATATATTATCCATTGAATTATTTCATGGATGGAAAAGAAAAATGTTATAACGATACTGTGATAAGCAGAATACTCCTCTGATGTGGGGCAATACATCAGACATTGTGCACAATGGTAATGAACCCACGGATAGGGTAAAGATTATTCGAACCTTAGCTGGGAAGGGTTGAAGGTCCCCAGTACGTATGACCTGATCAGTTATACGTGTGACAAGGTATATGGGAGTGAGCAAGGCGTATGCCGCCACTCGATTGATTATGGGGGAAACACACCATTTCCATAAAAGGAATTATTCTGCTAAAGATATAATATCTGTGATATATATATATATATATATATATATATATATATATATATATATATATATATATATATATATATATATATATATATATATATATATATATATATATATATATATATATATATATATATATATATATATATATATATATATATATATATATATATATATATATATATATATATATATATATATATATATATATATATATATATATTCTGTGATATACATATATATATATGTGGGAAAATTGTTCCATAAGAATATTCTCTAACCAACTTTACTTTATTGCTATAAGGAATCACTATTAAATTTCACATCATTTGTTTAACCTGTATTGTATTATTATGTACTCACTGAACTCTGTCTCATATTATAGTTGTTTAAACTTTTCAAGTACAGTCAATAAGTTAGCAAAGTAAAAGTCCCAAGCCCATCCTTCGCTTGAAAACTATTCTGTTAAGTTCTGGTGTTGTAAGTTAGAGCTCCATGGTTATTGAAAGTTATAAGGTCTATATGTAACATGAATGGTTATTAAAGGGTTTAGCATTAATATGTTATAGGATGTTTGTATAAGATGATTTGTATCATAACCAGTATTGTAATGATGTATGAACTATTGAACATAGAGTTAATGACATGAAATGAAATTTTAAAGGTTTTACAAGTTATATGTGTAAATAATATTATAAGTGGAAATGATGACAGGTAATGGGTAACAAGGAAATATGATTAGGTTACGGTCTTGGGATATGGTTCAATGTGATGAATGTCAATTGATTATGAGTGAAATGGGTTCTACGAGTTTTCGTTGCCCTTATGGCTACCCATGCCCTAGGACCGTCGCAGCTTAAAAAGGTGGGTCATGACAATGGTGATCAAATTTTGCAAAATAAAAATCCATTATTTTAACAAAAAGGACAGCCCTTTCAATGTCCTTTATAGCTTATCCGATTTTGTGTAGTCATGTCAATTTGCAATTATTTTAGACAAAAAGCAAAAAAGGTTACATATGAAGTTATGGTCTAGCCAGTCCTTTTCTGCCTACTAAAGTGTACATCTGCCGTGTCCTTGTCATAATCAGAGTTTGCCATAATCTCCTCAAATGGGTACACCCTCATTCAGATCTCTGTAGCTCGTTCCCTCTGCCGTAGCAGTAGAAATACTAATAGAATAAGAACTACTCACCATAGTAGTATCGAAACCCTTTCTTGAATATTAGTAGTTCTGAAACTGCTCTAAAAAATCCTCTTCTGCAGTTCAGAAATACAGTACCCCTTTCTATCCTAGCTATAGTAGTCCTTCTCTGAACTACCATTATAATATCACCCTATTTCCTTACTATAGTCACAGTCCCCTTTATCACTGCTATCACAATTTGAGTCAGCGCTACAGCTTGTGGTGCTGCACCTCCAATAGATCCTCGAGTCTCCTTCAAATATTAGGTCACTCCTCTATCTATGTTGCAATCCTCTTGTCACTAATGGTTTCTTTTGTAGTTCATCCTTTCTCAGCTGCGTCACCTTCTATTCCCTTTAGTAGGGCAACTTGGTACTCTCTCTCAACTAGCCAAACTACCTTTATCAACCTCTTATTATACCTCTCTATTGTCCTAAATGAAATTCCAAAACAAATAGCGTGATAACTCCTCAGCCAACTACCTTTGATAGTTCTGGCAATGAGAGCTATGATCTTTGCAGACTCTAGGAAAGGAATAACTATGGGCATATCCTAAAGGAACAACTAGGCGAATATCCTAAGTTTGCCTCATCTGTCTCAAAATCCTTATCCCCTAGTCGAAGGTCATTGAAACCAAATTCAACAAGCAAACCACTTGACAACCATCGCCTTCAGTCATGAAAGATCTAATCCCTTACCATTGGCAGTGCTAAAATGTGTCCTCTAGAGTAAACTACAAGCAACCATCCCATTTGATCTTTGACCAAGTATCGATAAAGCATATACGGTCTAAAAAGCAAGGTCACCACCCGAAAATAAGCCATCAACCCCACTTACAAAATAACCCAAAACCTAAAATCAAACACCCATAAAGCACCCCTAATAGAAAGGATATTGAGAATAATTGGCAAGACAATCTATGTCTCTAAGCCTTGAACAAAGCAATGAAGACTTATCAGTGTCTCTATAATACTAATCCTTTAACTCTGTCATCATCCCAATTAATGAACCGATGAAACTAGTATTCGACTCTCAAATAGAAAATCAAGGCCTTTATCTTAAGTCTCTATCCCCTTGTACCTCTCTGGTCATTAAGATCATGGAACTTTTCAATCATAGTAGTCAAATACACTTGACCATCACCAATCACCATTTGGCTTGCGACATTTTGAGACAAGTCCAAAAATCTTCAACAATGTGCACACCAAGTTTGTCACGAGTTATAGCCAAGCCATAACATTAAACTTCCTAAAGGTGAGACACAACTTCTCCTTAGCAGGACCAAACAGAAAGCACAGGCCACTATATCCCAAAACCTAAATCAAGCCCTTAGAAAAATCTCAATCCACTCAAACTCCTCGTAATGCCATAATGACAACTATTCCATACTAACCTTGTCGAGTTCCTCAACCTTGTTGAGTTTTTTTAGTCCACAAATGTATGTCTTTGCATAACACAAAAGTCACATGAAAAAATTGTATTCACAAAGCAAATGTGTGAATCCACCCTCATGCGTCCATACAATAATTCATTACAGGCATCATCACAAATCATGCATGGTATAAAAGTCAAATAAAAGGTCCATAAATTTTGAAACATGTATATATAAACATGATCATCTTTGCACCGGGACCTATGCAATCATCTGCAATCATGCACCATCATGTATAGTTAAGCCAATAGCCTCACTAACATCTCTAAAGCTGACTAGTGCTTTCTTGAAGCTGATTGACATCTCCTGAAGCTAACTATTGCCTCATAAAAGTTGATCGACATCTTCTGAGGCTGACTAGTGCCTCCTCGAAGTTGACCGACATTTTTTAAAGTTGACTAATACTTTCTCGAAGCTGACCGACATCTCCTGAAGCTGACCAGTGCCTCCTAAAAGTTGACCGATATCTATTGAAGTTGACTAGTGCCTCTTTGAAGCTGACCGACCCCTTCTAAAGCTGATTAGTACCCCTTGAAGCAGATTGATATCTTTTCAAAGCTAACTAATACACTTTTATCCAAACCCAACAATTTCTACCCATAAATGTCTAAAAATAATCACCTAGACATCCTTATAATTCCTTTTTTCATCTTTTTTTTTTATTAAAAATTTGTCCAAGTCCTTCACTCAGATATGTCTAGGCATCGCTCTGGTTTCTTTCCCCACCTCGAATCAACTGAATCAATCAATTCAATGAAAAATATCCAGCCACCAGTCTGGATATCACTTTAGTTCCTTTTCTCTCTTCCATTTATCAGTCAATTCCACCCATAAATATTTAGAAACAGTAACTTGGACATCCATATGGTTCCTTTTTCTATCTTTTCTAGCAAAATCTATTAATTTCACCTATAAATGTTTAGAAAATGTCACCTAAATATCTATGTAGTTCTTTTTTTTCATCTCTTTTATCCAAATCCATCAATTCACCCAAAAATATTTAGCCACCATCCTAAATATCCCTTTGGTCCATTTTCTCACTTCTATTTATCGGCCACATTTTTCACTTATAAATATTTAGGAACAATTGTTTAAATATCCCTATGGTTCTTTTTACCATCATCCTTTTTCAACCATGTCTCTCTCTCAAACATATCCAAGCACTGACCTAGACATCATTTTGATTTCTTATACCATCCTAACTTTTGGGTTCACAATTATTAGAATTGCCTTATAAAAAAGATAATTCTGAAGAAGGGGCAGCTGGGAACCTTACTTTTTGCACCCTCATCATCTGGTTGCATTTTGGTACCTGTTAAGTTTAACGCGCTATGCAGAGCCGTTACAAAGGTCTCGCTAGTTGGTTAGCGAGTAGCGTTACCCCAAAAAGAAAATTTTTTTAGCCTTCAATTACATTGCTACTGAACATCCAAATTTTCTAAACCCCAAATCAACTAATCTCTAAAAAAAAAAAAAAAAAAGCCAATTGCCATACTTTGGCCTTGTAGCGTAGCACCAGGACTATGCGGAGCTGCAGATCCAACCTGCTAGTGCTGCACCCCTCTAAGGCGGGCGGTCCCCCTTCTGTGTAGAAAAATATCCAAAATACCTTTCTAACCCAATTTTTAGCCCTTTTCAGTCCTACCTCTCATTTTATTTTCACTTTTTTAATTCCTAAACTACTCTCACTCACTTTTCCTATAAATATCATCTCTATTCTCCCATTTTCGACACTCCTTGAGTTAGAGTGAATAGCTATCCTTTAATTTCTCCATTCTTTTGCCTTCAATCACTCTCAAATTAATTAATTAATTAATCTTTTTAATTAATTAATTATCTCACCCTAACCAAGTTAATTAATCTTTTTAATTAACTAAAACTCTTTTTTTAAAATTAAAAATAACCACTCAATTAATTAATCTTTTTAATTAATTAATTAATCACTTTTTTTTTTCAAAATCAAATTAATCCTTCTTTTTTTTTCAAATCTACCCTTTATCCAAATTAATTAATTAATCTTTTTAATTAATTAATTAATCCATCCATCTATTTCATTACATTAATTAGTTAATTAATCATTTTAATTAATTAATTAGCTCCCAATTAATCCAATCACTCAGTTTCAATAAAACGAAACTTTGGTTTGGTAAAAGTCTCTGTTCTCTAATAATAAAGGTATCAACCTTTTTTTCTCAAACACAAATCAAATCAAATCAATCCTTAAATCCTTTCGCTTAATCGTAAAACAAATTACGTGAGTTTTGATCTCCATTCAATAGGGTACATAGACACATTTGAAATTTAAATCCAAATATCAAATCCAATCCCAAAATTAATTTCATTTTCCCTTTACTTTCAATTATAATCAATTATTTATTTTTGCAATGACGGAGTGATTATGTGCATTCATATTATATCATATTCATGCATTTTATTTATAATCATCATCTTATAAATTTCATCAATGAAATTAATTTTCAAAGTCAAATTAAATTTAAGAGACAAAATCGCAATGATTTAAAACCAAAAACCTAATTTTTGAATTCAACATGATTTGAGACTAGTGATTTTATCAATTGTTAAATTAATTAAAAAATTAATGAATTAGAGTCAATTGAATTTTTTTCTTAATTTTTCCATTTAAAAATAAATTAAGGTGGCGACTTCAAAAATTATTTTCAAAATCAACCAATCTGAATCCAAGAGTTCCATTGTGAGTCTAAACCAAATGAGTATCCCAATTCCTCTAGCGGATCGGGTCGATATTCGGGCGAGACCTTACGTGCCCTAAACTCATAATTTTTGTAGTGATTTAAATAATTAAATTGATTGATTTTAATTATAAAACAAAAATATTTTTTAAAAAAAAATGATTACATAAAATTAAATATTATAATAACATGAAATTATATTTCAAATTTATGTATTAGAGAATAAAATTAATGTAATTTCATTATAAATGCTTATAAATTCCAAATCATAGGGTAAAGCCAAATAAACAAGATAAAAAAATCTTAAAATGGTTGGCATGGATAAAATAATTAGACCAAAAAGCCTTCATAAATTTAAAATTAAGCTCACAAAAATCAAATGATGTAATTTTAGTATTTTTTTTTATTTGGCTGGATTTAGCTGATTTTTAAATTATTCCTTAGACCATAACTAAATTAAAAAAAATTGGGTTTGATTATATTTTAAACAAAGTCAACAATAAAAATAGTAAAATTATGGAAAAAAAGTGAAATTATGATTTCTAATTCATTAAGTTGATTTAATTTCATCTTTCTCCAACAAATAAAAAAATAAGTATAATTTTTTAAGCCCTACTCATTCAGAGTGAACAAATGTGATTGATCTAAATTCCTTTTTTAAGCCACTTCTTTTACTAAAATAACATTGAAAAAAAAAAAGTACACATAAAAAGTAAATTCACTTCATGATTGAGTTATACCCTTTTGTTTAGGTCGAACTAAATATTTGAATTTGAAATGCACATTTAAAGTTGTTTTTGTCTGTGTTGGATTTAGTTATGTGAATATATATCTTTTACTTAATAATTAATTTCATTATATAATTAATCTTAAATACAGGGGCGGAACCAGGCAGTGGCTTAGAGCCTATAAAATTAACTTTTTTACCTATATATTTTTAATGTTTTTTTTAAAAATATATTGTATAACCCTTAAAATTTTAAAATATCTCCAAAATTAATTTTAACTCTCAAACTTTAAAATCTAATTCCGTCTCTCTTCATATCATAATAGAAATTTAAAATAATTTTATATATGATGAAATTTTATTTTATTTTATAAAGAGAGTTTCATATAAATTTATACAAAATGAAAATAAATTCAATCCAAATAAGAATATTTCATTTGTTTATTGTCATATAAAATCAGGTGAAATTAGGAAAATGTAAAGTATTAAACATCAATTAATTGTAATAAACCTATAAAAAGTTATATTTGTCATAAACCTATAAAAAGTTATATTTGTCATATTTCCATTAATATATTTGAAGTAATTGACTAAATTACGATATTATATTGTTTCACCAATTAATAATTTTTACTACTTTTAGATAGATATTATTTCATTTATTAAATGGAACATATGCACCTGTGGTCAACTCTTTTTTTTTTTTTTGAATAACACGTGGTCAACTTAAGGGAATGATTGGGTAAAAAAAAAAGAAAAAAACACTTTAAGGGAATGATAATTAATATTGAGCTGGCAGCAGCCATGAACACAATATAATAAATATAATATAACCAATGTTATTAAAATCATATTGAATCAATTAAATTAAAAATTAATTATTTATTTAATTTAAAAATTTAAAAATTAAATTTATTAAAATAATATCATGTAGATATAAAAATTAAAAATAAAAAATTAGAAAAAGCAATTAGACTATAAAACTACTGCATGTCTGTAAATTGACTTATTACTAGTACTTTTAATGAGTACAGTTTTTTTTTTTTTTTTCTTTTTTGCCAACGTTTTTTATGAGTACCGTTCAGATATACCATCCGCTCTTGTATTAATAATTTTATATATATATATATATATATATATATATATATATATATATATATATATATATATATATATATTGAATATTTACATTTTGAAATTAAAATTTTTTTAATGATTTAAACTTGAAATAGAAAACTAAATACTTATTTTAAATAAAAGAAAATGCTAGAATATCGGTGGTATTGCAAAAACAAATTCAAAAAAAAGCCCGTTTTCAAATAAATTTTTATATTAAGTAAATTTTTATAATATGATATTAAGATTTAAAATAAGACAAATAATATACAGCTAACATTGAAAATATTATTATGAGCTAGAAATTTTATTCACATTTCTGTTAAGAAAACGTGTCTCTTATAATAATAATAATAATAATTAAATTCTACCAAATTTAATAAAATTTAAAATTAAATTCTAAATTTTACATACTTAATTTTACTCAATATAAAGGACTTTATAAAAAAATTATACTTAATTACTAGAAAGATTAAATTTTACATAGTGGAATCCTTGCTAGGTGGAGAGAGCTATTGTGTACATGCTATAGGATTTTCTGTTTGTTTTGTTATGTTTGTAGATCTTTAGATCTATAGTAGATCAAACAATCTTTCCAGTGTTTCAAGTGTCTGAGGATACATCTAATTTCAACAGTGCTTCATCTCCTCCTTCAGCCTCAAGTGAAGGCGACAGCGCAAATAGTAGGAGCTGGGTTACTGTTTAGAAGGGTTTCTCTAAGGAGTGTTCATGTCATTTCCCTTTTGTTGGGCGGTAGAGCCGATTGGGTCCCAGACATCTTGTTTGGTTGTATTTTTGGACTTCAAGCCCACTCACTCGTACCCCATTATTGACAGCACTTGCTTTTTAGGAGGGGAAAAAAATCAAATCACGTAACATCTGTGTGGAACTCCATCTTCTGAACACTATTTTTCTCTCTCTGCCACTTTTATCATTGCTGTCACCAGGAAAATAGAATGTCCCAAAATTCAATTATCATCATCATTATTATTATTATTTGAAAAGTTCCATAATTTAATTACGCTTTCCGCGTAAATTCAAATCCCTCCTAATATTTTCCAAAAAATTTTTTTTCAAATTTGCCAGTCCCGTACGCAATCTCCGTCAATCAGCACCATTGATTTCTAGTGGGTCCACCATGAAAAACAAATATTAGCCGTTCAATCCTTAAAAAATAGTTTGGTGTTCGGTTGATCACATGGATTGTCCATTTGTCGCGTCAGTAATCACGGACCTTACGCCGTTTTCCAGCACATCAATGTGAAATCAAAAGAACCACGCGGTTGGCCAGATTTCTATCACCTACTCCTAATCCACACCCTCGCAATGTAGCAAGTTGTTAATTGTACAATTTAGTTTTTATAATTTGACATAATTCACACGTTAAAATCTCTATTTGAAAAATCGAACAAGTATTTACCCTATATTTAGAATGGGAAAAAATATGAAGGGAAAGAAAATAAAAATAAAAAATAATTTTTATTTTTATTTTTTATTGTTTGAAGATAGAGAAAGTAAAGAAAGGAAAGAAATATTTAATATTTTTCTTTCTTTATTTTCTCTTCAAAATGGAGAGAAAATAGAAAAATAAGAAGAAAAAAGAAATAATTAGATATAATTCAAATTCAAATTTAAATTTTAGAAATAAAAGATTAAAATAATAATTTTTTATCTATAAATTTTCTTTTCTTTATATATTTTAGTGAGTGAAAAATAATTTTATTTTCTTTCCTATCCAAACAAAAGAGAGGAAAATAAATGAACGAAAATAAAAATTATTTTTTTTTTATTTTCTTTCCTCCCTTAGAAATTTTCTAAACATAGGGTTGATGTTTTATTATGCAAACTATTTAATTATTTAAATTGTATTTGCATCTAATCCTTAAGTTTTAGACTGAATTATCAAAAATATAATTAAAGTTATTGTTAAAGGTTAAAAAAACACTTTTATAATATTTTTAATTTTATTTATTATTTTTTTAAATTTAATTTTAGAAAAAATTATTTTACCTACTTATACTGAAAAATAATTTTAAAAAAATAAAAAAATTCTATTGAAAAATACTTTTTCAAACGGAATCAGCCTAAATAGTTTTTAATTTATATATAATTTTGTATTTTTATAACTTATTCATAATTTATATTTTAAGAAATTCTAGAATAATAAGTTACCATTTAAATAAATTAACAAAAAATTTAATGAGAGGATTAATTATGTAGTGAACTTGATTTTTTAAAAAATAGTATTATTTTATGAGTCAGTGGAGCCCTCTACCTATTTTCTTATGCATCCAACATAATACTCAACCGACACCCATAACAAGTAACACAAATTTTCTTTCCATTTTCTAATTTCGAGTTTTCCATTTTCTTTTATTGTTATTATTATTATTATTATTATTTTCTTAGCGTTCCTTCTTTGTGTTGCCACGCCAACTTGCCACTTTAGATAAGTCCACCACCTATATATGTATCAGTTATCAGTACCACCACTTCCACATTTAATTTTCTATTTCTGCAAAAACTTCTCTTTAACACAGACCTCACAGACAACAATTCTCTCTCTTTCTCGATCCAATTTCTCAATTTTCTTCTTGTAAAAACTGTACCAGTTAATTAATAATGGGGGCTATAAGTTGGCTTATATGTGGAGTCCTTTGTAGTTTTGTTATCGTTGGTGCTGAAGATCCTTACATATTCTTTGATTGGAATGTTACTTACGGCGACATTTATCCACTTGGTGTAAAACAACAGGTTTGTATATTATATATATTAGTTATTCAAATGATTTTTTCGTCTTCATTGATCAAAAATAATTTTTCTTTTTCCTTTTAATTTTGTTGTAGGGAATTCTTATCAATGGACAATTTCCAGGGCCTGATATATATTCTGTCACCAACAACAATCTGATTATTAATGTACATAATAGCTTGCCAGAGCCTTTTCTCATTTCATGGTGAGAATGTTTATTTTTTTCTCAGCTTTTTTGTGAGGTGTGCATACAATTAACATAACCAAATGATATTGGGCTAATATATAATGTGGTCAAAATGCGACTTTGATCTAACAGTAAGAATTCAATATTTGAATATTAGAAATTTAGAGAGCTCAGGTTCATATCTAACTAATGTTATCGGTATTTAGTAATGAATTGATAATTGTTTGGGTTACAGTAAAAAAAAAGTCAGATGTTTAAATCTTGATAATTTTCATTTCTGTTAAAAAATTTGTGATATAAAAAAATATTTTTAAATGTTTTCAATTTACCAAAAGAACCACTAAATTATTATTTAGCCATGATAATGGATTAGGAGCCTCATTCAGATTGAGCATATAATATGACATTAGTAATGCAAGTAATGCACCTTTACGCAACCACATGTTTATTGCTTTTAAAATTGCACATATTTTTAAAGGACCTCATAATTATTATGACGGGTTTAATTGAAGTTTACACGGTTTTGCCAAACTGCAATTAAACAATGACATTATCTTTCTTTTTATGGAAAAGCAAATGTCATTGCATCAATGGTGGCATTTAATTATTACATGATATAGTAGTATATGAAAAATTTTTATTTATATTGAGTGCATAACCTTATCTCATACACAAAATCAATGAGTGATAAGACATTTTAATAAATATGACTCTTTTATCTATTTTTTATGTAGTGAAAAGGCATTGATATTTTTTTTGTTCTATATATTTTTATATCACTCAATCGATGTATACACTTAGTGTAAGCAAATCTCTTCCATAGTATACTGCTATATAGCTATAGCATGCAAATTTCATTGCAATTACACAACCTTTTAGGGTAGCACAACTCATACATGCAGTCACTTGTTAAGCATTTTAATTAGTTTGAGCTATTAATTAGTCTCATGCACCCAAAACTTTCTTGTGCATGCACATTACATGCAATAATGGCAATCTAGGCTTTGGCCTTTTAGGGATATTGAGATATAAATAAAAACCTGAATTTATCATCATAATACAAAGTCATAAAATAATTCTCAATCTATTTCTTTTTCCAGAAGGTCATAAATTTAAATTTTAATATATATATATATATATATATATATATATATATATATATATATATATATAATTTTAAATTTTATTTGAAGTTTGATTAACCAAAATAAAAGTTTATGGATTTAGAAATATAAGTTATTTAATACTATATAAAATTAAATAAATAATGAGAGAGAAAAAGAAAGATTTGTCAAACTTTGCAAGCTGATGGTATGATGGTGGATTTGAATCTAAGCGGACGTTATGGGAGAATAATGACCAACATTCTTGTTCTAGATGTGATGTTTACTCTAATCTATTGCATGCTTTTATGCTTTTTAGTTTTTTGGTGGGGTAAGTGAACAGTGATTTCTTTTTATTAATAAACTACTGTAAAGTGTAACTCAACCTAAACTTTGATTTTATTTTCTTGTTCAAAAATTTGATTAATTGGCTGGCTTATTGTCCCGACTCACGAGTCAAGTCCCCTTTTTTTTTTTCCTCCAAATGAGTCAAGTCCTTTTCGTCTTTTTCATTTTTTCCATTTTAATCTCTCTTTCCTTATATTCTCATGTGAATGTAATGCCTCTGAATTTTGTATGATGAATAATGCATGTGAATTTTTACTTAATGATATTGAAATTGTTTTCAAAATAATTGAAAAATTATCGATTTATATTTAATTGCAGTTCAAATAATAAAAAATATAACATCTAATTAAAAAAAAAGGGATAAAATGATTATATATGGTCTTACGATTTTATGAAGACTTGTATTTTTAGTAAATAGTCGCCCGACTTGGTTACTATGACTCCCTTTTATATTTGACATTTGTGAGTTGATATTAATTGTAGTTTGCAAAATATGGCAGGAACGGGGTTCAACAGAGGAGAAATTCATATCAAGATGGGGTATATGGAACAACTTGTCCAATTCCTCCAGGGAAGAATTTCACTTACACATTACAAGTCAAAGATCAAATTGGCAGCTTCTTCTACTTCCCATCTCTCGCTTTCCACAAGGCAGCTGGTGGCTTTGGGGGCATACGCATCCTTAGCAGGCCAAAAATTCCTGTTCCCTTTCCTGAGCCAGCAGACGACCTCACTGTTCTTATCGGAGATTGGTATAAGACCAATCACACGGTAATTAATAATTTTTTTTTCAATTTAAATTATAATTTAGTTATAAAATTTTATATAAATGAATTATTAAGTTGGCTATGGGTATTAATGGTCTATGGTCATCTTTTGTAAATTAATAATGTAAATATTTGCATTATTTACCATTTCAGAAATTGAAGGCTATTTTAGATCGTGGTCATAAGCTTCCATTCCCAGATGGCATTTTGATCAATGGTCGTGGACCCAATGTCACGTATTTCACCTTTGAACAGGGTAAATTTTGAGTAATTCACTATGCTGTAATTTACTTAAGACCTAATTATAAGACATTTTCTTTGTTGTCTCCAAATATTGAAAAGGAAGTTTGCATACTCAGACTTTCAACTCTTAAATTTCTGATTACGAGATTACGAGATGTATACCCAATTGAAAATTTAAATAAAATTATTTAATATAGTGAATCTCCTTGCAGGAAAAACTTACAGACTCAGGATTTCTAACGTGGGGCTCCAAAACTCACTCAATTTTCGAATTCAAGGCCATAAGATGAAGTTAGTGGAAGTTGAAGGGACCCACACAGTCCAGATAACCTACTCATCACTTGATGTCCACGTGGGCCAATCCTATTCAGTGTTAGTCACAGCTGATCAGCCAGCTCAAGACTATTACATTGCTGTCTCAACTCGGTTCACTACCAAGGTTCTCACCACCACTGCAATTCTTCACTATAGCAACTCCGCCAAGAAAGTCTCCGGTCCAATTCCCGGTGGACCAACTATCCAGGTCGATTGGTCACTTAATCAAGCTCGCTCTTTTAGGTACTTCTAATTATATTTTAATATATAATCTCTTACATTACGAGACAGACAATACTAGTTATTTAAGCATATATTTCTTCGATACCAAATTTATTTGTTACCATTTGCCAGGACAAACCTTACAGCAAGTGGACCAAGACCAAATCCTCAGGGTTCATATCACTATGGACTGATAAACATTAGTAGAACGATCAAGCTAGATAGCTCAGCAGCTCAAGTTAATGGCAAGCAGAGATATGCTGTTAACAGTGTATCATTTATTCCTGCTGACACTCCCCTGAAGATTGCCGATTACTTCAACATTGGAGGTGTTTTTCGGGTTGGAAGCATTCCGGATTATCCAACAAGAAAGAAAATGTATCTTGACACTTCAGTTATGGGTGCTGATTTCAGGGACTTTGTTGAGATTGTGTTTCAGAACCATGAAAACATCATCCAGAGCTGGCACCTTAATGGATACTCCTTCTGGGTAGTTGGGTAAGAACGAAATTTGTTTCTCAATTCCAATAATATCAATCAAACTAATTGCGTCAATATAAATATATAATGTACAAATTTGACTCAATTCACTCTTTCAAGTTTGAAATTAATTTAATGTGATGTTTGAAACTTTCAAGTTCAACTTGACCATCATCAAAATTTTAGGTAAACTACTTGTTTACTAATTTGAAATTAGAACTGGATGAGTGGACTCAAGTTCAAACTCGACTAGATTAAAATTGAGTTAAATTCAAATTGGTGAGTGGAGTTGAGTAGCTTGACCAAATATTCTATATATTTGTCTTACAAATTCAAAAATATGCAGAATGGATGGAGGAGTGTGGACACCAGCTAGTCGTAATCAATACAATCTAAGAGATGCAGTTTCACGTTGTACCACACAGGTGAGATTTTTAATTTTTCTTATGATTTTGTTTAGTTAAGTAGTTCAATTAGCCAATGATAATTAGTAATCAACTTGATTGATTATTGTTGGTGGAAATTGCAGGTGTATCCAAAATCATGGACTGCTATATATATAGCACTTGATAATGTGGGAATGTGGAACGTTAGGAGTGAATTTTGGGCAAGGCAATACTTGGGCCAACAATTTTATCTGCGTGTTTACTCGCCTGTAATGTCAATAAGAGATGAGTATCCCATTCCAAAGAATGCTCTTCTTTGCGGCAGGGCCAAAGGCAAAACTACAAGACCTCTATAACTAAGTTGCTCCTAAATATACTAGACTTGTACAACTTTGTAATGATAATGATCCTATCTCAGGGTCTCATTCTTTGCTATATATAAAAATTTGTATGTTGGTTTATTACAGTAGAAGCATTTATTTGTTTAAGAGAGTAAAGTGTTGTGAAATTTAATAATTTAATCCTTGATATTTTAAATTATATTGTACTTTCATCTTTAAAATTTGAAAATTAAGAGGATTTTATAGATACAATACGAGCATTTGGCTTCACTCAAGGATATGCTGTGACTAATAAAAAAATGGAAACGTGACAAATTTATTTGTATTGGTTGCGATAGAGGCGGCATCCAAATCGTCAAAACATTCCATTTGAAGATCGAATGAATTTTCTTCATGTCCATTCATCAGAAATATTAATGGAAGGTTGACAACCACTACCAAGTATGTGATTTTTAAGTTGTTCTAGTAAGTTTATTTAGTTATGCTTTTTAATAGTGATGAGGGCCAAAAATAGCCTAAAAGATATTCGGTCCTAAGAGAAAAAAAAGCCTAAGGACAGTCATTGCCATCAAATCCAAATAAGACATTGATCTACAGAGAAGGACCATCAGGGCAAGGCCCAAGAGGGTAGCCTTTCAGATAGAGTAGTGGGAGAACCTCCCCATTGCTCTTCAATTTCGACATATCTTCACCATTAAGCAACTTGTCCAGCAAGATAAAGTATTGTAGTTGACATCACCCATCACTTACACAAGCATGTAGATGTTAGGGAACACATGCACTTGGGCGGCTTGCACTGTCCTTGACATTCTCTCTCCACTTATGACCCACCAAGTACAAATGACTAGGTACATGGTCCTAATCGCCATACAATTGGCTGTAGACTTGTCCATGTCACATTATTAATAAAATAGACCTCTTTATACTTGGAATCTCAATCACCCACTCATGCATGCTTATAAAAATACAAGGAAAGTAGCTACTACAGGCTCCAGTAGATTGAAATATGTATTTTCTCACTTCTTTTCCCTCACTAAAAAGCATTCTAGTCGGATAATAGAAATCTTTCTTTCTTTTCCTTGCCACTATTTCATTTTAAAACTGACTTAAACATTAGAGGGTCTTCGCCAAGTGGAAGATCTGACCCCCTTTTGACTCTAATTTTCTTATCTTGCAGGCCCATTATCTGAGGCCCACTCAAGGAGGTCTAGTCCATATCCAACTTCCTTGATCTGAGACCAAGCAAATAAGGGTCATTTATGGGAAATGTTAGCTATAGTAGCATTCCTTTCTTTGCAAAGATAATAAATTTTTACTTTCTTGAAGTATAAGGAATCACACTTAGCCTATAAGCCCTTGAAACACATTACCTAATAAAAATTGGCTCGCTTTAAACCAATACTAACTCATTAAGACTCAAATTTTGCATATAATCACATAACCAGGTTCGGACTCAATGAAATTAGCAATTTAATCATCAAACATAAGATAATTTAATTATCAATCCAGAGCGTCGATAATCAAACAAGCAGGCAACTTAGGGTTAAGGGACTAAGGGTATTACAGAAGCAGAGGTGAAGACCTCTAAGGTATGACCTTTTGGTGTAAATCAACAAGATTTTTCAGAGTGAGTATCTCATCCTTGCAACCTTCTGCTCGTCCTTGGTGAACTCTGAATCATTAGGGAGGGCTTCCATTTGAGGCATGTAAGCAAGCACTTATGGGAAGTGGATTGCCACATCTTTAAGGGCTTCATTATAGAACTAGAAGGTAGCATTATAAGCTTAGGTAGTAACCCTAGCCTTATAATTGGCCAAAGTAATGAAGTCCTAAACAACCTTCTTTTAGCCCTCTTTAGCTCACCTTCGGAGGACATTCACAACTTTGACTTTCAAAGACGTGACATCTTATCCATTTTTGGCCTTTTGGAGCTCCTTCCTAACCTATTAAATCTTTTTGCGAAAACCAAGAATCACCTTCACTTCCTCTAAAATAGCAAATGCTTTCTTCCTCAACTCATCCAGCTAGTGGTTCTAATAAGAGATGGCTTTATCCTTCTTTATAATACTCACATCTCGAGTGGCCACCCCATTTTGAAAAGCATCAAAATCCAGCAAAGCCTTTTAGTAAGCTCTATTCCTCACTCTCAGTGGTCATCCAGTTCAACTTTCTCCTTCTAGACCTTATCTAGCTTTTTCAAAAAACCAACCTTCTATCTCTCCTCTTCTAATTAAGCCTTAGTAGCTTGCAATTCTACCTCTAACCTCCAACATATTTCTTCTTACTCCACAGCAGCCTTTCGAGAATCAAACTAATGGTTGTTAAGGATGCGCATCTGTGTGAGAAGTTTGATGGCAGTGGGAGTAGACTGTATGGCAGAAAGCAAAGAGAAATTGAAAGTTAAGAGAATCAATAGGCAATAATGATGAAATGATGACTAGTGAAGAAATAAGAAAGAATATAGGAATTATCTATTAGTGTATCCTTTTTTCCCATTTCAGAGTCTCTTTGGCTGAAGTCATTAGTTGAATAGGAGTGGGGCAAAGAAAAGAGAAGCAAATGAAAGAAAAAGCCAGTAATGTCACAGAGGGCACCTTAGGTTCCTTAGTAAAGTGAAGATTATCTTGAGACAGATTATCTCTCTCTTCAGTAACCATTGGGACATTTTCAACTATCTTAACAAGTTTCTTTATCCTTTGCTTCTTCACCAATGAAGCCAAATCTTTGGTCCCAAGTGAAGGAGTTTTAATGTTTGGTCTTACAGTAAGAGAAGGCGAAGTTGCCCTTGGTAATTGGGAAAGAAGAATAAATGCATCACCCTTGGAAATCTTCTTCAGTAGAGGAGGTGGAGAAGTAGCCTTCTTCATTCTATGGGCAAAGTCAGCTAAGCTGTTACCTTACTTTGGTAATAAAAGAAAAAGCAACCTTTTGTAGCAGGAGGGTTAGTAACAGCCTCCTCAATTGTTACTAAAAAGCCTAAGAAAAAAAAGAGAGAATAGTATGAATTAGTCAGTTAGTAAGCAAAACTCTAGCAAATTTACAAACAATTCCTTTATGGCTAAGAGAATATCATTAACAAAACTAAATTCATGGCTTCCTTCGACAATGGGCAAGAGAGACCTAGGAGTGAGCTCAGCAGAGGTTTGGGAGGCTAAGAAAGTGGCAGGATGGAGAGAAGTCCTGTTAGCAATAACCTCCTGAAAAGTTGTTAAAACTGCCGTTGGTGTGGTGAAGGCCAAGAATCCCTAAACAAAACTAATATTAGCCACTATAGATGCCATAGTCTAATGTTAAAAGATTACTGAACTAAAATCTTAATAGAAGGAATAAAAAGGAGAGTCTGATGGATGCGAGCCAAAGCTGCTGACACTAATCCATCATCATTATTATCATCGTCTCTCAAGGTACCTAACACATTGATGGCTTTCAAAGAATGGGCAAAGGGGTCAATGATCTTCAGAACTTTTACCTTAGGGACAAAATTCATAGGAGTCTTCCCTTTCCCAGTAAGGATCATAGGTGGAGGGGGTGAAGCTTTTCTTTTTGCCTCTAGGTCTACTATAGAAGTAGATATACTCTCATTGGAAGAAGCAACTGTAGGTTTCCTAAAACTAACCACAAGGAGAACATATTCGGGAGGAACAAACTTTGATAGGGGAGTGTTTATAGGAGTAGGAGGCAAAGCCTAAGAATTAACCACTTTGTTAGGCTTCTTTTTAGTAGTTAGCTTCATCATCTTAGATGCTAGAAGCATTTCATCTTCATTGGGTATAGGAACAAATTTTGAGGTGGTGTGAGCCTTTAAGTGGCCTATCTGGACATTTATTATTTGAAGCTCAGTAGTGATATTATGTGCCTTCTTTTCCATCCTTTCACCACCTTATATATGTCCACATAATGGACGGGGTGTTTGCCACTTTTGCAAAAAGAGTCAAGAAAGAATATAGCACAAAAATTTAAAACTTGGTCAGCTAGGATTGAGTAAAAAATTTAGTGAAAATTAGAATGAAGACTCACCCTTGACATCCTTAGTACCAAGGAGTTTAGTAAGATTACTTCGCATATCTTTTAAATGCAAAGCAGCACCTTATCTTCTTTATGTTATACACTGAGTTCTCAAAGATGAGCGTTTTCCACATTTTGAAGTTCGTCTTCAGTCATTTCCTTGAGCCAATCAAGAAGTCCCTAGATAAAAGTCAATAATTTTCTAGGGAAGTCGAAGCCTTCTCCCTTTACACCTAGCCCTTTTGTCAAGATGATTTGGGCAAATTTATTATGCCATGTAGGTACTTTATTCTCTTTATTGATAAAGAGATTGTAATGCAGCTTTGCAGAGGTCATATAAGTGCAAGGGGCACTCTAAACCTTCATCACCCTGAAAAAGACCTGAAAATCCTCGTAGAAGGATGTAAGCCCAAAGCGACGTGAATCACTTCAAATTGGTGAAAATCCTTGATGGTGTTAGGAGTCAGTATCATAGGATTCACTTGGAAATAGTTGAAACAATCAATGAAGAAGGGAATAGATGGAAACCCTAGACAAGCTTCCAACTAGTGATAAAAAAAAAACATAATAACCATTGTTCTTGGCAAGGGTTACATAATGATTAGTAGAAAATAGCCTTTCCCCCATACCAGGAATTCAAAAAAAGAATTGAGTACTTCTTTCTAAGTTCTCTTTGAAGGTAACAAATTCTTCTTCTGTGCCAATGGGTTCAATAGAGCCCTATGCTTCAATCAAAGCCTTTTTGTATTTAGTAGGATCAATGATAGTATTCTTGGGAGCCATTTGAATGAGGATTTGAATGAATAGAAGAAGAAAACTAAGAGCAATAGTGAAAAAAGAAATCAAGGAAAAAACTATAGCACAATGGCAAGTAAAGTATAAGTGAAAATTCACTAAAGCCAAGAAATGAAAACTCATCGAAAGTAGCTAATGCATTTAATGTGAAAGACAAACTGGCAACTATAGTTTTGTCCCTTTGAATTTATGGAAGTTTTAGTGCCATGTGGTCACAGTAAGACGTTGCTCGCATTAAATGCATGATTTCCTCCATCAGAATTCAAAAGATCATAGCAAGTTATTTAACTTCTCTAAGAAGTTATCTTATGGCAAAGTTGTTCCTTTGGTCAAATTGCTTGGAGTATCTAAACCTAACCCCAAAATAGTGAAAAGACAACTTTGGCAAGAATATTGAATGATGAACGCAAGATTGTTTCAATTAAGGCTTCATTCTGAGACCATCAAATCCAAATAAGACATTGATCCATAGATAAGGCCTATTAGGCCAAGGCCTAAGTGGGAAGCCTTTCAAATAGAGCAATGGAAGACCCTCCTTTTTGCTCTTCAGCTTTGGCTTATCTTCACCACTAAGCAAGTTGTCCAATAAGATAAAGTATTGTAGTTGACATCACCCATCACATATGTAAGCATGTAGATGTTAAGGAACACATGCACCCAGGCAGTTCACCCTGTCTTTGACATTCTCTTTCCCCTCATGACCCACCAACTATAAATGACTAGGTACATGATCTTAATCGTGACACTACTGGCCATAGACCCATCCTTGTCACATCATTGGTAAAACAAACATCTCTGCCCTTAGGATCTCGGCCACTCACTCATGTATGCTCTTAAAAATATAAGGAAACGAATCATTATGAGCACATGTAGATTGAAGTATGCATTCTCTTATCTTTTTTTTCTCACTAAAAAGCATTATGGTTGGATAATAGAAATCTCTCTTTCTTCTCTGACCACTAGACCTATTCGTAGACTATAGCCTTTTAGCAGTGGCAATAGCGCCAACCAATACTATATTTATGCTACAATTATTTGCTACTTTTTTCAAGTTTCAAGTCTCTTTGTGAATTTATAGCCCGTTTGGTATGGGAATTGATTAATTAATTTTTAAGATTAGTAAATATCACCATATTTAGTACATTTAATTAGATAGAGATTAATAGTTTCAAAGGCTTCGCTAACTCATGAGATCAATATTAATTAATACCTAGTCTTCATTTGTCTTTAGTAATCCCTCTCCTATGGGATTACTAATCCTATTGTTTATAAAATTTTAATTCCTAAAATAACCTTAATTTTTTACTTGATGTCTCAAAAATAGCCTTTGTTTTCTAAATTATTTATCCATTATCCTTCACCCTAGAAATAAAAAAGAAATAAAAAGAACATGTTTTGATTACTAATCTCAGCAAAACATGATATTCATAAAAAGAGAGCAAGCAATTGGCCATAAGAATGAAAAATGGACAAGGAAAATAATGAATAATTGACTGTAGAGAAGAAGAAAATTGTCTTTTGAA
>CANTUT010000405.1:32500-40000 GCA_947687605.1 Reutealis trisperma
GTGTGTGTGTGTATACATATATCTATATACACACACACATATATATATGTGTGTGTGTGTATGTGTGTGTGTAGATATATATACACACACACATATATATATACATATATATGTATATATATGTGTGTGTGTGTGAGTGTGTGTGTACATATATATATGTATAGATATATGTATACACACACATATATATACTTATATATGTATATATATATGTGTGTGTGTGTGTGTGTGTGTATCTATTGTAATACCCAAAGTTTCTCTAACCAATTAGAGTCAGTAATAGTGTCACTATAATGTTCATTTACTATACTATTCAAGGCCTTTCTGGTGCATTAAGAATCATAAGAATACCAAAAGAAGTAGTTTTAATGAATAACTTGACAATGAGTAAAGAATGTGCAATTTTAACAAGCACTTTTATGATAAAATGAAAGTCAAACTGTGTTTGGCTTAATGTGACCTATGTTAATTATTTAATTGATATGTGAATATAAAGTGCCAGTGAATGGGCATTGGCATCTCCTAAGTCATTAGGAGATAACAATAATGATATGAGAAGTTGATTTCAATTAAAGTTACAATGGTATAATAGAAGTCAAACTTAGTTTGACCTAGAGAGCCCACATGATGTACATACTTGAATAATGCTATTGAAGGGGTAGTAAATGTGCATTATAATGTGTATAGAATTTATCTAGTAATTTCTAGAATGTGTAATGATATTAGAAGGTAGAAATATGTATACTAAAGTGAAAGAAATGAAATGAAAAATTTGTTAAGCTACTGAAATATGCAAATATGGATTTATTAATGAGCCTTTGGATCCCAAGGCCCAAGCCTATTAGAATAGCCAGCTCATAAGGCCCATGAATGGATGAACATAAGCCTTACTAGAGATGAAAATGGTTAACTAAGGTTAAATTGGCGTAGGATGAGTTAGCCAACAAATTTGACTTAGTAGCCACCAAAATTGACTAATTCAAACCCTTAAACAACTTGAACTTTCACTTTTCTTACATAAAGTTTAGATACATTTTTATTATTTCCATACCATATGATGATCATTATTCATCTAGATAAGATATTAACCATCCAACTTGATTAAATGATAGCCATCTATTTTGATTAAATCCTAGTCATTAGATTAAGCATGATTAAATCATCACCATTCAACATTCTATATATAAGTAAAAATTATGTTCATTTCTATCATTGTGCTAATTCTACATCAAAAACACCACACCAACCAAAGAAAAACTTCTCCATATTGGCAACACCATAGCAACTCAAAAATTAATTCTTCCCAAGGTAAGAAATTATTCTCATCTTCTTTTTTCTTTGTTATATGTTTGACTTTGGTGTTAAAGTTATCAAAACCTTCCTTTTCTTCCACATAAATAGTTTGGCCAAAGAATAAAAAAATAAGAAAATATTTATTTTATATGTTAGCTAATGAAATATGAAACTTGGACATGAGAACTAAGGGTTTAATATGAGAAAATAAACAAGGAAAACAAAAAACTCATTTAAGTGCACTAAAAGGTATGATTTGGCCTAACATATGGATTTTTGAAGGAAGTGTTCTAAATTTCATTTGAAAGTATCTAATGCTATTTTAGATGGAGGAAAATGATGTGACAGTGTCAAAATAAAATTTGAAAACTTGATTTAAGACTTGAAAGTCATAGTAGCATGAATTTGGTTTAAAAGGGAATTTGGTGTTCTAATGTTAGATATTGATAATTGAATAATTAAATAGGTTTTATGTTATGTCAATTTCATATTTTTATACTTAATTTGAAGATTTGATGAGAAATTGTAAGTTTTCCTCAAATTTGACCTAAGTGGCACAAGTTAAGGTTCTTGTGAATAAGAGTGAATCAGTTCAAAATAATTGGTGGAAATTAATTGTCTAAGTGTTAATTTAATGAATCTATGATTAAATTCAAGATTTGATGATGAATCAATGGCTTTCCCCAAATTCTAGGGTTTATGGACAAATTGGAAATTTTTAGAATTGAACTTGAACTTATAAAATTGAAGGGGGAATTGAGCCTAAGAATTGTGTAACATGATTTATATAACGTAAATTTCAAAATTCAATTGATAGAAATAATTTTTCTTAAATTGAGTAAATTTGGTTCATTTATGGAATTGGAAGGTAAAAGTGGAATTAATCCCATTGAATATTAGAAATTGTTTAAATTGATTCTAATTAGGTAATATGAAGTTGAAAGAGGAAATTGGGAGGAAAGGATTATCTTACCTTAAGTGAATATACTTGGCCATCGAAAAATAATTAAGGAAAGTGTTAAAATTAGTAACAAATATATGTATAGTGTTTCTTGATCTTAAAAGAAATAAGTTAGTTATACAATGAACAATATAAAAGTATTAACAAGTTAAGTTAAATTTAAACTAATGTCATAACAAGAAAGTGATTGATGTGTAATTGAAATGCAAATGTGTAGAAACTAAAGACAAGGACAAGGACATTGTCTAAGGGTGTGAGGAGCACTATTCATATAAAAGTTACACATAAATAGGAGCAAAAAAATCCAAGGTGAGTACTTAATAATATAATATGATATGTGCTATGCTCTATGAACTATTGTTGATTAAACTATTCTTATACCAACATATTGTTGAACATGAATTTCCCATCAAACGATGTGTTTGAATATGATATTCCTTTGTGGCATTTGGCCATTGTGAACCTATTCACATTGATTTCATAATGTGACAATTGATGAGAATTATTGTTGTATTGCTATATTTTCCATTGAATTCCCTATTGTGAATTCCTTATGAACCTTCTATTGAATACCCATTGATAAGCTAAATACCCTTATGATGTAAGGCAATATATCGGACCTTGTGCACTTGATATAATCCTGCAGGTAGGGTGAGAGTTCCCAACCTCTATTAGGGGGAATACCTAATTGCAAGACCATATCAGTCTCACGTAATGTAATGCATGCGAGTGAGCAAGGCTTAGGCCATTACTCTTTAATTTATATATGTGGGAAACATTCCGCTTCCAAGAGATTACTATTTCTGCTAAAGATATTGTTTCTATCTTAAATGAGAAATTGATCCATAATGACAATTTTGATTAACATTGCTCCATTATCATAATGAGCCCATCTTGATAAGAACCCACATACTCACTCTATATTGTATTATTATGTACTCACTAAACTTTGTCTTATTTCTTAATTGTTTAAATTTTCAAGTAAGGTTGATGAGTTAGCAAGGTAAATTTAGAGCCCTATTCTTTTGCTTAGAAGTTGCTTTAATTTCAAGTATTGTGAATCTTGGTTATTTGATTATGAAAATCATTGCTTTAGAGCTCCATGGTTACTAAAGATTTAGTACTAATGTGATATGTGATTGATATGTATTGAGAACCATAATATAATTATATTTATATTGGTGTAATTAGTAATGAATATATGTAAATAAGATGAATATTATAATAATATTAATGAACATTTGGCCATATATAAGATGACAAAATAGTAGTTAGCAATAAGGCAATTGGGTTCCGATCTTAGGATAAGATTCAACATGGTAAAGAATTATAAGTTAAACGGGGTTCTATAGGTTTAGGTGAACTTTTGTCTTCCTATGCAACACGGACTAACATCAGTCTCTAAAAAAAAAAAAAAAGAAAAAGAAAAAGAAAAAGAGGACAACCAGACATCCCAAGCCTTGATCCACGCTTGAGTTACGCAACTGCCGTGCGAGCCTGGTTGAATCCGTGTAGACAGCGTGCGGATCCCCACTAGGCTCCATGCAGATCTGCACCGGTGGTCCCTATCCAGTTTGAAATTTTTGGAAATACTCCTCTTTTTGGCCCACTTTTCAGCTTTTTTTGGTCTTTTTACCCTCACCCACCTTTGCCTATAAATAGGCCTCCAAACCCTTCATTTTTCTTCACTTCTTGAGTTAGAGTAGATGGCTATCCTCTAATTCCTTTCTTTCTCTCCCTCCAATCAATCTCTTATAATTAATCAGTTAATCCTTTTAATTAATTAATTAACCCACCCAAATCAAGCTAATTAATCCTTTTAATTAACTAATATTTTTTTTAATTAATAACTCAATTAATTAATTAATAATTTTACTTAATTAATTAATCATTTTTTAAATCAAATTAATCTTTTTTCATCAACCCTTTCAATCTAATTAATTAATTGATCATTTTAATTAATTAATCCATCAACTTAATCATCCTATTAATTAATTAACTTTTTAATTAATTAATCAATCCACTCACCCCACTTGATTAGTTAGTTAATTATTTTAATTAATTAATTCATCAATCAAACCATCCTTTCTCATTCTCTATCCTTAAGAAGGATCCTTGCTTCCCAGTATTGATAAAACTGAACTTTGGTCTGACAAAATCCTCCACCCAACTTGAGCAAAGATACAACCTTTTCCTCATTAATCCAACCCTAAACTAAAATTAATCTGATCAATCTGTAAACCCTTGCACTTAATCGTGGAACTAACTACTTAGTGATTCCCATTCAATAGGGTACGTAGACACGTTTGGAATCTAAATCCAAACTTCAAAACCAAATGCTAATCAATCTCCTTTCCTTTTTTGTTTTCCAATATAATTAGTATATTCAATTGATTTAATTGTTTAGAATTAAGGAGCGATTATGTAATTCTCTTAGAATCCATAAGGACTAGAAGGAACACTCTTCTTAATTTATGGATGTTTTGCTTAATTGCTCTTTAATTTTTCCATGCATATATATTATACTTATGATTGTTCTTTAATACTTGTTATTCATGAAATCAGTTTTCAAAATCAAATTAAATTTAAGAGACAAATTTAGATTATTTAACAAAAAACCTAGTCCTCGAGGTTTACTTGATTCAAAAAATAATAATTTTTATCCTTGGGTAAATTAATTGTAAAATCAATGAATTGGAATCACAAATTAGATTTTTGCTTAATTTTTTGATTTAAAATAAATTAGAGTGGTGATTCCTGAATCCTTTTTAAAATCAAAAATCAATTTTTCGAATGACAGCCGTTCCAATTGTGAGCACAAAAACTTGTTCCATGATCTCCTTAAAAATCACTCTCTTTTCTTCAAGGTAGTTTTTCCGAGTGAGGGACAGGTGTTCGGGGTGAGGTATCAGAATATTTAGTGAAAATAAATTACTATAAGAATCTATCAATACACCGATTGATATTACCAATTGACAATAAATGGTAGATAAATAGTGATCGTCTATCGACTGAGATTGGTAAGAAAATAAAAAATGGATTTACCGACCTTTTACTGACTGCATACATACTAAAATTAGTGACTGAATAAGATGGTCAGTGAATTAGGGCATGAACGATTGGCGGGCTAATATGCTGACTGTTTTCTTTCTATTCACCAATCGAACCTCAGCCAAAAGATAGATGATATTTTGTTTTAGATTAATGTATTTACCGACTGCTTTAGCAATGGAAATAAAGTTACAAGGAAAAAATTAATGCCTAAATGGTTGGTGAAATAGAATTCACTGACTAAATACTGATCATTGTTATGCCAATAGTCTGGCTCTAATTTTTAGCGGGCAATTAAAATTTACCGACTTAAATTGCCACCGAATGCTATGTGTCCAAAAAATGGCTGTCGGTAATCGGTCGATGAGGGGAGCACAGAATACAAAATGGTTTTTAATTTATGTTAAAAAATTGGTAGGTAATACGATCGGTGAATTCAATTTAATTTTTTTATTGACGGAATACTGACGGATTCTTTTGTCACGTGGCTTATCGGCAGCTAATTCGGTCACTATTTTAGTAAGTTATTTTTATTTTCTATTGAAATTGAGTCGGGAATGTGGTTGGTGAAATCTGTTATATAAAATTGGCACTCATATTTTTCTCCCCTCTCCTCTTCTTCTCCTTCTCCCATTCTCTGGTCAGTCCGTTTCTTTGTCGTTCCCAAGCTGTTCTCTTACTGTTTCTTCATCACCAGCCATCCAAAACATCCGATAAGTATTTTCTTAACCTTTTCATTGAGTTTTTCCCTCTCCAATACCTATTTCTCAATTTTGGTCCTCCATTCTCTAGTAACCAAAGGGTTGCCACCACCAGAGATAGCTAAAAAGTCCCACATTGTTACCAATTGTTGTGTTGACACTGGTAAATATTTATTTATTTATTTAAATTTATTGTTTAAATTTTTTTAATTGTTTATTTAGTTTTTGGGTTAGTTTGAATTAGTAGATTTATAGTAAAATTTTAGTTATAGAGAAAATAATAAATATGTCATGAAACATAAAATATTAAATGAAAGCATTTTATAAAATATACTAAAAATTCAAAAATTATATTTCGAGTGAAGATTATTTTGCCATAAATAATCCATAAAACAAAATATTTAGGAATAAGCCAAAATATACAAAATTAAGTTAATAATAACTTTGATATAAAATAAGAAATATTAAAAGCAAGCATTTCATAAAATACTAAAAGTTAAAAAATTAATAATTAATTTGCCTTAAAATAAGGATTAATCCAAAATATTAAAAAATTTCAGTTAATAATAAATTTGCCATATAAAAAGAAATATTAAATGCAAGCATTTCATAAAATACCAAAAATAATGTCATCTTACTAGGCAAAAAAATATATGAAAAAAACTTGGATTTGTTATGATTAAAATTATGAATACTCAAAAATATACTTCAATTAAGTCAATAATAAATTTGCTGTAAAATAAGAAATATTAAATACAAGCATATCATAAAATATCAAAACTTAAAAGATTAATAATTAATTAAGGATAATGATTAATGTTAACTCAAAACATAAAGAAATTAATGAGGTAATAAAATTGCCATAAAATAGGAAATTTTAAATGCAAGAATTTTTATAAAATACCATAAATAATAATAAAGTGAAAAATAAATGTAAAATTACGCTTACTTAGTAATGGTCAATTTTTGTTTGTGCTTTATACTGAGTTTATGTTATGATTTCTTAATGATATTAATGACTTTATATTAATTTAAAGTTTTTATTTATGTTAGTCTACACATTCAATTATTATTAATTATATTTTTGGGCTTCGCATAATATGAAACCTAAAAATACAGTTAAGAAAAATTACTACAAAATTTAGTTATAACCGTAGATACCTGTTTGGTGTCATTCTCATTGGATAATGAGAGAATACTGAATTGTCCAAAGTGGACAATTTAAAAATTTCATTGTTTGTATATCTTGTTGTATCATTTGATTTCATATTCTAATTCAAAATTTCGGTATCATTGTCTACATGTTCTCTTAGTGCATATTGAAATGTGTCATATTTTTTGACATATTTCATTTGATGCATTAGGAGAACTATAAGGATGTACTGCCAAAATTTTGGCAAGAATATAAATTTCAAAGGATTAATAATAGTTATACAGTAATGTGTTTCTATATGGGTTAGGTTCATACCCTATAGGGAGAGAGATATAAGGAGT
>CANTUT010000406.1:600000-840000 GCA_947687605.1 Reutealis trisperma
TCATAACATATTAACTTTAAAAGTCTTGCACACTTAGCCTTTATAGGCTCATATGAAATCACATTATAACTCATACCAATACTTTTCTCAAGTCAAACACAATGTCATGATCTTAATATCAATTCATTTTAATAATCATCTTAGTACACTTAACACTTTCATACATGTCAACTTATCAATAGCCTTTCAAGTGTCATGCTCATCTCTTAAGACCAATTCATTCAATCAACCTCTTCATCAATTTAAGATCATTAATTCATTATTAATTTCTCATAAATCCTATTTCCATATTAACCAATCACATTCACATTTTAATCACAATATAAGGTTAAGATACCTTAAGTATACCAAACTACCTCTAGCCTTGTCTAGAGTCATTCCTTCAACCAACATGCAATTTAACCATTTATCATTCATGCATACATGTCAATAATCATTAAAATATATCACATAAAAATTATAGACATTGGGATAAAAATCCTAATATAGGTCGAATACACTATCAAAAAGAAAACTTGAATTTTCTTACTTTTCTTACTTTTCGTCTATTACAGTAATATGCAGAAATATGGTTTGACAAGATTTCTTTTGTAATCAAAACAAAAATCATTTTAGAAAATGAATCCCTATGAATCAATAGCCATAGATGTCTATATGTATGAAATCTTCCTACTTTTGATTTTAGAATGAAAAACCATGAGTTTTCTTGTTTTCGGCACTTTCTGGTCATTACAATAATATGTAAACACATGATTAAACCATTAATTTTCATTCAAACATAACAAAAACCAATTTATAATTCCAATATGTATAAATCAGTAGCCATACTTGCATGTACACATGAAATTTTCAAACTTTTAAGTTATAGGACGAAAACCATGAATTTCCTTGTTTTCTGAAATTTTTTGGTCACTATAGTAATATGCAGAAATATGATTTGATTTAATATTTTTTATCTAAACACATCAAAAATCTATTTAGAACATAAGCATGTAAAAATTGCCCCCCTTGTAATATTTATGATAGCAGTTTGTGCCCTAGGAGCCATATAATTGTTATGTAATAGTAGAAATTAATTCCCAATGGCACAATAATATATTCATAATTTGAAAAGAATTTCATATTATTGAATATAGTCCTTAAATATTTATAAGAGGATCTATTCTCAAGTGTTGAGAATATGGGAGACAAATCGCTTTTGTCAAAATATTTTAAATGTGTTCATTGTCATAGGATTAATGACTGGGCATCATTAATTTCGAAAGACCATCACCTCTATTTGTTTTCTATAATTAGTATGTGATACGGATGATTATAGAGACAGTGAGTCTCATGCTGCTTGACATGCGATGTCGATACAAACACGTGGATATTCATAGGATGAATAGTCAAACTGTGACGTTATATGATAATAATATGGGGTTTTACTACTTGTCAATTATTTATCATCTAGGTCATAATAGTGCATATAATCTTTTGACTTGAGGGATACTATATCTCATACATAAGTGGTTAGAATTTATTACTGCTTATATAGACATACTATTCACGTACTGATATATACCATGTGATAGTTCTTATTTGTTATGTGTGGAAGTAAGTGATCGCCAAGATAGAATTCATTACCTCAAGTAAATTGGGTTAAGATCCTATGCCATCTGGTTATTCTTAATACTTAAGTTCTTGGCCAAGACAGTGAGATTCACTAGAAAGAGTTTCTAGTAGGAATTTAATTTTATCAAGAATTGGAATTGAGATAAGGTCATAGAATCAAGGCACATTAGGGTTTGACATAAACAATTACCCTAGCAAAGATTAAGATCTTTAATGAAGGGATTCTAGTGCATGATAATTTATGATCAATGGTCTATGTGATGTTTAAAGTTCTTAACTATAAAAATTTATTTCTAATTAGGTAGTCGTGATATGAAATGCTAGTTATCCCTCATGACTTATGGGACTAAGTGTGAAGTGGGGATTTCACATTAGTAGAAAAAAATGATTTCTCATTCCCATTGCTAATTAGACATGAACCTAGAAAGTCACACACCCAATAGTGATCACCTTCCAAGTGCAAAAGGTTTACTATAATAATTAATTAAAGTATTTAATTAATTGATTAGTGGTAAAATGATTAAATATGTAATTAAATTTATAAGAACCCTAGCATGTCCTGATGTTTAATCTACGAAGGTTTCAATTTAATTAAATCTTTATTAATATATGATGCAAATGAGAAAGATTAAATTAAAAATTGATTTGAACTAAATCAAAGAGTTAATTTTAAGCTTAGTGAAAACCCTTAACACATGAGATGTGGCCTAAGCCCATATGTGATATGGTTAAGAGGCAATTTAGGGGTTAAAGAAAATTCACTATTCATGAGCCTATATGATGGGTTTAGGGGGTTAGAGAATTTTCTACTAAAGTTAAAATTATAATTACATCTTTTGGCTAGTGGAAATGTCCATTTTACCCCTAAAGAGAAACCTTAAACATCCTAAAGGTTTTTAAGGGAAAATCTTTAATCAATTTGGGCGACCAAAAGAGTGATTCAAGAACACTAAAGAAACCAAGAGGAGACTTGAAGGTGAACTAGGTGTGGATGATCTAGAGGCTTCATACTTGGGAAGCTCTTTGATAAAGAAAGCAAGAACCTACAAGAGGTAATATAATTGCTCTTCCTTCTTTTTTATATGTATTTGTGTTTTACACACAAATTAATTGATTGCTTGAATGAATTTTGGACTAAAATTGGGTGAAGTGAAATTTTAAATGTTTGAAGTTTCACCTCACCACTTTCCTTTCACTGTGTTTAGCTCCATCATTCCTTCAATTAGTATCAGAGCCACTTAATTTATGTGTAAAACCACTAAATATGTTGTTTTGGAGGTTTTTGATTTGGTTGACAATGAGTTGGTGCACAAATGTTGTGTGGTTAGACATAAAATTTGTGCCCGCGAATCAGAAATCGTGACCGCACTTGGCATATTGCGACTGCTAATTTGATGTTACACCTGCGAACGAGTGGATCATAACAAGTTTTGTTTAGGTCAGTTTACATAATCTTGACTGCAACTAGTTTTTCACACCCGTAAAACCTAAGTCGCGACCACGATAGATTATCACGATTTGCTCTGTGTCTCCAACCAACTTTAATTTTTTCCAAAATTGTTTTGGATTAATTTTTCAATCAAATAAATTTTTATGAACTAAAATATGATTTTAAGCTATAGAAACATTGAATATATGATATTCAAAATGGCTATTTTGGAAATGTTCCAATGATGAACAATATATTTATAAATGCAATTATTATATATATATGTTTTGTTGTTGTTTGAGAGGCATGAATGGTTGACCATGGATTTAGAAACCATAACGTATGATTTCTAATATGGACATGTAATAATTAATTTTATTATTTGATGGGATGTAATTAAATATTAATTACTCATTTAGGTTATAAATCAATTTCATTGAGCCTATAAGCTCTTTTGTTTTTGCAATCTCACCTTGGAATGCCAAGGTTACTAATGTACATATAGAGATATGGAGGTGCAAAAACAAGAAGAGGTTTAACCTATGAAGATGCCTAGTGGATGCATAAAGATATGTTGTATTTTCATGTTTGTAATTTGTTTAACCTAAATCCCATATCCATTCCTTGTGGCTATGAAGTGGATCTATAGAATCCATGATCATACCTATGTGTATGTTGTCCATTTTATGAAATATATATGTGATATATATGAATGCATGTGATGTATGTTTAAAATGGATAATGTGCAAAGTGAGACTTACAATTAAGGCCTGAAAATCTTCCAATCTTCCAAAGAAAATATCGAGTCATGATTCTCCATTAGAGTAATAGTTTAAGAGAAATTCAGGCACTTATGTCATTGGTTATGGATACATAGGGATGACATATTTGGTTTGAATGTTTTCTTAAAATTATTGTAAAGCATGTGATGTTACGAGTATATGATACATTGTATGTCAATAACGATAATGAGTATCTGATATATATAATGTTCAAATCATTATACTTATTGGTCCAATGGGTTTGACTTGACTGGTGTGAAAGGCTAATAATGATAATGTGTATTTGAGGTTGGAAACACTAGGAACCGAATTGATTGAACCGCATAAAGAGTTATGATGAATAAGTGTTGTTCACGTATTAGATATCAAAATTCCAATAACGACAATATGTATCTGAGGAATTTGTGATATTCTAATAAGAATTCAATCGCCTATTAGAAATCCACTCCAACAGGATTTTCGTTTCCTATTTGGAATTATAGGATTTGACAAATTAGTAGGATTACTATTTTGATCGAAGACAAATCATTATGGTAGCTACACAATTACATAAGTTATTAATCTTGTTATTTCTGCATTTTGATAATATGAAATTGACAAACCCACTTGAGAATATATTTGATTCTTTTAGGCTCATAGGGCCTACATCTATGGTCCTTGCATTTGAGTACATAGTGTATGTATTCAACTTGATTTGTTCTTGGTCTTTTATAGAAAATACTACTCCAAAGGAACATATCACTCTAAGTGCAATGGAAACAAAATATTGGATAAGGTTGATGCTGTATGATTGTTTTATAAGTCAAGAGTTGCAGAAACAGCATATGAGCATAACAAGACTCCATGTAATTATGCATCATCTGCAAGAGTTGTATAATATGCATAAATACACTGGTTAATATGAGATATTAAGGCAGTTATTTTGTTTGAATATGAAGAAAATTATAAAGATAGAAATAGGAAAAGAAAAGAAAGAAAAAGGAAAGGAAAATAAATTATAAAGGAAGAAAAGAAGAGAGTATTTCTTCTTAATCTTCATAACTTTATTTTTCTCTATCTTCTCCATATTTTTCATTCTTGTTCTTATTCTTGCTATTCAACTAGAGTAAGAAATTAGAGAAAAGAAATCAAAGAAGAAAATGTTTCATCTTTAATTTCTTGTTCTTCTATTTTTCTATCTAGTATTCATTATGAAAGAATATGAATTATGAGTAGCCTATTTCATTTCTTATTAATTTTTAATTAAACTTGATTTGGAATTATTTTTATATGGTGATTAAATTCATCAAACAACTAGAGAGTCTAGATGTTTTGATGAATAATAATTTTCAAATAGTTTAATTTTTCAAATTCATTCCAAATTTCCATTAGATGGAAAATGCTCTTTAATGTAATAGAAAAAGTTTCTATTATAAATCCTAAAAGCTAAATTGTAAGGGACAAGTCCATAGATAATGCTATAGTTGACAAAAGAAAATGTTTCTATTGTCAATTTTATGAATATTGGAAAAGTAATTGTTCTAAGTATTATAAATACTAAAAAGGACAAAGAGAATGATAGACCTTATGAAGGTAAATCTATCTCTTGTTACTATATTCCAATGATTCATATAGTTCATCTATTGCTATGATTCATGATATAGGTGCTTTTGTGCCATATGTATGATCATAATAAGCAATGGAAGCATGGAGTTAAATAAAGTGATTTTGAAAATATAAGGGGCAAAGTGTTTGTTTCCAAAGAGCTTTTAGAATACTTCACGATGATTTTAGAAATCATATATTATATGTCTAGTATGTACTTAATGATGATTTTAAAATCATGTTTTGTAAATCATGTATGTATTTCATACTTAAGCTACATTATTTTGTAACTTCAAGGAATTGTGAATTCCATTACTAGAAAAATGTTTACGTGGTTTATTATGGTAATAATCTAAAGAGTATGAATTATATGGTTGATGTATTATTATTAAGTTAATAATAACAAAATAACTCCAATTGCTTTTATGATAATGCCATAAAGAACTCCAATCTAAAACCACTATGATTTCTTGGATTAGTTTGTTTAGTTGAAGATAAGACAACTTAGTTGGATAACATTTGTCAATACCCATTAGGGTATGAACTTGTTTCTACTTAGAAGTCTAGTATCTAATACAAAAACAAATAGATCACCTTGTATTGGACAAAAGGATAGAAATTGAAAAATTTTTAGAATTTATGCATATAGATGCATCAATACCATTTATGAAATGGTTAGTGGGAGTTTTTCCTGATTCATTATATTTACCTAAATATATGATATTAACCCGTTTGGAAAAAGGTAAATAAAATGAATTGTTCATTTGAATTATTAAAATGTTCAAGAAATTCAAGATGAAAAGGAAAATAAATATTAAGGATATTTCATACAAAAAGGGAAATAGTATCATAACCCTTTGATTTGATCGAAGTGGGGAGAGCTCAATTACCAATTTTTGAGGAATTTCCTAAATATAAAATGGCATATAATCATAATTCTTTTTGGGAAAACCATGTGTGATAGTATACTTAAAAGAATAAATTACAATATATATAATATGATGTAATAGATAATGAACTATAAAAGTGTTTGTTCATTTCCTTTTGGAAATTTACAAATAAAAGCATAATATTCTTAATTAGAATTTTCTTGAAAGTCTGTTTAATCCTAATTCATATATGATATGATATAGATAGACATCAAAATTCTTACTCATAATTTGAATTGAGATATCTAGCTTATTTGATAAGCTGAAGTTAGACAATTGGAAAATAATTCTAATTAAAATAAGATTTGTTGGATATCCTAAAGGTGGTTTAGGATAGTATTTCTATCTTTTGTATAACAAAGAGTTCTTAACAAAGATTTTATATCTTGATAAAATGTTTATTCAAAAAAGTGACATTTTGATAAAGATAGAATGATTGGGTGAATGTCATCCAATAATATCCAACAAAATGATCAAAGTAAAATTTGATCAACCCTGTGAAAAGTCTAAAACTAACTAAATGTTTTTATCCCTATAAGCTACTAAAGGTTTAATAGAATTTCTAGTTTTTCTATAAGATATGATTTCTTTATATGAATACACAATAGTTGTATATTCCTAATGAAGTAAATCATGAGATAGTAAAATATCTAATCTTAAAAAAAATATAATTTACTTTATATGAATGCACAAAAGTTGCATGTTCATTATGAAGCAAATTATGAGATGATTCTTTTATAGCTATATACGATATGACAATGCATAATGATTGTGAGTTTGTTATATAGATGTCAATACTTGTTTTCTTTCTCTAGAAAAGAAAACATAATCATGGAATAAATCTAAAGGCTTAGAGTCTTAAGAAAATTTCAAAATATGCAAAACCTTAATGAGTTGTATCATTGCAAGATGAGTCCTTAATGTGCAAAAGGATAGTGGGGGTCTTCTCACATTCAAGTTTTGTACATGGATAACATATTAATATGTAACAATATTAATATATTTGCATTTGTAGAATGGTTTGACCATTACTTTCTTCATTTAGACTTGAGATAAATATTGACATTCTTATTAATTCATATCTATAAAGATAGATTGAAGAGAATGTTAAATATGTATAAGTCAATATTTGGACAAGATGTTGAAAAGTTCAACATGCCAATTCCAAAAGTTTGTTTCCTATAATTTTGATATCCACTTTTTGAGGGTTAATTTCCTAGATACCCAAAGAAAACATGGCATGGATTCCTTATAGTACGACTATAGGAAATCTAAATTATACAAGAGTTGTATAATGAGCCGGACATCGAGAATGTTGTTTGTATGACTAACAAATTCTGATCCTATCTAGGATTAAATTATTGGAAATAAAATCCAAATTATTCTAAAGTACTTGAGAAGTATTTAAGATTTAATTTTGACAAATGAAGAATGTTACTACAAAATTATAGAGAGTCTATCATTGGGATTGTTGTTATCTATGATGAAGAAATAATTTGCTAGAAAAGTTCTAAGCAAATTGTTGTTACAAACTTTATTATGGAAGCCAATTTTACTTCATTAGATGTTGCAAATAAGAAATTATTTTGAATTTAGTAGTTATGAATTGTTTTAAGAGTTTCTCCAGTACATCACAAGTGTCTCTTTGCAGTGGTAATAATGGAGCCTTAGCTTAAGGCAAGGGAACTCGAGTCTCACATTGAAATTCAGAATATTTCACAAGGCATTAAGATATTATCAAATCAATTGTTGGAATAGGGCATTCTAGCCTTGCAGAAAATAGTGTTAACCATTAACTTGGTTAATCCATTTACTAAAGTCAAAATTTAGTAACATTTAAACTTCATCTTGAGAAGATGGGTTTCTGATACTAGGCAGAATGGCTTTAATGTAAGTGGGAGATTAATAGCAGTATTTGTAAGAGGATCTATTCTCAAGTGCTGAGAATATGGGAGACAAATTGCTCTTATAGAAATATTTTAAATATGTTCATAGTCATAAGATTAATGACTGGGCATCATTAATTCCGGAAGACCATCGCCTCTATTTGTTTTCTATAATTACTATGTGATATGGATGATTATAGAGGTAGTGAGTCTCATGTTGGTTGACATGCGATGTTGATACAAACACGTGGATATTCATAGGATGAATAGTCAAACTGTGATGTTAGATGATAATAATATGGGGTTATACTACTTGTCAATTATTTATCATCTAGGTCGTAATAGTGCATATAATTCTTTGACTCAAGGGATACTACATCTCATACATAGGTGGTTAGAATTTATTACTGCTTACATAGACATACTATTCATGTACGGATATATGGCATGTGATAGTTCTAATTTGTTATGTATGGACATAAGTGATCGCTAAGATAGAATTCATGACCTTGAGTAAATGAGATTAAGATCCTATGCTATCTGGTTATTCTTGATACTTAAGTTCTTGGCCAAGATAGTGAGATTCACTAAAAAGAGTTTCTAGTGGGAATCTAATCTTATTAAGAATTAGAACTGAGATAAGGACATAGAATCGAGGCACATTAGGGTTTGACATAAACCATTACCCTAGCTAAGATTAGGATCTTTAATGAAGGAATTCTAGTGCATGATAATTTATGATCGATGGTCTATATGATGTTTAAAGTTCTCAACTATAAACATTCATTTCAAATTAGATAGTCGTGATATGGAATGTTAGCTATCCCTTATGACTTATGGGATTAAGTGTGAAGTGGGGATTTCACATTAGTAGAGAAAAATGATTTCTGATTCCCATTGCTAATTAGACATGAACCTAGAAAGTCACACACCCAATAGTGATCACCTTCCAAGTGTAAAAGGTTTACCATAATAATTAATTAAAGTGTTTAATTAATTGATTAGCCATAAAATGATTAAACATGTAATTAAATTTACAAGGACCCTAGCATGTTTTGATGTTTAATCTATGAAGGTTTCGATTCAATTAAATCTTTATTTGTATATGATGCAAATGAGAAAGATTAAGTTGAAAATTGATTTGGACTAAATGAAAGACTTAATTTTAAACTTAGTGAAAACATTTAACACATGAGATGTGGCCTAAGCCCATATGTGATATGGTTAAGAGGCAATTTAGTGGTTAGAGAAAATTCACTATTTATGAGCCTATATGATGGGTTTAGGGGGTTAGAGAATTTTTTACTAAGGTTAAAATTATAATTACATCTTTTGGCTAGTGAAAATGTCCATTTTACCCCTAAAGGATAAAATGGTCATTTCACCATTTGAGGAAGCAAAGTCAACTTTGCCCTTCCACCAAATGAAGAGCTAAAAGGGTAATTAAGCCTTTGTAAAGACTTATGAGTTAAGTCTTGAAGGAAAAGAAGTATAAAAGGGTTTTATGTTCATTTTTCTTCATAAGTTTTTGAACACCATTTTTTTCATTTGAATCTTTGAGAGAGAAGTTGAGAGAAAAAAAGAAAAGGAACAAAATGTTTCTTCATTTTTCTTTTGATCTTCAATTCTCTTCTTTGTTCTTTATGAAAGAACAAATGCTTGAAAATTGAAAATATGTTTAGTCCAAAATAAACCAAAGAGAAACCATAAACATCCTAAAGGTTTTTGAAGGAAAATCATCAATCAATTTGGGCAACCAATTGAGTGATTCAGGAACACCAAAGAAACCAAGAAGAGACTTGGAGGTGAGCTAGGTATGGATGATCTAGAGGCTTCACACTTATGAAGCTCTTTGATAAAGAAAGAAGGAACCTACAAGAGGTAATATGATTGCCCTTCCTTCTTCTTTATATGTATATGTGTTTTACACACAAATTAATTGATTGCTTGAATGAATTTTGGACAAAAATTAGGTGAAGTGAAATTTTAAATGTTTGAAATTTTACCTCACCACCTTGCGTCCTCTGCATTTGGCTCCATCATTCCTTCAATTTATACCTGAAAAGTTCAATTTTGAGTTGTAGGATTCACCTTTGGAGAAATAGCGTAGAGAGGCTTGTGTTTTTGGTAGAAAAATTGATTTCTCTCTCAAGAATTCACCTAGGCCAAATTTAATCAATGAAAATTAGTAAATATTCAATTCAAAATAATTTTCTCATGATTAGTTTCACAAAAATCAAATAGCAAATTGAAAGGAAAGGAAAAACTTATGAAATGGTCGCAAAATCGCAAGGTTTGAAGGTATTTTGGGAATTTCAGTTGAGAGATTATTTTTAAGAGAATTTTTCTATAAAAATACTGAAGAATAACAGAATGGTGGTTGTCTAATGAGGGCTAGCTGAAATTTTGCTTATATATTATGGTTTTGGGTGAAATTTCTAGGTTTACCCTTAATAAGCGTGTTTTTAGAGTAGTGGCCTTTTAGGAAATTAGGCCTTTTATTTAATTTATAGGCTGATTATAGGTAATTAAAAATAAAATATTTTTCTTATTATTTTTATTAAAATTTCCCCTAAAATACTTATTTAAAAATATTTTAAAAATGCTCATAAAAATTATTTTATGCTTAAGAATTGCTTTGTGCATGAAAATTTAATTTATGTGAAATAAGTATTTTTATGCTTATGTATTTCATATAAATCACTTAAGTATTTTTATGCTTATCCATTTCATAGTGTCACCTTATCTCCTTACTATAGTCATGGTTTCCTTTGTCACTATCACTGCAATCTGAGTCATTACTATAGCCTGTGGTGTCGCACCTCCTATAGATCTCCAAGTCTCCTTCAAAGATTTGGTCATCCCCTTTGTCTATGTTGTAATCCTCTCGCCACCAATGGCTCATCCTATAGTCTCTTACTTCTTAGTTGCATTACCCTCTATTCCCTCAATAGGGTAGCCTTGTACTCTTTCAATTGGCTAAACCACTTTTATCGACCACTTACCATACCCTTCTATGGTCTCAAATGAATTCCCCAAATGAACATTATAATAACTCCTCAACCAGTCACCTATAATAGCTTTATTAATGGGAGATGTCATCCATGCAGACTCTGAGAAAGGAATGACTAAGGGCATGTTTAGGGTCTATTCTATCTGCCTCAAAACCCTCATCTCCTGGTAGAAGGTCCTTCAAGCCAAACCCAATAAGCAAACCTCTCTGCACACATGGCCTCCGGTTATGGAAGATCCAATCCCTTACTATTGGTAGCACCAAAGTATGTCCTCTGGGGCAAACTACAAAAAACCATCCTATATAATCTCTACCTAAGTCTAAATAAGGCACATGTAGTACTAAAAAGCACAAGACACCACCCAAAAATAATCCATTAGCCACACTTGCAAAACAATACAAAACTTGAAATCAGAAATCCATAAAACACCTCTAATAGAAAGGGTAAGAACAAACAAATTTTTCTCACATAAAGAATAACTAGGGAGACAATCAATCTCTACAAACCCCAAATAAAACAATCAAGCCTCATTAGTGTCTTCATCGATATAGCTCTAACTACGGAGCTGCTCTTTTCCTTCTGCAATACCAATCCTGCCACTCTAGCATGATCCCAATTAATAGACCTTTGAAACTGATATTCGACTACCAAGTAGAAAATCAAGGCCCTCATCCTAAGCTTCTGCCTCCTCATATTCTCTTGCTCACTAGGATCATAGATCTCCTTAATCACAGTGGTCAAATTCATCTAACCATTAATAACCATCTGGCTCGTGACATCTCGAGGTATGTCCAAAAACTCTTGAAAAATTCAAAAATGCCTAACTTTGAATTTTGGCACCACTAGAGCTACCTTTGGATCGTAGCTAAGTATAATACTAAACTCCTTAAGAATGGGGCATAACTCCTCTTTAACAACACCAAACTGAAAAACACAAGCCAACAGATCCTAAAAATCCTAAAGTAAGCCTTTAAAAAATCTCAATAAATCTATACTCCCATTGCTATAATATCATATCTACCTAAATTCATCCTCTCTACATTCTCAACTTTCTTAGTCCATAAATGCATGTAGTGGCTGAAATACGGCTCTATGGACACAAAAGTCACATGAAAAATTGCATTCATAAAATATACTTGTGAATGTGCCCTCTTACACCTAAGCAATAATCTATTGTAGGCATCATTACAAATAATCCATAGCATAGAAATTGAATAACAGGTCCATGAATCTAAAAACATGCATACATAAAACATGTGTCATCTATGCACAAACATATATGCATCCATAGACTTGCACAATCATGTGTAAGTCGAGCTAATAGCCTTTCCAAAATTGACTGATATCTCCTCAAAGCCAATTGACATCTTCTAAATCTGACAAGTACCTCTTCGAAGCTGACTGACATCTTTTAAAGCTGACCAGTACCTCCTCGAAATTGATCAACATCTCCTGAAATTGACTAGTGCCTTTTTGAAGCTGATTGGCATCTTCTAAAATTGACTAGTGCCTATTTTCTCACATCATATTCTTAGAGATATGACGGTCCTAGAACATGGGAAGATATAAGGTCACCCACGCTCGTAGAACCCATTTATACTTATACAAATACTACCTAGAATCATACTAAAACCTCTTACATTAACTTAAGTAAACCCTTTATTTTTTTTTTTTAAAACTTAAGTTGCAGAAGCATAGTTAAAATATACTTTAAACATAATCCATAAGGAAATAATATTTAGATTCCAATTAAAACCTTAGAAGATAACATGTCAAAATAAACATCCAAAAAATAAATATTCCCGAAGCGCCTAAGGATAACTCTTCATAACATATTAAACTAATTATCTTAGACAAGGAATTCCCCAAGCAAAGTAGGATGCTTGAGTCATTGCCTTGCCTCCTCATACTACTCACCTGGAACCACATAAGGAAAAAGAGGTGAGATAGATGATCTCAATGAGTAAAAAAATAGCTTAAACAATAACATATATTACTTAGAACATTTCATAGCTCATAGTTCATAATTTATTTTTCATAGTTCATGGCTTGCGATTTAACAAGATTTACAGAAATCAACTTATAACTCATAACATATAGAGTGAAGGCTACTGCCTTGTCTGCTCATAACATAATATAGAGTGAAGGTTGCTGCCTTGTCCATTTGTAACATAATATAGAGTGAAGGCTGCTGCCTTGTCCATAAATAACTCATAACATGTAAAGTGAAGGTTGTTTCCATATTCACACATAACTCATAACATGTAAAGTGAAGGTTGTTGCCATGTTCACACATAACTCATAAAATAATTCATAACATATAAAGGTAACAATAGCATTATAAGTGTTCAACTTACCAAACAAAAGACAAATAACAATGTAGTTCTATAAAGAATATAAGTTAGGGTAATAATCACAAAGGTTCTTTATTATAGTTGAGTAATCAAAAATGGTTTTCGACCAAATGTCCTTTGGCAACCCAAGCTTACAAAGAAATCATTAAAATAGAAAGGAACTTGGGTCTCAAGATATCAAATGTTCACATAACATGATAACTTGTACTTGTAACTTGAATATAATGTGTACTCACACTTATAGCATGAATACAATGTTTACTCACCTTATGGTTCCTTTTCTCCTAATACACATAGCCCTTTTAAACCTCTAAAGCTCCTCAAGCTCTAACATAATATTTAATTTAATACTTAGTATTTATTTAATCATGATGCTATCCTATCTCATAGCTACCCCATGCACGTATAACATTCACATATACTTAAAGTTGCACATATAAATACACCTCATTCATTTGCACATATCATGTTGACTTTAAAAGTCTTACACATTTAGCCCTTATAGGCCCAAACAAAAACACATTATAATCATGTCAATACCTTTCTAAGGTCATCATAATATCATTATCTTAACACATCTATGCATGTCAACTTATCAAAGTGTCATGCTTAACTCTTATGATCCATTCATTCGATTAATTTCTTCATCAATTCAAGACTATTAGTTCATTATCAAGTCATCATAACATCTATTTCCATATTTCCTAATCACATTCACATTCTAATCACAACATAAGGTTAATATACCTTAAGTATACCAAAGTGCCTTTAGGTTAGTCTATAGTCATTCCTTCAACCAACATGCAATTTAATAATTTATCATACATACATGTATGTCAATAATCATCAAAATGCATCACATAAAAATTTCAGATACTAGGATAAAAATATCAATGTAGGCTGAATGCCCTATTTAGAGAAAAACCTAAATTTTCTTATTCTTTGCACTTTCTGTCTATTACAGTAATATGTAAAAATATGGTTTGAACCAATATTTTTCATGTAACCAAAATAAAAATCATTTTAGAACATAGATATGTAAAAATTGGCTCACATATACATTCATATGTATGAAAATTTCTAACTTTAAGTTTTAGGATGAAAAACCATGAGTTTTCTTATTTTTGGTATTTTTCGGTCATTACAGTAATATGTAAACAGGTGATTTAAATCATTATTTTTTATTCAATCATAGAAAATATTAGTTTATAACATCCATATGTATGAATTGACAGCCATTGATCAGAATTATGCAGGAAAATTCCAAGTTTCAAGTTTGAGGGTGAAAATCATGAGTTTTCAAACTTTCCGCACTTTCTGTTCATTACATCGATATGAAAACACATGAATTAAATTATTATTTCTCATCCAAACAAAACAAATATCAGATTAGAATCCATCCATATACAAATTGGCAGCTACATGTATAAATAATCATAGAATTTTCCAACTTCTAAGTTCTACGACAAAAACCTTGAATTCCTTTATTTTATGAAACTTTTCAGTCATTACAATAATATGCAAAAATATGATTTAATTTAATATTTTTTATATAAACACATCAAAAATCAGTTAAGAATGCAATGATATAGAAATCGGCCCCCCTTGGTATGGTTTATGCATAAAAATTTTAATTTTGACTTACAGGATTCACCTTTGGAGAAATCGCGTAGAGAGGTTAGTGCTTTCGGTAGAAAAATTAATTTTTCTCTCAAAAAATCACCTAGCTCGAATTTTATCAATAAAAATCAGTAAATATTCATTTCAAAATAATTTTTTTCATGATTAGATTCATAAAAATCAGATAGGAAATTGAAAGGAAAAGAAAAACTTATGAAACGGTCATGAAATCGCAAGTTTGAAATGATTTTTATGAATTTTGGTAGAGAGGAATATTCTGAGAAAATTTTTCTGCCAAAATAATGAAATAACAGAATGGTGGCTGTTGGAATGAAGGGCTGGCCAAAATTTAGGTTAAATATTTGGGTTTTGAGTGAAATTTCCATGATTACCCTTAATGAGCTAGATTAGGAGTGTTTTTATGTAATGGGCTTTTGGGTATTTGGGCTTTTTAATTAATTTAGGGCTGATTATGAGTAATTAAAAAATAAAATATTTTTCTTGTTATTTTCTATAAAATTCCCCCCAAAACATTTATTTAAAAATTATTTTAAAATACTCATAAAATTATTTTTATGCTTAAAAATCATTTTTTTGCATGAAAATTCATTTTATGAAAAATAAATTATTTCATGCTAATGCATTTTATTCAAATAATTTATTTCATAATAATAATTCATATTAAGTATATTAAAATTAATTTAACATGCCCAAAACTCATAAATCACGTCACAAATGAATTTTTCATATAGTCACACAATTTGTCACAATAACCTTAAATTCAAATAATTTGTCACTAAAACTCCCAGAGTAGATATGGGTTGTTACATGTTCAAAACTAATTAACATCTTCAAAATTGAATGGTACCTCCTTGAAACTCATTGACACCTTCAGAAGCCCAAGTTTCCTTAGTGTAACCAAAATCTTATCAAAATCTTTTGAACCAACTTGCCATAGGCTGAGGATCTCATCTTACCATAATTTTGTTAGAATCTCTCAAGTCAACTCGCCATAGGCTGAGACTCTCCTCGTACCAAAAGCTTATTAGAATCTTTCAAGCAGACTTGCCATAGGTCGAAGCTCTCCTCTTAACAAAATCTTGTTTGAATCTCTTAAGCTGGCGTGCCATAGGTTAAAGCTCTCCTCTTCACTAAATTATCTTATCCAAAATTTATCAATTGAACCAATAAATGTCTAGACATAGCCACTTAGACATTCATGTGTTTCCTTTTCCCATCCCCCTCATTTGCCTTTATGCACTAAGAAGGGGGATTGAATTAATGGGAAATTAAAATTTAGATAGAAAGAGATAAGGAAAGAGAATAGACACAATCAATTTTATAATGGTTCAGGTGTTAAAGAACCCTATGTCCACTCCCCAATCTCAATTGGGTATTCTACTACTAGTTGATATTTACAAAGGAGTTTCAAGCTCACTCCAAACTTACAATGTGTTTTAATGGCTAACACACAACTTTTATAAGTGTTTCCCTTATGCTTAGACTTAAACTTGTATAAGAGTTTTCTATTGGCTCACTCTCAACCCAACACTATGTGTTTTCAAGGCTAACACTAAACCCTTTGAGCTATCAATGCTCTTACGAAAGCCAAATAATAATAATTGAAAGATAAAGGCGTTGAGAATTAAATTTGCAAGAGTTTGGCATAAATGTAGATTGTTGGATGATTATGAGGGTCTTTGGAAAGGGTATTTATAACTTCTTACCTCCAAATTCCTATTATAAAGAGTAATGTAAAAAGATCTTCACAACAGCTACAAAATCTTGCATTAAATGCTATGTCAGATCATCAGATCAATGTCATGGTCACTAAGCCTTTTTCAAGGCCATGCCTCAATTTTCATGGTTGAGATGGCAATATCACGATCGTGATATTTAAAAACCACAATGGCTAGTTGACATGTGGCATCTTCTAGTTTGTCCCTCAACTATGCATTATAGTCATTGAGTTCTGTACAAAAGTCTTAGTTGTGAATCCAGAATTATGCTCTTGGTCATGGTCACAATTGAGGTCTCGATTCTGTAACAACCTACACCCACCTTAAGAATTTTCGAGATAATTTGCTTGACATAGAACTATTAAGACTAAGTATGTGCTTTTATGAAAATTTATGTGCTATGTGATTTATGAGTATGTGGCATGTTAAATTAATTTTAATATACATAATATGAGTTATTATTAATAAATAAATGATTTACATGAAGTGCATTAGCGTAAAATAAAATGAATTTTCATGTAAAAAGGCAATTTTTAAGCATAAAATAATTTTATGAGTATTTTTAAATAAATAGGTGAAATTGTAATGAAAATAATAAGAAAAATATTTTATTTTTAATTACCTATAATTAGCCTTAGAATTAAATAAAAAACCAAAATACCCAAAAGCCCACTACACCAAAACACTCCTAACCTAGCTCATTAAGGTAATCTTAGAATTGCCCAAAATCCTAATTATTTATATCAAAAATTTGGCCAATCCTTCATTCCACCAGCCACCATTTTGTTATTTCATTATTTTAGTAGAAAAATTCTCTTAAAATTATTCTCTCTATTGGAATACACAAAATACTTTCAAATTTTGTGATTTCGTGACCGTTCCTTAAGTTTTTCCATTCCTTTTAATTAATTATTGGATTTCTATGAAGCTAATCATGGGAAAATTATTTTGAACTGAATATTTACTGATTTTTATTAATTGAATTTGGCCTAGGTGAGTTTTTGGAAGAGAAAATGATTTTTCTACTGAAAACACCAATCTCTCTACGTGATTTCTCCAAAGGTGAATCTTAGAACTTAAAATTGAAATTTTCATGCATAAACACTACTAGGGAGGTGATTCCTACATATTTGTTTTCTAAATGAATTTTTTATGTGCTTAAATGAAAAATATTAAATTAAAACATATTTCCACATATTACTGTAATGATCGAAAAGTTTCGAAAAATAAGGAAACTCAAGGTTTTCATCCTAGAACTTGAAAGTTGGAAAATTTCATGGTTTTATATTGATATGGCTGCAAATTTGTGTATGGTGGAATTCTAAATTATGTTTGTTATGTTTGGATGGGAAATAATGATTTAAATCATGTGTTTACATATTATTGTAATGAACGAAAAACTAGAAAACTTATGATTTTCACTTTAAACCCTAAACTTAGAATTTTCATGCATGAGAATTTTCCATGCTAATTGATTAGTGTGTATTAGTGTTCTAAACTAATATTTGTTGTGAATAAAAGAAAAATAATGGTTTAAATCACATGTTTACATATTGCTGTAATGACTGAAAAGTACCGAAAACAAGAAAACTTATGGTTTTTCATCCTAAAAACAAAAGTTGGAAATTTTCATGCATAAGGATTTATAAATGTGCCAATTCCTACATATTTATGTTCTTAAATGATTTTTGTTATGATTACATGAAAAATCTTGGTTCAAGCCATATTTCTGCATGTTACTATAATAGATGAAAAGTGCATAAAGTAAGAAAATTGAAGGTTTCTCCTTAATGATGTGTTCGGCCTACATTGGGATTTTTATCCCAATGTTTATAACTTTTATGTGATGTATTTTATTAATTATTGACATGTATGTATGAATGATAAATGGTTAAATTGCATGTTGGTTGAAGGAATGACTCTAGACAAGATTAGAGGCAATTTGGTATACTTAAGGTATCTTAACCTTATGTTGTGATTAATATGTGAATGTGATTGGATAATATGGATGTAGGTTGTATGATGACTTGATAATGAATTAATGATCTTGAATTTATGAAGAGATTAATTGAATGAATTGGTCATAAGAGATAAGCATGACACTGGAAAGGTTATTTGTTAAGTTGACATATATGAAAGTGTTAAGTGTACTAAGATGATTGTTAAAGTGAATTGATATTAAGATAATGATATTGTGTTAACCTTAGAAAGATATTGACATGAAGTACAATGTGTTTTCATATGGGCCTATAAAGGCTAAATGTACAGGGCTTTTAAAGTCAATATGTTATGTACAAGTGATGAAGTGCACTTATATGTGCAGCTCTAAGTGTATGTGAATGTTATATGTGCATAAGATTGTTACAGGAAAGGATAGCATCATGATTAAATAAATACTAAGTATTAAATTAAATATTATGTCAGAGCTTGAGGACTATTAGAAGTCAAGGGCTACAAGTAATAGGAGCAAAGGAACCACTAGGTGAGTAAACATTATGATATTGTTACAAGTATGAGCTATCATGATATATATACCTTTGACATTCTTGAAACCTAAGTTCTTTCTATTCTAAAATAAAACTCCATAATTCTTTATTAAGCTTGGGTTGCCAAAGGAAAATTGGTCTAAAACCCTTTTCGATTATCCAATGATAATACCTTTATAATTATTGCCCTAACTTATATTATTTTTGGAACTACACTAATCTTGTATCTTTTATTCAAAAAGTTAAACTGCTATTGCTGTTATGATATATGTTATTATTGCCTTAAATGTTATTATTATATGTGACTACCATTTGCTTTCATTATGGTACCTTTAATCTTTTTTATGCAGAAATCCTTTTATGAATGCGAGTAATCATCAGCTATGTGATCCTCGTACTAATATGAGTAATCATCGGCTATGTGATCCTCATACTAATGCGAGTTAATATCAACTATGTGTTCGAGTGATTATGGCAATAGCCTTCACTCTATGTGTTCAAGTGATTATGGCAATAGACTTCACTCCATGTGTTCGAGTGATTATAGCAATAGCCTTCACTCTATGTGTTTGAGTGATTATGGCAGTAGCCTTCTCTCTATGTGTTATGTGTTATAAGTGTGGTTTCTACAAACTTTTCTAAATTTCAAACTATGAATCATGAACTATAAGTGATGAGCTTTGAGCCCTTTCTAAGGGATATGCGTTATTGTATAAGCCCTATTGTTTACTCATTGAGATCGTCTATCTCACCCTTTCTTACTTATGTGGTTCCAAGTGAGCATATGAGGAGGCAAGGTGAACGCTCAAGCTACCTACTCTGCTTGGGAAATTCCCTTGTCAAAGTTATAATAATACCATACTATGTTGATTCCTTAGACACTTCAAGAGTTATTATGGGAACTTTATTTTGAAATATTTTATTAGTGACTTTATTTGGAGTCTTATTATTATTTTTCTATGGATTGTATTAAAGTATATTTTTAGCTTATCCAACTTAAGGTTTTTCCATTATAAAAGTTTTTTTTTTGAAGTTAATGCATAAGGTATCAGTATGATCCTAGGTAAGATTATTATAAGCATGAGTGAGTTCTATAGGTGTGTGTGACCCTATGTCTCCCTATGTTCTAAGACCATCATGTCTCCAAAAAATGGGATGTGACAAAGATGGTATCAGAGCTATAGTTTTAAAGTCTAGTTTAGACTTGTCTATTTATTGAGATGATTAAGATAATCCTAGAGCAAAGGAATTCTCTTGTCATGTCAATTGCAGCCTATCGCTAGTATAGTTCTATGAAATCCTAATAGGCTATGGTAATCCTTGTTATTGTTTGCCTGCCTTGCGATTCTTTTATTGGATGACCAAGAAGATTATCCCAGCTAGAAGACCTCGACCCAAAGCATCTTATGTAGCATTCAAAAGGACATGGCTTGAGATGTTCAAGAGAGTCAAGCCCATGATTCACCCTAAGAGGGAGGAGACCTTTAACTAGGAGGAGGATCCCAAGGAGTGCCTAAACCGTGATTGGGTTTATGGTAAGATTCAAAAGTTGGAGGATGGCTACTCAGATTTGAAGGAGTAAAATCAATGTCTTAGGCTTTGGTTCATGCCTTAAGGGAGGATGTGGAGTAGTTTAAGGCAGGGATTGTTGAGCATAGGGGAGACTACATGACATCGAGATCTTCGTCTTTGACTAGTCACTGATAAGATAAAGATCTCCTTTGTTACCAATGTGGCAGCAGTGGTCATGTCACTCTCAAGTGCTCTCCTATTGACCATCCATCTACTTGATCTTAGAGGCTACCTGGTGACTGCCTTAGTGGAGGACACACAAGGGCTAAGACAAATAGATGGTGATGGTTGGCGTAATGACAGAGTACCTTATATGATATGCATGATATATGCTTTAATTGCTTAGCTACTTGGTATGGAATGATTTCTTTTTATTGGCTATGATATGATAAACTTATGTGTGATAGGGAAATTATGATGCTATTAGTTATATGCTATGATATGTGATACATGCTATGGGATATATGCTATATGATGAGTGATATGTGACATGTGCCTTATGATGTGATATGATAAGTACTTGTGATAAATGCATGGTAGGTATGATAATTTAATAGTGGGGTTGAGTGGATTAAAAAGAGAAGTTGACTAAGTCTTGATCCAACTTAGATTAATGATTGATGGGTATAATGTTATGAGGTATGAAATACTTACATGTTACAATGGGTTGACATATGAATTATATGGAGTTATTAAATGATAATCTTGATTAAGGCCATAAGAAGAGAAATGATATTTAGAAATGATCAGTAGGAGAACGAAACAAATCAGTTGCATTATATATACATAAGTATACGATATAAAGGAAGTGAAGTATAATAAGAAATTTATGGCTTAGATGCTACCATATAGACTAGAACAACAAGAAAGCTAAGGATCTCCCTATCACTTATATAGATATCAAGCATAGTCAAAGGAGGAATATTAATCTAGTGTGATTTAACAAGAAGAAGGCATTATTCCCATTCAAAATTCTAGTGCAAGATGCTTGATTGATTCTGGTGTTATGCATTCATTTGTGCCTCCAAGTTTTTCTAAGAGTTTTAGTAAAGATAAAGAATTATTGAATGAACCCTTGGTAGTGTCAACTTCTTTAGGGATTGTGATGGAATTAAAGTATATGTTTAAGGACTGTGAGGTAGATATTGATGGATGGAAACTTCCTATGGAGTTGTTGGAATTTGGTGTCCCAAAATTTGATGTGATATTAGGAATGGATTGGCCCTATGAGTATGAAGCTTAGATTGAATGCAGAGAAAAGCAATTAGAATTTCGAACTAAGGATAGGAGATATTGGTGTATCAAGGAGATACTTATAATTAAGGTTTACTGGCGTAACCATAGAATGGATGAGTGTACTTGGGAAGTCAAGGAAGGGATGCGACAGAAGCTTCCCTAGTTTTTTGAGAATGTATGAGTAAGTATTTAAATTTGAGGATGAATTTCTTTTAAGAGGGAGAGATATAAAAGGATAAGTATTCTTGGACTTGTAATTATGATAAAAGGATAAGTATGATGCTATACAGTTTTGAAAATTAAATAGTTTTAAATATACCTGAAAGGGGTTTGAGTCCTCTGGATGAGAAATGTTTTAACGTGTTAGATATAATAATGTTCAATTGATGTTATTGAAAAATTTGGTAGTGATCTTTAGTATGGAAAGAATTTTTTTATTGAGATAACCTAGAATGGCATAGATTTGGAAAGATATAAGAGTTCTATAGAGATTTGATTGAATAGCAATGGTATTAGGAGGTTTATTATTTATATGGATAAGTTAAATGATTAGGAATGTGAAGTATAGCGAGATGTAAGTGGAAAACCCAAAGGGAGAGGATATTACGAGCTAAAGGTATAAAAAAAATTTCAAGGCATTAGGTAATTAAGTTATGGTAATGATGTGTATATTATACAGAAAGAGAATAAGTCTAAAATAGTTATGAGAAGTTTATTTGGGATTGTAAATTAATAGAATGCAAGTTCATTTGGGATATGTTATATATAGGAATGTTTGTTAAGTTTAAATATGTTGTAATTGATGAATGAAGGGAGTGCAGAAATTGCAATGTTAGAGGTATTAAACAAGGAAATATCTATTGAGGTTATAATAGATTAAGTAATAATTATTAATATGGAAAGAGAATTATCAAATATTAATTAGAGTTATTAATTTAGAATTATCCATTGGATTCTTATATGACTAATGTGATAAATAATAAATGGAAGTGGTGATCAAGGTAATAGCATAGATGTTAATATTAATAGAGATATAAGGAAAAGAAATGCGTAGGAGTATATTCAATTGAAGGTGAAATCAAAGGTTCTATTACTTTTGTTTATATTACTTTTGTTTAAGGTTAAGGGATACAAAATTTAGTTCTAAGATTTGTTTGAACAAGAGATTAACATAGGTGTGGCTTAAGCTGAAGGTTATCAATGTGATTTTGGATAGATTGTGAGTATGTGCCTTATTATATTTGATATATTAATTGTAGTTAGATATTGTGATTGAGTAGCACAGTAGAAGCATGGCAGAGAAGTTAAGCAAACTGTGTTGTGCCATTAGATTTGAAAATTCAAGGATAAATTTTTTTAAGGGGGGAGAATGTAACAACCTAAACCCACCCTAGGAATTTTCGTGACAATTTGCTTGATATAGAAATATTAAGAATAAATTAATTTTAATATGTATAATATGAGTTATTATTGTGAAATAAATGATTTACATAAAGTGCATTAGCATAAAATAATTTATTTTACATAAAATGAATTTTCATGCAAAAAGAAAATTTTTAAGCATAAAATAATTTTATGAGTATTTTTAGAATATTTTTAAATAAATATTTTGGTGGAAATTTTAATAAAATAATAAGAAAAATATTTTATTTTTAATTACCTATAATTAGCCCCAAAATTAAATAAAAAGCCTAAATACCTAAAAGCCCACTACATTAAAACATTCCTAACCTAGCTCATTAAGAGTAATATTGGAAATTGCTCAAAACCCCAATTATTTATATTAAATATTCAGCCAACCCTTCATTCCAGTAGCCACCATTCTATTATTTTATTATTTTGGTAGAAAAATTCTCTCAAAATTATTCTCTCTACTGAAATACACAAAATAATTTGAAACTTTGCAATTTCGCGACCGTTTCATAAGTTTTTCCTTTCCCTTCAATTTATTGTTGGATTTCTATGAAACTAATCATGGGAAAATTATTTTCAACTAAATATTTACTGATTTTTATTAATTAAATTTGGCCTAGTTGGGTTTTTAGAAGAGAAAATGATTTTTTTTACCGATAACACTAAACTCACTACGCGATTTCTCTAAAGGTGAATCTTAGAACTCAAAATTGAATTTTTCATGCATAAACAATACTCCGAGGGGGGGGGGGGGGAGGGAATTCTAGTATATTTGTTTTCTAAATAGATTTTTGATGTGTTTAGATGAAAAATATTGAATTAAAACATATTTATGCATATTACTGTAATGACGGAAAAGTTTTGAAAAATAAGGAAATTCAAGGTTTTCATCCTACAACTTGAAAGTTGGAAAATTTCATGGTTTTATAATGATATGGCTGCTGATTTGTATATGGTGGAATTCTAAATTGATATTTGTTATGTTTGGATGGGAAATAATGATTTAAATGTGTTTACATATTATTGTAATGAATGGAAAGCGCAAAAAGCTAGAAAACTCATGATTTTCACTCTAAATCCTAAACTTGGAATTTTCAAGCATGAGAATTGTCCATGGCTAACCGATTGGTGTGAATTAGTATTTTAAACTGATACTTGTTGTGATTGAATGAAAAATAATAGTTTAAATCACATATTTACATATTGCTGTAATGACTGGAAGGTACTAGAAACAAGAAAACTCATGGTTTTTCATCCTAAAACCTAAAGTTGGAAATTTTCATGCATATGGATTTATATATGTGCCAATTCCTATATATATGTGTTCTAAAATGATTTTTGTTTTGATTACATGAAAAATCTTGGTTCAAATCATATTTCTGCATATTACTGTAATAGACGAAAAGTGCGAAAAGTAAGAAAATTCAAGTTTTCTCCTTGATGATGTGTTTGGCCTACATTGGGATTTTTATCCCAATGTCTATAATTTTTATGTGATGTATTTTTTTGATTATTGACATGTATGTATTAATGATAAATGGATAAATTGCGTGTTGATTGAAAGAATGACTTTAGACATGGCTAGAGGCAATTTGGTATACTTAAGGTATATGAACCTTATGTTAGGATTAATATGTGAATGTGATTGGATAATATGGAAGTAGATTGTATGATGACTTGATAATGAATTAATGATCTTGAATTGATGAAGAGATTGATTGAATGAATTGGTCAAAATAGATAAACATGACACTTAAAAGGTTATTTGTTAAGTTGAGATATATGGAAGCATTAAGTGCACTAAGATGATTGTTAAATTGAATTGATATTAAGATAATGATATTGTGTTGACCTTAGAAAGTTATTGACATGAATTATAATGTGTTTTCATATGGGCTTATAAAGGCTAAGTGTATAGGACTTTTAAAGTCAACATGTTATGTGCAAGTGATGAAGTCCAGTTATATGTGTAGCTCTGAGTGTTTGTGAATGTTATATATGCATGGGATAGTTATGGGATAGGATAACATCATGATTAAATAAATACTAAGTATTGAATTAAATATTATGTTAGAGCTTGAGGACTATTAGAAGTAAAGGGCTACAAGTAATAGGAGCAAAGGAACCACAAGGTGAGTAAACATTATGATATTGTTACAAGTGTGAGCTATCATGATATGTGTACCTTTGACATTCTTAAAATCCAAATTCTTTCTATTCTAAAATGAAACTCTATGATTCTTTGTTAAGCTTGGGTTGCCAAAGGACAATTGGTCCAAAATCATTTTTAATTATCCAATGATAATCCATTTATGATTATTGCCCTAACTTATATTCTTTCTGACACTACACTATTCTTGTATCTTTTGTTCAAAAATTTAAACTGCTATTGCTACTGTGATATATGTTATTGTTGTCTTAAATGTTATTATTATATGTGATTACCATTAGCTCTAGCTATGGTACCTTTAACTCTTTTTATGCAGAAATCCTCATACCGATGCGAGTAATCATTTGCTATGTGTTCAAGTGATTATGGCAATAACCTTCATTCTATGTGTTTGAATGATTATGGCAATAGCCTTCACTCTATGTGTTCAAGTGATTATGGCAATAGCCTTCACTCTTTGTGTTCATGTGATTATGGCAGTAGCCTTCACTCTATGTGTTATGTGTTATATGTGTGATTTCTGTGAACTTTTCTAAATTGCAAACTATGAATCATGAACTATAAGTTATGAGCTATGAGCCTTTTCTAAGGGATATGTGTTATTGTATAATCCTTATTGTTTACTCATTAAGATCATCTATCTTACCCCTTTTTCCTTGTGTGGTTCCAGGTGAGCATTATGAGGAGGCAAGGTGATCGCTCAAGCTAACTACTTTGCTTAGGAAATTCCCTTGTCAAAGTTATTATAATACCATACTATGTTGACTCCTTAGATGCTCCAGGAGTTATTATGGAAACTTTATTTTGGAATATTATGTTGGTGACTTTATTTAGAGTCTTACTATTATTTTCCTATGGATTGTATTAAAGTATATTTTTACCTTTCGCAACTTAAGGTTTTTCCTTTATAAAAGTTTTTTTTTTTTAAGTTGATGCATGAGGTTTGGTACAATCCTAGGCAATATTATTATGTGCATGAGTGATTCTATGGGCATTTATGACCTTATGTCTCCTAATGTTCTAGGACCATCATGTCTCCAAAAAAAAGGATGTGATAGATTCGCTGTGTCTTTCAAGGCTGAAAAATGAACAAATTGGCCTTTTGAATGTCTTGGTCGCCATGTAGGGGTCATTTCGTGATTTTGTGATTACAATCGCAATTTTAGCATATTGGACATGACTCAAAAGCCAAGCATATGATTTTGAGAAAACTTAAGAATCCTTGAAATCCAAACTATTAAATATGTTTTAGTCTGCAAAAAAGACACTCAACAAACATATTAGATTGCTTCAATTTGATTTTGACAATCAAATTAAACTTAAATATAAAATAACTTTCAATTTAGAATGCTCCCCCTCAATTTATGCTATATATAGCTAGTAAAAGACATAATGTATGAGAATAATTTGAAAACTATGATTCTAAAAAGTATATGATTATTGAATGAACATATCACAAAGTTATATAACAAAGTTTTCAATTTTAAGTTCTCCCCCTTGATCAATGAAAATCAATGAATTTACTCTAATAATTGTTTATTTAAGTTCTTTTTCTATATTTCTCCCCCATTGGCAAGATAAAAAAGAAATGAAAGAATTGCATAAAAGTAAAGCACACATTATCAAAGTAAAGAATATATAATTGCATTCATTTAAAATTAACAATGCCACATGGAATGAATGCATAAACAAGATAAAAAAAACATAAGAAAGATAAAAAGATAAAATTTTTTAAAAAATAAAAAACAGAAGAAAGAGAAATTTCTAAAAAAAAAAAATCTAAGAAGCATCTCCTCCATCCTTGGGCCCTTCTTCTTCTTCATAAGGGGCCTCCTAATGTGCCTCTTCCTTTTTCTTCACTAAACTCCCATACTTGTAAGTTACATTAAGGGAGACTGATATGACCTTGCATATCAAAGATATCTTGGTGAATATGGTCTAAAAAAGTGAGTCTCCTTAAGACTTTGTGGAGGAGTCTATTTGTTTCATTTTGTCATTGAGATGGAGGGACAATGGGTGCTACTTGTGGTTCCTTTTCTCTAGCTTGACTAGCCTCACTGATCACAACTTTTGGCCTCTTTTAAATATTTACTAATTTTTATTGATTAAATTTGGCCCAAGTGAGTTTTTGAAAGAGAAAATAATTTTCTACTGAAAACACCAATCTCTCTATGCGATTTCTCCAAATGTGAATCCTACAACTCAAAATTGAAATTTTCATGCATAAACTCAAGGGGGGCTACTAATTTTTACATACTTGTGTTCTAAATGGATGTGTTTAAATGGAAAATATCAAATTAAATCATATTTTTGCATATTACTGTAATGACTGAAAAGTTTCAAAAAATAAGGAAATTCATGATTTTCATCCTAGAACCTAAAAATTGAAAATTTTCGTGTATATGAACCCTAGGGACTGCCACTTTGTATGATTTTATATCCTAAATTGATTTTTGTTATGTTTGGATGAAAAATAATGATTTAAAGCATGTGTTTACATATTATTGTAATGACCAAAAAGTACCAGAAACAAGATAGAAGCATGGTTTTCATCCGAAAACATAAAGTTGGAAAATTTTCATATATATATATATATATATATATATATATATATTAATGCCGAATCCTATGGTATAGTGTTCTAAAATGATTTTTGTTTTGATTACAAGAAAAATCTTGGTTTAATCCATGTTATTGCACATTATTGTAATGAATAGAAAGTATGAAAAGTAAGAAAATTCAGGTTTACCTTGAATAGGGCATTCGGCCTACATGTGAATTTTTATTCCAATGTCTATAAATTTTATGTAATTTAATTTAACAATTATTGACATGTACGAATGAATGATAAATGATTAAATTGCATGTTGGTTGAAGGTATCTTAACTTCGTGTTGTGATTAAAATGTGAATGTAATTAGGTAATATGGAAATAGGATTTATGATAAGTGAATAGTGAATTAATGATCTTGAATTGATGAAGAGATTGATTGAATGAATTGGTCATAAGAGATGAGCATGACAGTTCAAAGGTTATTGATAAGTTGATATGTATGGAAGTGTTAAGTGTACTAAGATGATTGTTAAAGCAAATTAATATTAAAATCATGACATTATGTTTGACTTGAGAAAAGTATTGGCATGAATTGTAATGTGTTGTCATGTGAGGCTACAAAGGCTAAATGGGCAAGACTTTTAAAGTCAACATGTTATGTGAAAGTGATGAGTATATATCTATGTGCAACTCTAAGTGTATGCAAAAGTTATATATGCATGGGGCAGTTATGGCATAGGATAGCATAATGATTAAATATATACTAAGTATTAAATTAAATATTATGTTAAGGCTTGAGGAGTTTTAGAGGTTCAAGGGTTATGAGTAATAGGAGCGAAGGAACCACATGGTGAGTAAACATTATGCTATTGTTACAAGTACAAGGTATCATGATTATGTTAATGGGAACCTTTGAGATTCTTGAAACCCAACTTCAATTTCATTTTAAATTTGATTATGTTATTTTTTATTAAGCTTGGGTTGCTAAAGGACAATTGATCCAAAACTAATAATGTTTATTCAATGATATGAAAAATCTTTTGTAATTGTACCTTACCTGCCTTCTTTTTGGAACTACACTATTATTGTATCTTTTGTTCAAAAAGTTAAATTGCTACTATTATTATGGTATATGTTATTATTGCCTTAACTGCTATTATTATATTTGAGTACCATTGGCTCTAGCTATGGTACCTCTAACCCTGTATGCAGAAATTTTCATGTCGATGTGGATAATCATCGAAACCTATGCACATGGTCTTAACTCAAAGGATAAGGGTAGTGTATCCACCTCAGCTAAAAGGTATGGTTCTAGCCGTGGAGCCTAATCAGTTTCACAACTTTATAAGTTATTGGGTTGGGAGTTGGAATTTTGGTATGAGGCCACCTCTCCCTTGAGTGTATTAGGTAATAAGTGTGATTTTTGCGCACTTGCAAAAGTAAAAATCTTGCTAAATTCAAACGGTGAAACCATGTTTTGTAAATCATGAATTATGTGTTATGCGAAATGGGTTTTCTTTAAAAATGGGATATATGATATTATTTATGCTATAATTGTTTACTTATTGAGATCATCTATCTCACGCGTTTCTCTTGTATGGTTCCAGGTGAGCAATATGAGGAGGCAAGGTGATGGCTTAAGCATTCTATTCAATTGGGGGATTCCTTGTCCAAGTCTTTAAATATACTATGTTATGAAGAGTTACTCTTAGACACTCTAAGAGTTTATTATGGAATATTAACCATTGATGATTTTTTTTAAGACTTTAAATGTTATTTCCCTTATAAGATGTTTTCAAAGTATTTTGTTAAACTATTCTTCCGTATATTGAAGTTTCCTATATTATTCGACATTTAAGTTAATATATGGGGTTTGGTGCGATCCTAGGCATGATTTGTATAAGTGTAAGTGGGTTCTAAGGGCATAGGTGACCTTATGGCTCCCTATGTTCTAGGACCATCATGTCTTTAAAAATTGGGATGTGACAAAGTTGGTATCAGAGTTGTAATTTCTAAAGTCTAGTTTAGACTTTTCTATTTATTAAGTTGAGTAAGTATAACCCCAGAGCATAGGAATTCTCCTATCATGTCAATTACAGTCTATCATTAACATAGTTCTGCGAAATCCTAATAGGCTATCGTAATCCTTGTTATTGTTTGCTTGTCTTACAATTCTCTTAACAAATGACCAAGAAGATTACCTGTAACAACCCACACGCACCCTAGGAATTTTCGTGATAAATTGCTTGATTTAGAACTATTAAGGTTAAGTGTGTGCTTTTGTGAAAATTAGTGATCTAAGTGATTGATGAGCATGTGGCATATTAAATTAATTTTAATATGCATAATATGAGTTGCTGTTATGAAATAAATGATTTACATGAAGTGCATTTACACAAAAGAATTTATTTAAAATAAAGTGAATTTTCATGCATAAGACAATTTTTAAGCATAAAATAATTTTACAAGTATTTTAAAAATATTTTAAAATAAATATTTTTGGGAGAAATATTATAGAAATAATAAGAAAAATATTCTCTTTATTTATAATTTTGCTCAGCCCAAAATTTAAATAAAAAGCATAAATACCCAAAAGCCTACTACACTAAAATCCTTCTAACCTAGTTCATTAAGGGTATTAGTGGAAATTTCACCCAAACCCTAATATATATTCTAAAATTCTGCCAGACCAAAGTTCAAACAGCCATCACTTTATTCTTTCTATATCTTGGCAGAAAAATGCTCTCAAAATATTTCTCTCTACCAAAATTAAGAAAAACATCTTTCCATTTCGCGATTTCTTGACCGTAATCATAATTTTTTCTTCTCTTTCGATTTCTAAATTGATTTCTATAAAATAAATTATGAAAAAATTATTTTGAATTGGTTGATTACCAATTTCTACAGATTTAATTCTGTTTGGGTGAGTTTTTAGGAGAGAAAATCTATTTTCTACCGAAAGCACGATTCTTTCCGTGAGATTTCTCCAAAGGTGAATTCTATAACTTAAAATCACAATTTTTATGCATAAACATCACAAAAGGGGGTGATTTGTGTATTGTTGTTTTCAAAACTAATTTTTGATGTGTTTTGATAGAAAATATTGGACTAAATAATATTTTTGCATATTTTTGTGACGACCGAGAAATTTCAAAAAACAAAGGAGTTCAAGGTTTCTATGTTAGAACTTGGAAGTTAGAAAATTCTATTATTAAATTGATATATGACTGCCGATTTGTGTGAGGAAGTGTTCTAATATGATGTTTGTTTTTTTTAGATGAAAAATAATGATTGAATCATGTGTCTGTTTATTGTTGTAATGAATGAAAAGCGCAGAAAGCACGAAAATTTATGATTTTTCACTTAAGCCTTTAAACTTAGAATTTTTTTGTATAAATACTATCTATGGCTGCCAAATCATGAATGGATGTGTTCTAAATGGATATTTTCTATGATTGAATGAAAAATAATGGTTTAAACAACCTATTTACATATTTCTGAAATGACCGGAAAATACCAAAAATGAGAAAACTCATGGTTTTGTACTCTATAATTCAAAAAGTTGAATTTTTATGTATAAACAGCACCATTTGTGGCTGATTCATATGGATTAAAATTCTAAAATGATTTTTATTGTATTTACATGAAAAATCTTAGTTCAAACCATATTTTTACATATTTCTGGAATAGACGGAAAGTGCGAAATGAAGAAGATTTTAGTTTTTACTTTGGTGATGCATTCGGCCTATATAAATATTTTTGTTCCAATGTTTATAATTTTTATGTGATGTGTTTTGATGATTATTGACATGTATGTATGCATAAGAAATGATAAAATTGCATGTTAGTTGAAGGTATGATCCTAGATAAGCTTAGATGCATTTTGGTATACTTAAGGTATATTTAAGATATCTTAACCTTATATTGTGTTTAGAATGCAAATGTGGTTGAGAAATATGAAAGTAGATGTTATGATGACTTGGTGATGAACACATGTTATGAGTTGATGAAGTGACAATTGAATAAAAAGGATCATAAGAGTTAAGCATGACACTTGAAAGGTTAATTGTTAAGTTGACATGTATGGAAGTATAAAGTGAATTAAGATAATTGTTAAAGTGAGTTGATATTGAGGTAATAATATTGTGATGACCTTAAAAAGGTATTGATGTAATTTTAATATATTGTTATGAGAGCCTATAAGGCCTAAGTATGCAAGACTTTTAAAGTCAACGTGTTATGTGCAAGTGATGAGTACACTTGTATGTGAACTCTAAGTGTATGTGTATGCTATATATGCATAGGTAGTTATGGGATAGGAACATCATGAGTAAATAAATACTGAGTATTAAATCAAATATTATGTTAGAGTTTGAAGAGCTTTAGAAGTGCAAAGGGACTACGTATACTAGGAGCAAAGGAACCCCAAGGTGAGTAAACACTGTGTTCATGTTACAAGTGTGAGTAAACATTGTATTCATTTTACAAGTGTAAGTAACATTTTGTTATGTTACAAATATGTGATATCATGTTATATGAGCCTTTGATTATATGATTTCTTTGACAAGCTTAGGTTGCCAAAGGACATTTGGTCAAAAACTATTTTATTTATCCAATGAGAAATTCTTATGATTATCACCCTAACTTATATTCTTCTGGAACTACACTATGATTATATCTTCTGTTCGAAAGTTAAGCCATTATTGTTGTTGAGATACATGTAATTGTTGCCTTTAGTGATATTGTTAATTGTGTTTACCATTAGCTCTAGCTATGGTACCTTTTACCCTTTATGCAGAATCCTCCTGCTGATGCGAGTAATCATCGGAACCTGTACACACAGTCTTAACCCAATGGATAGGGGTTGTGTATCCACCTCAGCTAGAAGGGGTAGTTATAGCCATGGGGCCTGATCAGTTTCATGCTTTTATAAGTGATAGGAGTTGGAATTTGGTATAAGGCCACCTCTCCTTTACAAGCTCGAGTGATAGAGCAATAGCCTTCACTCTTTATAAGTTATAAGCATGATTTCTGCAAACTTGCCAAATTGAACCTTTGCTAAATTGCAACCTGACTCATGAATTATAAATCATGAACTATGTGTATAAGTTATGTGTTTCCTTTTCAAAGGAATATGTGATACGTATGTGCCTTATCGTTTACTCATTGAGATCATCTATCTCACCCCCTTTTTCCTTGTGTGGTTCCAGGTGAGGAATTGTGAGGAGCCAAGGTGATGGCTCAAGCATTCTACTTCGCTTGAGGAATTCCTTGTGTAAGTTATCAATAATACTAATTTATGGAGTCTTGTCATTAGATGCTTCAGGAATGTTGATCGATACTTATTGATATATATTATTTTCCTCATGGATTTTATATATAATGATTTATTTTAGACTTTTGTAATTTAAGGTATTCATCTAAATGTTTTAAATGAGTTATTGTAAGAGGTTTGGTAAGATCCTAGCCATGATTTGTTTATATGTAAGTAGGTTCTACAGGCATGGGTGACCTTATGTCTCCCCATGTTCTAGGACCGTCATATCTTTAAGGTTGGGATGTGACATTACCCTTGCGTGAGGACTGCAACCTAGAGCACCCTATGTGACCTGCAAGAGGACTTGGCCAGAGATGTTCAAGAGAGTTGTGTTTGTGATTCACCCTGCGAGGGAGGAGAACCCTTATGAGGAGGAGGACTCTGAGGAGTGCTTGGACTATGATTAGGTTTATAATCAAATTCAAAAATTGGAGGATGACTACTCAGATTTGAAAGAGGAAAATCGATGTCTTAGGCTTTTAGTTCATGCCTTAAGAAAGGATGTGGAGCAGTTTAAGACAGAGATTATTGAGTATGGGGGAGACTACTTGCCATTGAGGTTTTTGTCTTCAACTAGTCACCTATAGGATAGTGATCTCCTTTGTTATTGATGTGGCAGCAGTGGTCATGTTGCTCTCAACTTCCCTAGTGGAGGACACATAAGGGCTAGGACTAGTAGTTAGTGATGATCGACATAACGGCATTGTACTTTATATGATATGAATGATATTTACTTTGATTGCCTAGTTACTTAGTATGAAGTGGTTTCTTTATTGCTTATGACATGATTGACTTAGATATGATAGGGAATTTATGATGCTATGAGTTATATGATACATGATTATGATGCATGACCTATGCTATGATATATGATATATGCTGTGTGATAAGTGGTATAAGATATGTGCCTTATGACATGACATGATAAATGCTTAGATTGAATGCATGATAAATGCAATGCTGGGATAATGGGGTGACAAGAATTAGTAGGGATATAGTATTAAGTTCCCTTATCGTGATAAGCAGAAGGGTTCCTAAAAAGAAGGTTCGTATAGCAGCCCAACCTATTAGGGCAAGTGAGGATGCCATATCGGACATTGCATCAAATGCTGCCTCTGTACCTATATGGTTAAGAGAAAGATCCAATTTAGGGGCACCAACTATGGGCTCTAGTGAGCAAGCATCATCGCAAAAGGTGCAAGCTATGCATGAGGAAATAAGAGACTTATGCAAGGAATTAGAAGAGCTGCGAGTTCAAAGGCAAAAGGTACTGCCAACATAAGAAAGGAATGAATCGCCACTGGCTGTAGTGCCACCTACTCGGAGGGAGAGGAAGCGACTACCTAATAAAGGGATGACCATAGCAGAGTTCAAGAAGCTGCAGCCACCTACCTTTTGTGGTAAAAAGGGTAATGACCCATATGAATTTTTGGATAAGATGGACAAGCTAGTCCATCAATTGTTTGCTCGAATGCCCAAGTGATTGAGTTGGTAGGACTCCAACTTAAGAAGGAGGCTTAGTATTAGCATGAAAGAAACATCGAGGAGCAACTTTATAGAGAAGACCCACCTAAGTAGGCAGAATTTAAACAAGAAGTTATGGATCAGTTCTTACCTGAAGGAGAAAAGCAAGATAGTGCATTACAATTCGAACAACTGAAGTAAAAATTAGGAATGATAGTATCGGATTATGCAAAGGAGTTTAATTGGCTTAGTAGATTCGCTGCCAATATTGTTGCTACTAAAGCAAGTGACATTAACCGATTCTTAAGAGGACTGATCACACTTTCCAACCATGGCCAAACTGATAAATAAGGCTAAGATAATTAAAAAGATGTACAAGGCAGAGAGAGCCAAACGAGCTTAATGGGACCAGAAGGGGAAGAATAGGAATAAGAGTCATGGAGGACAGCATAGAGGAGGAAGAGGCCCAAGGAAGGAATCTTCAACACCTTAAAGAATGGTTAAGCTAAGCAGGAGCTCCCTACTTGTGGCAAGTGTGGAAACAAGCATTTTGAAATTTGCCAAAGGATTTTGAGTGCCTGCCTAAGGTGTGGGCAAATGGGACATTTCATTAAGGACTACCCTTAGATAAGGAATATTGGGAATGCAAGCTCGGTACCTCCACAGCCTGGACCATACTAACCATATGCACAAGGAGCGAAGAATAAAGGGCTAGCTAATAGGAATGCACCGATAGTAAACAATAGGGGAAATGGTCATGTTTTCACCCTAAATCAATAAGAGGCCTGCGCTTTGCACATAATCATCATAGGTATCATTCCTATCCAAAATTCTAGTGCAAGATGTTTGATTGATTTTGGTGGTACGCATTCTTTTATGTCCCTATGTTTTGCTAAGAGTCTTGATAGAAATAAGGAACTAATGATTAAACCTTTAGTAGCATTAACTCCTTTGGGATAATAAATGGAAGTGAAGTACGTGTTTAAGGATTGCGAGGTAGATATTAAAGGATAAAAACTCCTTGTAGAATTGCTATAACTAAACATACTAGAATTTGACATAATCTTAGGAATTGATTGGTTATATAAGCATGGGGCTACTATTAACTATAGAGAGAAGCTAGTTGAGTTTAGAACTAAGGATGGGAAGGAGATTGTGTATCAAGGAGATAAGACTAAGAATCCTCCAAACTTAGTATTAGCTTTGGGAGCAAGAAGGATGTTAAAGAAAGGGTGCTGAGCTTACTTGGCCCATATAATCGATGCTAACAAAGAGGTTGCCGTTAATAACAAGAGCATTCCAGTGGTGGATAAGTTCATGGACATCCTTCCAGAAGATTTACTTAAAATACCACCAGACTGTGAGATTGAATTCAACATCAAATTGTAATTGGGTACATAGCCTATATTATTACCGCCATACTGCATGGCACCAGCAGAGTTGCAGGAATTAAAGACACAACTACATGATCTACTTGAGAAGGGTTTTATCCGACCAAGTAGCTTACCATAGGGTGCTCCAGTGCTATTCATAAAGAAGAAGGATGGCTCATTCCAGATGTGCATTGATTATCACTAGCTTAACAAAGTAACCGTGAAGAATAAGTATCCTTTGCCAAGGATCAATGATCTTTTTGATTAATTGCAAGGAGATGGTCACTTCTCTAAGATTGATTTGAGGTTCGGCTATTGATAAGTACTTAATTGACTGCACTTTACCCTTTGTTTTTAATATATTTTATCCTTAAATTGAGTTTGATTTGTTTCTTTAGTGCTTTTCCAGAGTTCTTTTAGTTAACTTGATGCCAAATGATGCCATGAACTAAATGTGACTCAAAATGGTGAAAGATCCAAGCCAAAATGCTGACTTTTAGAAGAAGATGGGCAGACACCACTAAAATCCTAGCTGAGATTCCACTCGTGTGGGCAGACACCACTGAAATCCCAGTTGAGATTCCACCCATATGGGCAGACATCACTGAAATCCCAGCTTGGATACCACCCATGTGATAAGAGCAAAATTAGAAATACATTTAGTAGTCACACACGGGTGGAGCCACCACTGAGATTTCACCCATGGGGCCCTGGTCTCGTAGACACCATTGGAATCCCATTAGTGGCTCCAATGGTGTGAGGTTAAATTTCAGCAATATAAATCAGATCAAACAGCATTTTAAAGGGGAGCCGCCACAGAGCAAAAATAGAGATTTAAGAGGGTTAGCTAGGCCCTAGAGTCATGAAAATGGCTTAAAGGCTAAAGATATTGATGATTTAATAGAATCAAAGACCAAGATCTAAATGGATGTGGAAGATTGAAGAGAAGATTTCAAAAAACATCTTCAAGATCTGTTTGAGATTTCTTCCTCTTTTATTTTCTACATCTTTGTTCTTCAATTTTAATATGAACTAATTATATTGGTAATGAATCCTAGTTTTGATTGTATAGATTGAAGGATTTAAACTTTAATCAATTCATCTTTGGTTGTTTTATTTTCGTGATAAATCTTATTATTCTAATTAGTAATTGCTAGCTTGTTAATTGGATATTGTTTCTATATTGGACGAGTAAAGATACCCTGATATAGATAGATCATTCATGGAATAGAGAGTTGATTGGGGTGCTAGAGATAGACCTACAAGACTTCTTTGGATGTTAATCTCTTGAACTGCTCTTATTTGATTATAGGTTGAGAAGAGATTCTCCTATAATACTTAGGAAGTTAGGGATTTAATCACTTGAGAAAGGTTTTTATGTAATTTAGTGAGAGTCCAATTCAATCCATTGTTTGATGTACATGAGAAACTAGTGGGATTTATATCTAGATTAGCTTTGCCTAGATTATTTCCATCAATATCATTTACTTGCTTTCTTTTATTAGCTTAGTTAATTTAGCTTATTTCAATCAATCTACATCTTGATCAACTAGACAACAATAGAAGTTTGCACTAGTACTTATACACTATCCTCATGGAGACGATACTCATATACTCACTACTTTATTACTTGATAACGACCTGTGCACTTGCATTTTGTTAGTGTGTGTTTCGGCACATCAAGTTTTTGGCGCTGTTGTCGGGGATAGTTTTATAATATTAGCAATATTATACGAGATTATTGATCTAGTTTTTATTTTTATATTTTTGTATTTGTTTTTGTTTTTGCTTTCCTTGTTTTATTTTTACTGTTTTATTTGTTTTTTCTATTTTACGTTTTTGTTTTGTTTTAAGTTTGTGTTTCTAAAAAAGAAAAAGAAAAATTTCTCTATGCCTAATCGAAACTATCAGGACTGGAATTTTTACCTGAAGACAAAATAGGGATACTAGGGAAATCAGTATCACGATCATGGATGCACCTATCACATTGATTTCCTAGGGGAATATGGATGGGAAACACCAACAGAGAAGTCATCCTTTGAGCTTGCATTAGAAAGATTCACGGTGTCTACGAAGAATTGGGTTAGGGAATTGGACAAAAGAAATGAGGCATTAGCAGTTGGCTTCCCAACTCATTTTAAAGTGGACACTACATTGGAGGATGATGAGCATGCACAAGAGGAGCAGAGATTGGAGGAGATGTTTGTGACTTTAGTGGGAGCTATAGAGAAAAGATTTCAAAGCATCGAGATAGCTTTGGAATACCAACAGACTTCTCTTCACAACTTAGAAAATTTCATTGGGCAGATTTTGGAATTGCTAAGTGAGAGATTTGAAGACAATCTACCCAATGATACCAAAGCCATTCCAGAAGAGCAACAAAAGACCACTGCCATCAATTGGTTTTGGGATGATGAAAATAAAGAAGACGAGAATGGTAAGGCAAATTTGGGAATGCTACACAAAGAAGTTGATGAGGATGATTGCTTAAGTGAGCAACCCCAATTCCAACAATGAATGGGGCATGAATGGAGTGGAATCTAGTGTTGAAGAACTCTCTTTTGATGATAGTGAGTTATGGGAAAGCATACAGCGTGAAGCTATGCATGCTGAAAATCACACCTCCCCTATTTTTCCAGCCCTCCCACCTTTTGAAGAGAACAGAAATAAACCACTCACAACCCAATAACCACCCTTCCTATACCTCAAATTCCATCAAATGAACACCTAGCCACAACTAATCTTAGACTCTTGCCAACTTTCTCTAAGTGCATATTTGTTAGAGAATCAAGTATGTGGCCAGTACTTGTAGTATCTAAATTTTCTTTGGAAAGGGAAATTTGTTTTGTAGAGGTGTTAAAGCAAAAGGTTACTAAATTTGGGTGGAGCATTTTAGAAATGCAAGAGGTGGCTACCATTGGCAATGTACATGCTTTCTTTAGTGCCCATGCTGAAATCCCTACATTTAGTCTGTGGGTACACTGTTCAACGATGGTTCTAAACCTGGAGAGCTTAGGTTTGCACACAATAGTGAATCAAAAATAATTTTTGTTGTTGAAAGAAGGCTATGCAAAGGCCAAAACCTTTGTATACTCTTCTTTATCCTAGTTTATGGAGGTAGACAACACAAGGAAACCTCCGAGCCATTGGTGGAAGATGAATAACGATAACGTCCAGCTAATATGACATTAAAGATGCACTGAATAGGAGGCAACCCATTGATGGTTTTTGTTTTTATGTTTATTATTTCTCTTCTCTTTTTATTTCCTTTCTATTTTATTTTATTTTTTTTATTTTAAATTGAATGGATCTTATATTAGTTGTAGTTTAATATTTCTATATGGAGAAATAATGATCATGGCAAACTCTAATTGGAAGGAACACCGCACACGATTCCTGTGGTACATCATTCAGGGCAGTTAATTCTTTCTTTTACTTTTTCATTTTCCTTGTTTATAACACATTGGGGACAACGTGTTATTTAAGTGTGGGGGAGAGGTATATTATTGTGCCTTATCTTTTATTGAATCTTGCGATTAAGTGAATTGAGTTATGGTGATAGTTTGATTTGAAATTGACTCTCTTTAGTGATAAATTGGCATAATTTTACTATGACAATGACTTGTTATAGTATGGATTGAATGTGGTGGTCACGATTAGGGAATTAAATTTTTGCAAATCTTTTTGCCTGAAATTTGAATCTTTAGTTACACTTTTTAAGCCTATTTTATTCCATTGTTACTTTGTTCTAGTTTAGTAGAAATGCTTAATACCTTAGATGGCTTGGCTATTTTTCTTAAAAAAAAAAAGAAATAAGTATATATATTAAAAAAAAAGATTATGCAAAGGAGCTTTGAAAATGTTTACATATTCTACTATTCTTGACTCTTCAAACACAAGGGATTGAGAATATGAATAGTGCTAGTAGCCATTTGAATGTGTGATTCTAGTTGAGTAACTGGAGGCCGACACCATAAGTGTTTGCATTCATGTAAAAAGGCTAGGATGACAATTCAAATAAGTCAGGCTTCTTAGTTAATTAAAAAGAAAACATGAATTGAAATGCATAATCAATGAAAAGTCGAGTGAGTAATCAAGCACCTATGGGAAAAATCCTTATAAATCTACTTTGCTTGAGGTTTTATTTCGGTGGAATTATTTGCTCAAACTTGTAACTTTAGAATTTAGGTTTTAGATTTTTGAGATTTGTTTTAGAGATTTCTTGATTTGGCTACCACGTTTGAGCCTTGCTGATTCAAGTTGTTGTAAATCTTTTTGAATTTCTTTGATTAGAGAGGGTAGGTTTTATCTCTTACTATTATTATGATTTAATTTGCTTGAGGACAAGCAAATACTCAGCTAAAGATCTGTGGAGAAGATATCTACAAGACTGCCTTCCATACTAGATACAGCCATTATGAGTTCACAGTTTTGCCATTCGATATGATGAATGCTCCTGCTGCTTTCATGGATTTGATGAACCAAGTGTTCAAGCCATTTCTTGAAAAGTTTGTGACCATTTTCATTAATTACATCCTAATTTATTCTAAGAGTAAAGGAGAGCATGAAGAGCAACTGAGGATTGTGCTATAGATGCTACTTGATCACTAGCTCTATGCTAAGCTATCTAAGTGTGAGTTTTGGATGGAGTTTGTCAACTTTCTTAGACATATAGTTAGTAAAGAAGGAATTCAAGTTGACCCCAAGAAAGTTAAAGCAGTACCAAGTTGGCACATCCCACAATAGTTTCAGAAGTACAGAGTTTCTTGGGCATGGTTGGGTATTATCATAGATTTGTACAGGACTTTTCTAAGATAGCACCCTATTGACCAAGTTGACTAGAAAGCAAGTTCAATTGGGAAGAGTCCTATGAGGAGAACTTTCAAAAGCTAAAGAAGTGATTGATATCAGCTCCAGTTTTGGCGTTACCCAAAGGAGAAGAAGGGTTCATCATCTATTGTGATGCCTTGCGAGTAGGACTTGGATGATCTTGATGTAAAATGGTAAAGTCATCACCTATGCATCATGACAACTTAAGAGGCATAAAGTGAATTGCCTTACTCATGATTTGAAATTGGCTGCAGTAGTGTTCACTCTAAAGATTTGGAGACATTATATATATGGGACGAAGTGTGAGATCTACATAGATCATAAAAGTCTTTAGTATATTTTGAGCTAAAGAGACCTAAACTTGAGGCAGAGGATGTGGGTTGAAATATTGAAAGATTATGACTATCAGATTCTTTACCATCCTGAAAAGGCAAATATGGTGGCAGATGCCTTGAGTCAAAAATCGATGGGAAGTTTAGCTCATGTGACTGTGCGAAAGAGGCCGATCGTGAAGGAGTTAAAAGAGTTGTTTAGCCAAGGCTTTAGGCTAGAGATTGGAGAATTGAGAGCTTTACTAGCTCATTTCTAAGTGAGGTCTAAGCTAATGGGAGAAATAAAGGATTTATAAGATAAGGATCCACATATGGTTAAGTTAAAGGATGAGACCAAAGAAGGAAAGAACCCTGAGTTCGAAGTGGTCAATGGAGTTTTAAAGTGTGGAAATAGAGTATGCGTACCTGAGGTAGAGAGATTAAGGGAAAGGATATTGAGGGAGGTGCATCAGACACCCTACTATGCTCATGCTATAACTACAAAGATGTACCATGATGTGAAAACTAACTATTGGTGGCCTAGACTGAAGAAGGATGTGGCTAAATTTGTAGCATCCTGCTTGACTTGTCAGCAAATCGAGTATGAACATCAATGACCCTCTAGCTTACTACAAGAAATTTAACTGCCTGAATGGAAGTGGGAGTGCATCACTATAGACTTCGTAGTTGGTTTACCTAGAACCTCTAAAGGATATGACTTTATATGGGCCATAATGGACCGATTGACAAAGTCTCCTCATTTTCTAAGAGTTAAGACCATGTACTCTGCAGCTTAGTATGCATAGTTATATATGGATGAGATCATAAAACTACACCGAGTACAAATTTCCTTCATCTTGGATTGAGGCACTCAATTCACCTTCAGGTTCTAGCAAAAGTTATAAGAAGCATTAGGAACACAACTAGATTTCAGTATTGCATTTCATCCTTAAATGGATGGATAGTCTAATAGGACAATTTAAACACTTGAGGATATGCTAAGAATGTCATCTTGGACTTTAGTGGTAGTTGGAATAAGTACTTATCTTTGATCGAATTTGCCTATAACAACAACAATCATTTGTCCATTAACATGGCACTATATGAAGCATTGTATGGGAGGAAATGTCATTCTCTAGTTTGTTGGGTTGAGCCTGGAGACAAATATGTGGAAATGCCAAAATTACTTATGGAGACTACCAAGAAGGTACCTTTGATTCAAGATTGACTGAAAATAGCCTTTAGTCGGCAAAAGAGATATACAGACCCTAAGAGAAAGGATGTTCATTTTACCATGGGAGATCACGTCTTCTTGAAGGTTTCCCTAATGAAAGGTGTTATGATATTTGGCAAGAAAGGGAAGCTATTGCCTCACTTTATTGGCCCCTTTGAAATATTGGACAAGGTTCGGAAAGTATCTTATAGGCTTGTTCTACCCCCAATTATGGTACATGTGCACCCAGTTTTTCACATCTCCATGTTAAGTAAGTATGTATCGGATCCATCTCGTGTCGAGTCACCTTCTCACATTGAAATAGATGAGCAGTTATCCTATGAGGAGTTACCAATAGCCATAGTGGACCAATAAGTAAGGAGGCTAAGGAATAAGGAGATACCATGATCAAGGTCCAATGGCGAATCATGGGATGGATGAGTGCACTTAGGAAGCCAAAGAGGAGATGCAGCAAAAGCATCCTCAGCTTTTCAAGAATGTATAAGTAAGTATCTAAATTTGAGGGGGTGGGAAGGGAATGTAATAACCCACAACCACCTTAGGAATTTTCGTGACAATTTGCTTGACATAGAACTATTAATACTAAGTATGTGCTTTTATGGAAATTTATGTGCTATATGATTGATGAGTATGTGGCATGTTAAATTAATTTTAATATGCATAATATGGGTTATTATTTTGAAGTAAATAATTCATATGAAGTGCATTAACATAAAATAAATTATTTTACATAAAATGAATTTCCATGCAAAAATGTGATTTTTAAGCATAAAATAATTTTATGAGTATTTTAGAAATAATTTCTTTAAAGAAATGTTTTAGGGGAAATTTTAAAGAAAATAATAAGAAAAATATTTTATTTTTAATTACCTATTATCAGCCCCAAAATTAATTAAAGAGCCCAAATACCCAAAAGCCCACTACACCAAAACACTCCAAACCTAGCTCATTAAGGGTAATCTTGGAATTGCCCAAAACCTTACATATTTAATAAGAAAATCCAGCCAACCTAGCTTCCAGTAGCCACCATTCTGTTATTACATTATTTTGGCAGAAAAATTCTCTCAAAATTATTATCTCTACTGAAATTCACAAAATACCTTCAAACTTTGCGATTTCTTGACTGTATTCGTAAGTTTTTCTTTCCTTTCAATTTACTATTGGATTTCTTTGAAACTAATCATGGGAAAATTATTTTGAACTGAATATTTACGCATTTTTATTGATTAAATTCAGCCTAGGTGATTTTTTGGAAGAGAAAACAATTTTTCTACCGAAAACACTAACCTTTCTATGTGATTTCTCTAAAGGTGAATCCTACGACTTAAAATTGAAATTTTCATGCATAAACTCAAGAGGGGCTACCAATTTTTACATACTTGTGTTCTAAATAGATTTTTGATGTGTTTAGATAAAAAATATCAAATTAAATAATATTTTTGCATATTACTATAATGACCAAAATTTTTAAAAAATAAGAAAATTCATGGTTTTCGTCCTAGAACCTAAAAGTTGAAAATTTCCATGTGTATGAACCCTAGGGGCTGCCAATTTATATGATTTTGTATCCTAAATTGATTTTTGTTATGTTTGGATGAAAAATAATGGTTTAAAGCATGTGCTTACATATTACTGTAATGACCGGAAAGTACCAAAAATAAGATAGAAGCATGGTTTTCATCCTAAAACATAAAGTTGGAAAATTTTCATGCATATATATCTATATTAGTGCCAATTCCTATGGTATAGTGTTCTAAAATGATTTTTGTTTTGACTATAAGAAAAATCTTGGTTTAATCCATGTTATTGCATATTACTGTAATGAACAGACAGTATGAAAAGTAAGAAAATTCATGTTTAACTTGAATAGGGCATTCGGCCTACTTGGAAAATTTTATTCCAATGTCTATAATTTTTATGTAATGTATTTTAATGATTATTGACATATGAATGAATGATAAATGGTTAAATTGCATATTGGTTGAAGGAATGACTTTAGACAAGGCTAGAGGCAATTTGGTATACTTAAGGTATCTTAACCTCGTGTTGTGTTTAAAATGTGAACGTGATTGGGTAATATGGAAATAGGATCTTTGATGAGTTAATAGTGAATTAATGATCTTGAATTGATGAAGAGATTGATTGAATAAATTGATCATAAGAGATGAGCATGACACTTGAAAGGCTATTGATAAGTTGATATGTATGGAAGTGTTAAGTGTACTAAGATGATTGTTAAAGCAAATTAATATTAAAATCATGACATTGTGTTTGACATGAGAAAAGTATTGGGATGAATTATAATGTATTTTCGTGTGAGCTTATGAAGCCTAAATAGGCAAGACTTTTAAAATCAACATGTTATGTGCAAGTGATGAGTACACATCTATGTGCAACTCTAAGTGTATGCAAATGTTATATGTGCATAGGGTAGTTATGAGATTGGATAGCATGATAATTAAATATATACTAAGTATTGAATTAAATATTATGTTAGAGCTTAAGGAGTTTTAGAGGTTCAAAAGCCACGAGTACTAAGAGCGAAGGAACCACAAGGTGAGTAAACATTATGCTATTGTTACAAGTACAAGCTATCATGATTATGTTAATTGAAACTTTTGAGATTCTTGAAATCCAACTTCACTTTCATTTTAAATTTGATTATGTGATTTCTTTGTTAAACTTAGGTTGCTAAAGGACAATTAGTCCAAAACCAAAAATGTTTATTTAATGATATGAAAAATCTTTGGTAATTGTACCTTACCTACTTTCTTTCTAGAACTACACTATTATTGTATCCTTTATTCAAAAAAGTTAAACTGCTATTGTTATTGTGGTATATGTTATTATAGCCTTAAGTGCTATTGTTATATGTGAATACCATTAGCTTTTTCTATGGTACCTCTAACCCTGTATGCAGAAATCCTCGTGCTAATACAGGTAATCATCGGAACCTTTGCACATGGTCTTAACTTGATAGATAAGGGTAGTGTATGCACCTCTGCTAGAAGGGGCAGTTCTAGTATAGAGCATGATCAATTTCACAACTATATAAGTTATTAGGTTGGGAGTTGGAATTTTGGTATGAGGCCACCTCTCCCTTAAGTAAATGAGCTAGCATAGTCATTTACTCTTATTGGGTAATAAGGGTTATAACTATGATTTCTGCGAACCTGCTAAAGTGAAAATCTTGCTAAATTGAAACTGTGAAACCATGATTTGTAAATCATGAACTATGTATTATGCAAAATTGGTTTTTCTTAAACATAGGATATATGATATCGTTTATGCTATAATTGTTTACTCATTGAGATCATCTATCTCACCTGTTTATCTTGTGGGGTTCTAGGTGAGCAATATGAGGGGGCAAGGTGATGGCTCAAGCATTGTACTTCACTTAAGGGATTCCTTGTCCAAGTCTTTAAATATACTATGTTATGAAGAGTTACTCTTAGACGCTCCAAGAGTTTATTTTGGAGAATTAACCATTGATGATTTATTTTAAGACATTAAATGTTATTTCCCTTATAAGATGTTTTCAAAGAATTTTGTTAAACTATTCTTCTACATATTGAAGTTTCCTATGTTATTAGAAATTTAAGTTAGTACATGGGGTTTGGTATGATCCTAGGCATGATTTTGTGTAAGTATAAGTTGGTTCTATAAGCAAAGATAACCTTATGTCTCCCTATGTTCTAAGACCGTCATGCCTCTAAAAATTGGGATGTGATAGATTAATATGTTTACATGATTAAGTGATATAGGAAATAATTTTTATGATAGGTTAATAATGGGTTAATGATCTTAATTGGATGATGAGATTGATTATATGAATTAGTCATAAGAGATAAGCATGGTACTTGAAAGCTTACTTGTAAGTTGACATGTATGGGAGTGTTAAATGTACTAAGTTGAATGTTAAAGTGAATTGATATTAAGATTATGATACTATGCTTGACTTTATAAATTTATGAATTATAATGTGTTCTCATATTGGCCTATAAAGGCTAAGTGTGTAAGTCTGTACAAGCTAATGTGTTATATGTAAATGATGAGTGCATTTCTATATGCAACTCCAAGTGCAAGTGAATGTTATATGTGCATGGGGTAGTTATAGGATAGAATAGCATGATGTTAATCAAATACTAAATATTTAATTAGAATGAATAATAGAGCTTGAGGACTATTAGCAGTCAAGGGCTCTAAGTAATAGGAGCGAAGGAACCACAAGGTGAGTAAACATTATGTTCAAGTTACAAGTACAAGCTATCATGTTATGTGAACCTTTGATATCTTGAAACCCAAGTTCTTTCCTACTTTTAATTATGACTAAATGATTTCTTTGTAAGCTTGGGTTGCTAAAGACATGTGGTCTGAAACCATTTTTGATTACTCAATTATAATAAAGAACCTTTATAATTATTGCTCTAACTTATATTCTTTCTAGAACTACACTATTATTTATGTTTTGTTTGATAAGTTAAACATCTATTGTTATTGTGCCACATGTGATTGCATTTCTTCAATGCAATTTTATAAGTGATTACCATTAGCTCTAGCTATGGTACTATAACCCTTTTTATGCAAAAATCCTCGTACCAATTCGAGTAATTATCAGCTATGTGATCCTTGTACCGATGCAAGTAATCATCGATTATGTGTTTGAGTGATTATGGAAATAGCCTTCACTCTATGTGTTCGAGTGATTATGGCAACAACATTTACTCTATCTGTTATGTGTCATAAGTATGAATTCTGCAACCTTTCTAAATTACAAACTATGAATCATGAACTATGAGTTATGAGCTATGAGTCCTTTCTAAAGGATATGTGTTATTGTATAAGTCCTATTATTTACTCATTAAGATCATCTATCTTACCCCTTCTTCCTTGTATGGTTCCAAGTGAGCATTATGAGGAGGCAAGGTGATCGCTCGAGCTACCTACTCCATTTAGGAAATTTGCTTGTCAAAGTTATAATAATACCATACTATAATAAGTCTTTGGATGCTCTAGGGGTTATTATGGGAACTTTATTTTGGAATATTATGCTGGTAACTTTATTTGGAGTTTTATTATTATTTCCTTATGGCTTGTATTAAAGTATATTTTTAGCTTTTGCAAGTTAAGGTTTTTCCTTTATAAAAGGTGTTTAAGTTAAAGTATGAGGGTTTGGTACGATCCTATGCAGTATTTGTATATGTATAAGTGGGTTCTATAGGCATGGGTGACCTTATGTCTCCTTATGTTCTAGGACCGTCATGTCTTTGAAATTGGTATGTGAAAACCATAGTCCTTGAGTCATTGTTTCATCTAAAGAACTTGAGTGCAATAATAACCCGCCACCATATATTTCGCTTTGGGGATAGACAAGGCAACCGAAACTTGTTTCTTACTAAACCATGAAACTAAACATTCACTAAGAAAATGATAAGTTTCAGAAGTGCTTTTTCTATCCAGCAAACTACTGGCATAATTAGCATTCAAAAATCCAATTATTGTAAAAGAAGAGTTTCTAGGATATCATAGCCCTAAATGTAATGTGCCATGTAAATACTTCAAAATTCTTTTAACAGTATGCAAATGAGGTTCTTTAGGACAATATTGAAAATGTGCACATAAATAAACACTATACATTATATTGGGTCTAGATGCTATAAGGTAGAGAAGTGAACCAATCATACCTCTATACTTCTTCTTATCTATAGGCTTACCCTTTTCATCCTTGTCAAGCTTGGTTGATGTACTCATTGGGGTCTTGCTACTTTTGCAACCATTTATGCCAAACTTCTTGAGAAGCTCCTTTGTGTACTTAGATTGGTTGATGAAGATCCCATCCTTGCATTATTTGATTTGTAGTCCTAAGAAGAACTTCAGCTCACCCATCATGCTCATCTCAAATTCCCTAGTCATACATTTAGCAAACTTTTCACAAAGATATTCATTAGTAGCACTAAATACAATATCATCAACATAAATTTGAACAATCAAAGTGTCATTTTTGTGTCATTTTACAAAAAGTACTATCCCAACCTTGTCCTTAGTGAAATCATTTTTCAAAAGAAATGTGCTAAGCCTTTAATACTAAGTTCTAGGAGCTTATTTCAAACCATACAAGGTCTTAGTTAATTTGAAAACATGATTGAGAAGTTTATGATGCTCAACATATACAGGTTGCTCAACATAAACTTCCTCCTCAATAAATCCATTTAAAATGCACTTTTAACATCCATTTAAAAAATTTTGAAATCCATACGACATGCATAAGCAAGCAAAATCCTAATTGCCTCTAATCTTGCTACTGGAGCATAAGATTCATCATAATCAATACCTTCCTCTTGGTTGTACGCTTTGGCAACTAATTTAGCCTTATTCCTAATGATGAAACCATACTCATCTAACTTATTTCTATAAACCCTTTTACATCCAATAACGGGGTAATCTTTAGGTTTAGGAACAAGTTCCCAAACTTTGTTTCTCTCAAATTGGTTGAGTTCTTCTTGCATAGTAATCACCTAACTCTTATCATAAAGAGCCTTGCATAGTAATCAACCAACTCTCATCTTTAAGGGCCTCATCAATGGTCCTTGGCTCAATTTGAGAAACAAAAGCAAGATTATTATCGAAGGCTTTAAAATGAGATCTAGTACTTACACCCTTAGATGGATCACCAATGATTTGCCTTTTAGGGTGATTCTTGGGGTATCTCCACTCCTTAGGAAGTTCTTGAATATCTTCCTCTTGTGGATTTGAGGAGCCTCATGATCTTATTGGTTTACCACTTGGTCTTTAACTTCCTATGAAGTCTCATCTTGACCCATTCCAAGCTTCTTAAATTCACCTATAAGATCACTAAAAATACTACCTTTCTTAAGATTAAGTTTACTAGATTCATTAAATACAACATTCATAGACTCTTTAACTACTATAGTCTTTTTGTCAAAGACACTATAAGCTTTACTAGTGGTGGAATATCCTAGGAAAATGCCTTCATCAGTTTTAGAAGGAAATTTTCTAATGTTATCCTTGGTATTTAATATATAACACTTGCAACCAAAGACTTTTATATATGAAATCTTCAGCTTTCTTCCATTCCATAACTCATAAGAGGTTTTATTCAAAATGGGTATTTTGAAAACTCTATTTGAAATGTAGCATGAAGTATTAATAGCTTTCGCCCAAAATTAAGTTGGTAAATCATACTCATTAAGCATGGTTCTAGCCATTTCATTCAAAGTTTTATTTTTCCTTTCTACAACACATTTTTGTTGAGGTGTTTTAAGAGAGAAAAAATTATGTGAAATTCCATGGTCAATGAAAAAATTTTCAAAAAGTTCATTTTCAAATTCTTTTCCATGATCACTTTTAATTTTGGAAATGAAATGGCCTTTCTCATTTTGAACTCTTTTTTCAAAACTTTTAAATGCATCAAAAGCATCACTCTTATGAGTTAAGAAACCAACCCAAGTAAATATAGAGTAGTCATCAATAAGCACATAGGCATACATCTTTCCACCTAAACTAGCAATTCTAGTAGGTCCAAACAAATCCATATGAATAAGTTGAAGGAGTCTAGAAGTACTTATAATATTTTTTGATTTGTAGGATGATTTTTGTTGCTTTCCCATTTGACAAGGTCCACATGTCTTGTCCTTTGAGAATTTGATCTTTAGAAATTCTTCAACAAGCTCATCCTTGCAAAGACTATGAAGAAGCTCCATGGTTGTATATCCAAGCCTTCTATTCCAAAGCTAAGATTCATTGCTAATATACATGAAACACTTGACATCTTGGTTGGCCAAATCATCTAAGTTAATCATATAGGTATTGCCTTCCCTTTCACCCTTCAATGCTAAATTGTCATTAGCTAAAGTGGTGACAATGCATGCTTTAGAGTCAAAGGTGACTTTATGACCCTTATCATATAATTGACTTACACTAAGCAAGTTAAATTTTAAACCATCAACTAAAAGAATAGTTTTAATGAGAGAATGATTATCTTAACCAATATTACCAATGCTAATTATCTTACCTATGGCTTTGTTACCAAATGTGATGTTTCCACCTCTCTTTTCTTTCAAATTTGTGAAGAGGCTTGCATTTCCGGTCATGAATCTTGAACATCCATTATCTACATGTCATTTGTTCTCCTTGGTAGTGGATTTGAGACACACCTTCAAGAAAAGATTAATCATCTTATTTTAGGTACCCAAATATATTTGTGTCCTTATGGGTTAGCCTTGGAAGTGTCCTCAAGCTTGAGTTAAGCCTTCCTTATATAACAAAATATATTTATATGACCATCTTTCATATAAATGGCATTTGAGTTTTAACCTAAAGGTTTTCTTAGTGATTTTGTTAAGAAATTTTGGTCACTTCCCAACATTATGACATGAATGCATATAAGAACAAGTGTTATGTTATGATTGTGGGTACGTTTGAGCATGGCTCTTTTTATACATGAATGCATGGTTAACTCTTTGAGGCTTAGCTCTTGTGTCTAGTGAAACCTTTTGAGTCTTTTTAGGACTTTAAGGTTTCATGTGTATTTTCACTCCCTTGTTAATTACCTCAATACTAAAGGTTTGAGGAGTTATAGCTTTTATGAACATAATGGGAGAGGATGTGGATGGAGATGAGCTATTAAAGCCAAGACCATGTCTCACAAGAGATGGCCTTTGTGATACAATAAGAGTATCCAAGGCTTCTTTCCCTTTGTGAAATTTTGAAATTGAGTTTCTTAATTCTTAAACCTCAATTTTTAAAGCATTATTTTCTTTATATAAAGAATCAAAAGAAGAGATCTTAGAAGTGATTTCCTGTAATGAGCCTTTTAGATTAACATTGGCAGTTTTCAAGCTCAAAACAAGTTTTTCTAATTCTTTCTCCAACTTAGAATGCTTTTCTTTAAAACAATTTCATTTTTTATTTATACTTTTTGCATTTTAAATTCATAGCTTTAATTAGCTTAACCTTATCTGCATCATCATCATGCAAATCATCATCAATTTCATCACAAGATTAAGAGTTAGAGCTTGACTTATTTGATAAGTCCTATAAAGACATGAAACATAGGTTTGCAACATCTTCTTCCTCTTCATCATTTGAAAAGTCATCATCCTATGTTACTTTGAAATCCTTCTTCCTCTCTTTGTCCCATTTCTTTTTCTTCTTATTTTTAGGACATTCCGATTTTATATGACCTTGCTTGCCACATTCATAGCAAGTAATGTCATTCTTCTTCTCCTTGCTTAAGTTGGAATTGGAATTTGAAGATGATCTTCTAAAGGGCCTCTTTTCTTTCTTTCTTCTATTGATGATGTCCTTAACCCATTTTAAAAGTATGGTAAGTTTTCATCATCATCATCTTCACTTTCCTCCAATTCACTTGAGCTCTCACATTCATGTTTGATTTTGAAGGAGGATTTGAGAGCTAGGGATTTTTTTTCTCTTTCTCTTATTGTTCTTTTTTATTTATTACTAGAGACATCTCTTTGGTGAGGAGTTTCCCAATGAGAACGTTGGTGGGAACTTTTCCAAGATCCTCATTTGCTTCTTCAATGTCAGTAATTCTAGCTCTATAGTCTTTCTTTGGAAGAGCTTTGAGAATCTTGTGATTTATGTCATCCAAGTTGTATATTTTGCCCAATTTCTTCATGTTGGTGACAATGGCTACAAGCCTATTTATCATGTCAGTGATGCTCTCATTGGGTTTCATCTTGAAGAGTTCATACTCGGTTATGAAAAATTGAATATTCTTAGCTTTGACTTGCTTGGGTCCTTCATGGTAGCTTTCTAAAGCTTTCCAAATGCTAAAAGCACTTGAACAATGTTGAATTTTGCCACATTCTTCTTTTAAGAGTGCACTAAGTAGAATTGCTATGGCTCTCTTATTTTTACCATTGGTTTTGCTTTGTGCATCCACCCATTACTCTCTAAGAATCTATTCTTCAACACCATCAATTATTCTTGATGGAGGCTTCCATTATTTGATCATACAATCCCATACATCAATGAGATCATTATTAAGATATACCTCCATTCTATACTTCCAATATGCATAATCAATGCTGTCAAAATGTGGCTTGAGGTGATGTATTCCTTTATTGGCCATTTTGATCTTCTCTCACACAATTAAGTTTGAAAAATGAGACCAGAGCTCTAATACCACTTGTTTGGCCTTATGCACTAAGAAAAGGGTTGAATTGGTGGGAAATTAAAATTTAGATAGCAGGAGATAAGGAAAGAGAATAGACACAATTGGATTTATAGTGGTTCGGGTGTTAACGAACCCTACATCCACTCTCTAATATCAATTGGGTATTCTACTATGAGTTGATACTTATAAAGGAGTTTCAAGCTCACTCCAAACTTACAATGTGTTTTAATAGCTAACACACAACCTTTACAAGTGTCTCCCTTAGGCTCACACTTAAACTTATACAAGAGTTTTCTATTGGCTCACTCTCAACCCAACACCATGTGTTTTTAAGGCTAACACTCAACCCTTTGAGCTATTATTGCTCTTACAAAAACAAAATAATAACAATTTAATAGTAAAGGCTTTGAGAATTAAATTTGAAAGAGTTTAGCTTAAATGTAGGTTGTTGGATGATTATGAGGATCTTCAAAGAGGGTATTCATTGCTTATTCCCTCCAAATTCCCGCAATAAAGAGTAATGTAAAAAGATCTTCACAATAGCCATACAATCTTGCATTAAATGCTTTGTCAGATCAATGTTATGGTCACTAAGCCTTTTTCGCATTAGAGATGGCAATATCACGGTCGTGATATTCAGAAACCACAACAACTAGTTAACATATGGCATCTTCTAGTTAGTTCCTCAACTATCTATTGTAGTCATTGAGTTCTGTATAAAGTTGCAATCAAGACAATCCATTCGTGGTTGCACATCCAGAATCACACCCTTGGTCAAGGTCACTACTGATATCGTGATTTGCTCTGTCTCTCGAGGCTGAAAATTGAACAAATTGGCCTTTTGATGTAACAACCCACACCTATCCTAGGAATTTTCGTGACAAATTGCTTGAATTTAGAGTTATAGTGTCAAAATATGTGATTTTATGAAAACTCATATGTGATGTGAATTATGAGTATGTGGCATGTTAAATTAATTTTAATATGCCTAGTATGAATTATTAGTGTGAAAGAAATGATTTTTATGAAGTGCATTTGTTATATCCTAACTTTAGAAATATGACAGTTCTAGAACATAAGGAGACATAAGGTCAACCACGCCTATAAAACCCACTTATATGTATACAAATACTATCTAGGATCGTACCAAAACCTCTTACATTAATTTAAATAAACCTTTTTTTTTAAGAAAACCTTAAGTTTCGAAAGCATAGTTAAAATGTACTTTAAACATAATCCATAAGGAAATAATATTTAGAATCCAATTAAAACCTCGAAAGATAATATTTCAAAACATCAAAAAATAAATATTCTTGGAGCATCTAAGGATGACTCTTCATAAAATATTAAACTGATTATCTTGATCAAGGAATCCCCAAGCAAAGTAGAATGCTTGAGCCATCACCTTACCTCCTCATATTTGCTCACCTAGAACTACACAAGGAAAAGGGGTGAGATGGATGATCTTAATGAGTAAACAATATAGCATAAACGATATCATATATCCCATTTTTAAGAAAAGCCCATTGCGTATAACACATAGTTCATGATTTATAAATCATGGTTTCACAATTTAAAATTTAGCAAGATTTTCACTTTAGCAGGTTTGCAAAAATCACACTTAAAACACTTATTACCCAATCAGAGTAAATAACTATACTAGCTCATTCACTCAAGGGAGAGGTGGCCTTATACCAAATTCAACTCCTAACCAATTATTTACAAAGTCATGAAACTAATCAAGCTCCATGGCTAGAATTGCCCTTTCTAGCTGAGGTGGACACATAACCCCTATCCATCGGCTTAAGACCATGTGTACAGGTTCCAATGATTACTCACATCAGTATAAGGAATTTCTGCATAAAAAGTTAAATGTACTAGAGCTAGAGCTAATGGTAATCACAAATAACAATATCACATAAGGTAACAATAACAAGCATCCCAATAGCAATAGTAGTTTAACTTTTGAACAAAAGATACAATGATAGTGTAGTTCCAAAAAGAATATAAGTTAAGGTGATAATCACAAAAAGTATTTATCATTGGATAATCACAAGCTAAGGGTAATAATCACAAAAAGTATTTATCATTGGATAATCACAAATGGCTTTGGACTAAATGTCCTTTGGCAACCTAAGCCTAACAAAGAAATCACATAGTCAAATTTAAAATGGAAGTGAACTTGGGTTTCAAGAATCTCAAAGGTTCCTATAACATAATCATGATAGCTTGAACTTGTAACAATAGCATAATGTTTACTCACCTTATGGTTCCTTTACTTCTGGTACATGTAACCTTTTCAAACCTCTAAAACTCCTCAAGCTCTAACATAATATTTAATTCAATACTTAATATTTATTTAATCATGAGGCTATCCTATCCCATAGCTACCCCATATACATATAACATTAACATACACTTAGGGTTGCACATAAAAGTACACTCATCACTTGTACATAACATGTTGACTTTAAAAGTCTTGTACACTTAGCCTTTGTAGGCCCTTATGAAAACACATTACAATTATGTTAATACCCTTCCAAGGTCAATAGAATATCATTACCATAATATCAATTTACTTTAACAAATCATCTTAGTACACTTAACACTTCTATATATGTCATCTTAACAAATAACCTTTCAAGAGTCATGCCTATTTCTTATGCCCAATTCATTCAGTCAATCTCTTCATCAATTCAAGATTATTAATTCATTATTGATTCATCATAAAACCTATTTCCATTTTACCCAATCATATTCACATTCTAATCACAATATAAGATTAAGATACCTCAGATATACCTTAAGTGTACCATAGTGCCACTAGGCTTGTCTAGAGTCATTCCTTCAACCAACATGCAATTTGACCATTTATCATATATACATACATGTCAATAATCATTAAAATGCATCATATAAAAATTATAGACATTAGGATGGGAATCCAATGCAGGCTAGATACCCTATTAGGAGAAGAGCTGAATTTTCTTAATTTTTGCACTTTCTATCTATTATAGTAATGTGTAAAAACATGATTTGAATAAGATTTTTCATGTAATCAAAACAAAAATCATTTTAGAATATAGATATGTAAGAATCAGCCCATATATACATTCATATGCATAAAAATTTCTAACTTAAAATTTTAGGATGAAAAACCATGAGTTCTCTTGTTTTCAATACTTTCCGGCCATTACAGCAATATGTAAACATATGGTTTAACCATTATTTTTCATTCAATAACAAAAAATATCAATTTAAAACATCAATAGATACAAATCAGCATCCATGAATGCTTTTCATACATGAAAATTCCAAATTTAGGAAGAAAATCATGAATTTTTAAGCTTTTCGCGCTTTCAGTTCATTAAAGCGATATGCAAACACATGATTTAAATCATTATTTTTCATAAAAAAAACAAATATCAAATTATAATTCCTCCATACACAAATCAGCAGCCATAAGTACAAGAAATCATAGGATTTTCCAACTTATAAGTTCTAGCACAAAAACCTTGAATTATTTTGTTTTTTGAAATTTTTCGGTCATTACAGTAACATGTAGAAATACAATTTAATCCAATATTTTCATCAAAACACATCAATAAATCAGTTTAAAATAGCAACATGTAAAAATCACCCCCTGATAATGTTTATCCATAAAAATTTCAATTTTAAGTTGTAGGATTCACCTTTGGAGAAATTGCATGGAAAGATTTGTGTTTTCGATAGAAAATTAAATTTCTCTTTCAAAAACTCACCCAAACTGAATTAAATCTATAAAAATTAGTAAATAACCAGTTCAAAATAATTTTCTCATAATTTGTTTCATAGAAATCATATAGAAAATTGAAAAGAAAGAAAAACTTACGAAATGGTCGCCAAATCACAAAGTTGAAAGTGTTTTTGAGAATATCAGTAGAGAGAAATGTTTTGAGAGAATTTTTCTATCAAAACACTGAAAAATAAAATGGTGGCTACTGAAAATCAAGGACTAGCTGAAATTCTCATTATATATTAGGGTTTAGAGTGCAATTTCCAAGTTTACCCTTAATGAGCTATGTTATGAGTGTTTTAGTATAGTTAGCTTTTGGGTATTTGGGCTTTTTAATTAATTTATGAGCTGATTATAGGTAATTAAAAATAAAATATTTTTCTTGTTATTTTCATTAAAATTTTCTCCAAAACATTTATTTAAAAATTATTTTAAAAATACACATAAAAGCATTTTATGCTTAAAAATTGCCTTTTTGCATGAAAATTTATTTTATGTAAAATAAATTATTTTATACTAATGCAATTCATATAAATCATTTATTTCACAATAATAACTCATATTAGGCATATTAAAATTAATTTAATATGTCACATACTCATAAATCACCTCACACATGAGTTTTCATAAAATCACATATTTTGTCACAACTCTAATTTCCAGCAATTTGTCACGAAAACTCCTAGGGTAGATATGGGTTGTTATAGCATTAGCATGAAATAATTTATTTTACATCAAATGAATTTTCATGCAAAAAGCCAATTTTTAAGAATAAAATAATTTTATGAGGATTTTTAAAATATTTTTAAAATAAATATTTTGGGGGAAATTTTGAATAAAAATAATAAGAAAAATATTTTATTTTTTATTTACCTATAATTAGCTCCAAAATTGAATAAAATACCCAAATACCCAAATGCTCACTATACCAAAACACTCATAAAGTAGCTCATTAAGGATAAACTTGGAAATTGTCCAAAACCCTAAATATATACGATGAAATTTGACTAGCCCTTGCTCCCAGTAGCCACCATTTTGTTATTTTATTATTTTGGTAGAAAAATTCACTCAAAAATAATCTCTCTATTGAAATTCACAAAATATCTTCAAACTATGTGATTTCTTGACCGTATTCATAAGTTTTTCTCTCCTTTCAATTTATTATTGGATTTCTAGAAAACTAATCATGAGAAAATTATTTTAAACTGAATATTTATGTATTTTTATTGATTAAATTTGGCATAGGTGAGTTTTTGGAAGAGAAAATAATTTTTCTATCGAAAACACAAACCTCTCTATGCGAATCCTAAAACTCAAAATTAAAATTTTCATGCATAAACTCAAGGGGGGCTGCCAATTTATACATATTTTGTGTTCTAAATGGATTTTTGTTGTGTTTAGATGAAAAATATTGATTTAAAACATATTTCTGTATATTACTGTAATGACTGAAAATTTTTGAAAAACAAGGAAATTCATGGTTTTCATCCTAGAACTTAAAAGTTAGAAATTTTCATGTGTATGAACCCTAGACATTGCCAATTTGTATGATTTTGTATCCTAAACTGATTTTTGTGATGATTGAATGAAAAATAATGGTTTAAAGCATGTGTTTACATATTATTGTAATGACCAGAAAGTACTGGAAATAAGAAAGGTTCATGGTTTTTACCCTAACACCTAAAGTTAGAAAATTTTCATACATATGAATCTATATGGGTGCCAATTCCTAAATGTTCATGTTTTAAAATGATTTTTATTTTGATTACATGAAAAATTTTTGTTTAAATCATGCGTTTGCATATTACTATAATGAACTGAAAGTGCAAAAAGGAAGAAAGTTCATGTTTTTACTTGAATGTGTAATTTAGCCTATAATTCGAATTCAATCCCAAAGTCTATAATTTTTATGTAATGTATTTTAATAATTATTGGCATGTATACATGAATGATAAATGATTAAATGTCTTGTTGATTGAAGGAATGACCCTAGACAAGCCTAGAGGCAATTTGGTATACTTATGGTATCTTAACCCTATATTGTGATTAATATGTGAATGTGATTAAGTAATATGAAAATAGGTTTTATAATGAGTTAATATTGAATTAATGATCTTGAATTGATGAAGGAATTGATTGTATGAATTGATCATAAGAGATAGGCATGACACGTGAAGGACTATTGTTAAGTTGATATATATAAAAGTGTTAAGTATATTGATTTTGAGATCATGGCACATTTTGTTTGACTTTAGAAAAGTCATAGTATGAGTTATAATGCGATTACATGTGGGCCTATAAAAGGCAAAGTATGTAAGACTGTAAAATCAACATGTTATGTGGAAATGATGAGTGCACTTCTAAGTGCAACTCTAAGTGTATGTGAATGTTATATGTACATGGGGTAGTATGGGATAAGATAACATATTGATTAAATAAATACTACGCATTGAATTAAATATTATGGTAGAGCTTGAGGAGTTTTAGTGGTTCAAAGGCTATAAGTATTAGGAGCAAAACAACCACAAGGTGAGTAAACATTATATTCATGTTATAAGTGTAAGTGATTTTATTATGGGAGTCATTGAGACTCTTAAAACCCAAGTCTTTTCCTACTTTCAATTACAATTATGTGATTTCTTTGTCAAACTTGGGTTACTAATGGACAATTGTTCTAAAGCCATTAATGTTTATTTAATGATATGAAAGACCCTTTGTAATTGTTGCCTTACCTACTTTCTTTCTGGAACTACACTATTATCGTATCCTTTTTTCAAAATGTTAAATTGTTATAGCTATTATGATACATGTTATTATTGCCTAAAGTGCTATTGCCATATGTGATTACCATTAGCTCTAGCTATGGTATCTGTAACTTTTTATGTAGAAATTCTTATGCCGATATGGGTAATTATCAGAAATTGTGCATAAGGTCTTAACTCAATGGATAGGGGTAGTGTATCCATCTTAGCTAGAACGGGCGATTCTAGCCATGGAGCTTGATTAGTTTCATGACTTAATAAGTTATGGGTTGGGAGTTGGAAATTGATATGAGGCCATCTCTCCCTAGAATGAATGAGAAAACATAGTCATTTACTCTTTATGGGTTTCCTTTTTAAAGGAATATATGTTATTATATGTGCTATATTGTTTATTCATTGAGATGTGCTATATTGTTTACTTATTGAGATCATCTGTCTCACCCTTTTTCCCTTGTGTGGTTATAGGTGAACAATATAAAGAGGCAAAGTGATGGCTCAAGCATTCTACTTCACTTGGGAAATTCCTTGTCAAAGTTATAATCATACCATACTATGATAAGTCCTTAGACACTCTAAGTGTTATTATGGGATCTTTATTTTAGAATATTATGTTGGAGAATTTACTTGGAGTCTTATTATTATTTTCTTATGAATTGTATTAAAGTATATTTTTAAGTTTCGCAATTTATGGTTTTTTATTTACAAAAAAAGTTTTATTAAGTTAATGCATAATATTCAATACAATCCTAGCCGATGAATGTATGTTCATGAGTGGGTTCTATAAGGGTGACATTATATCTCCCCATGTTCTAGGATCATCATGTCTCTGAATTTGGGATGTGATAAAGTTTGTATCAAAGCTATAGTTCTAATGTCTAGTTTAGACTTATCAGTTTATTAAGATTGTTAAGTATAATCCTGAAGCATAGGAATTTTCCTATAATGTCACTTGTAGTCTATCACTAGTATAGTTCCGCACAACCTTAATTGGTTATAGTACTCTTTGTTATTGTTTGCTTGTGTGCCTTATGATTCCTTTATCTAATGACCAAGAAGATTACCCCTGCTCGAGGACTGCAATCTAGGGCACCACAAGTATTATGCAAGAGGACATAGCAAGAGATGTTCGAGAAAGTTATACCTGTGATTCACCGCAAGGAAGAGAAGGTGCCTGAAGAAAAGGACCCTAAGGAGTATTTGGACCATGATTAGGTGTATAGTAAGATTAAGAAACTAGAGAGTGATTACTTAGATTTGAGGGAGGAGAACTAATGTCTTAGGCTTTTGGTTCATGAAATGAGGGAGGATATAGAGCAACTTAAGATTAGAGATTTTGAGTAAATGGATAACCATACACTTAGAGATTCTGACTACTCACCATCTAAGACTTTGTCCTCGATGGGTTGCACATCGAATAAGGATTTACTTTGTTATAAGTTTCATGGTTTTGGTCACATTTCTGCTAATTGCCCTCTTATCGATTACTCACCTGATCAGCTATGGAAACTACTTGACATCCATTTGGACAAGGGGCATAGTTGAGGATTGCGCTAGTAGTGGAAGACTATTGGCTTAGGGTGAAGAATTTATACACTGTGAATAATACCAATTGATTGCTTAGCGATTTAGTATGGAATGATTTATTTTATTGCTTATAACATGATTGACTTATATATGATAGGGAAATTTATGATGCTGTAAGTTATATGTTATATGATTATGATACATGATACATGCTTTGATATGTATGCTATGTGATATATGCTATGCAATATGTGATTTGGAATGTGATATGATATGATGGGTATTAATGAAAAATGCATGATAAGTATGACATGATAATGGGGTTAAATGGGTTAAAGGGAGTTAGCACCAAATTCCCTTATTGTGATAGCAAAATGCCTCCTAAGAACAAGATTCACACAGCTGCTAAACCTTTAGGGCTAGTGAGGATGTAATCTCAGACACTGCATTGAATGCTGCCTATGCACTTGCAATGTCAAGAAAGAGATCCAACTCAAGGGCACTGACCATAAGCTCTAATGAGCAAGCCTCTTCGTAAGAGGTTCACGTTATATGCAAGGAAATGAGAGACTTGCATAAGGAATTGGATGAGCTATGAGTTCAAAGGTAAGAAGTGCAGTCAACATAAGAAGGAAATAAAGTTTCACCACCTGCAATAGTGGCACCTATTCAAAGGGAAAGGAACCAACTACCTAACAAAGGGATTACTGTTTTAGAGTTCAAAAAGCTTTAGCCACCTACCTTCTATGGTGAGAAGAGTGATGACCTACATGAATTCTTGGATGAGATGGACAAGCTAGTATGTTGACTGTCTTGCTCTGATACTAGAGTGATTGAGTTGGTGGGACTCCAACTCAAAAAAGAGGCATGGTATTGGTATAAGAGAAACATTGAGGAATTACTTTATGGCACTGATCCACCTACGTAGGCGGAGTTTAAGCAAGAAGTGATGGACTAGTTCTTGCCTAATGGCAAAAGGCAAGATAGAGTGCTATAGTTTGAGTAGCTAAAACAGAAGCCTAGAATGTTGGTATCGGACTATGCTAAGGAATTTAACTAACTTAGCAAATTCACTGTCAGCATCTTGCCTACAGAAGCTAATCATGTCAACTGCTTCTTAAGAGGATTGATAACTCTTCTGTTTAACTCATTAGCAGTAATTGAATTCTCGACCTTGGCTATGCTGATATATAAGGCCAAGAAAATGGAAAAGAGATATAAGACTTAAAGGGCTGAAAGAGCTATGCATGAGCAAAAGGGGAAGAACATGAGTAAAGGGCATAGAGGCCAACACAGAGGAGGAAAAGGAGTTCCAAGGAAGGAATCAATGCTAACCATTACAACACCTAGATAGCAGAATAGTCAAGCTAAGCAGGAACTCCCCATTTGTGGCAAGTATGGAAAGAAGCGTTCTAGAATTTGCCAACGAGTTTCTAGTGCATGCCTAAAGTGTGGGCAAATGGAACATTTCATTAAGGACTACCCTCAGATGAGAAATCAAGGTAATGTGACCATAACACCTCCACCATTTAGACCATTCTAATCACAAGGGCAAGAAGCCAAGAATAAGAGACCAGCTATTGGGAATGCACTGGCAATAGAAAATAAGGGCCAGGGTCGAGTCTTCTCCTTAAATCAGCAAGAGGCCTGCACTTCGTACATAGCCATCACAAGTATCATCCCCATCCAAAATTCTAATACAAAATGTTTGATTGATTCTGGTGCTAAACATTTTTTTGTATCACCATGTTTTGCTAAGAGTCTTAGTAGAAATAAGGAATAAATGATTAAACCTTTAGTAGTATCAACTCCTTTAGGTGAGGTAACAGAAGTGACATGGGTATTTAAGGATTGTGAGGTAGACATAAATGGGCGAAAACTTCCTGTAGAATTGTTAGAATTAGATGTGATCTTAGGGATGGATTGGTTATATGAGCATAGAGCTCATATTGACTATAGAGGAAAGCTTATTGTGTTTTGAGCTTAGGATAGGAAGACACTTATATATCAAGGGGATAGGAATGAGAACTCTCTAAACTTACTATTAGCTTTAGGGGCAAGAAGGATGTTAAGGAAAGGGTGTCGAGTATACCTAGCCCATGTAATCAATACTAACAAGGAGATCGCCATTTGAGACAAGAGCATTCCAGTGGTGGATGAGTTCATAGACATCTTTCAAAAAGACCTACCTGGAATACCACCAGATTGTGAGATCGAGTTCAACATTGAATTGCTACTAGGTATGCAGCCCATATCAATACCGCCATATCATATGGTACTAGCAGAGTTGAAAGAATTAATGATGCAACTACATGACCTACTCGATAAGGGTTTTATCTAACCGAGTAGCTCACCATTAGGCACTCCAGTGCTGTTCATAAAGAAGAAAGATGGCTCGTTCCAGATGTGCATCGATTATCGCCAGCTTAATAAAGTCACCGTGAAGAATAAGTATCCTTTCCTAAGGATCGATTATCTTTTTCATCAATTAAAAAGAGCTGGACACTTCTCCAAGATTGACTTGAGGTCAGCTATCATCTACTAAAGATCTATAGAGAAGATATCTGTAAGACTGCCTTCCGTACTAGATACTACCATTATGAGTTCATAGTTCTGCCATTTAGTCTAACGAATGCTCTTGCTATTTTCATGGATTTGATGAATCAAGTATTCAGGCCATTCCTTGGTAAGTTCATGATCATTTTCATTGATGACATCTTGATTTATTCTAAGAATAAGGAAGAGCATGAAGAGCACTTGAGGATTTTGTTATAGACACTATGTGATCATCAGCTCTATGCTAAGCTATCTAAGTGTGAGTTTTGGATGGAGTTTGTCAACTTTCTTAGACATGTAGTAAGTAAAAAAGGAATTCAAGTTGACCCCAAGAAAGTTGAAGCGGTAACAAGTTAGCCATAGCCCACAATGGTTTCAGAAGTACAGAGTTTCTTAGGCATGGCTAGGTATTATCGCAGATTTGTATAGGACTTTTCTAAGATAGCACCCTATTGAACAAGTTGACTAGAAAGTAAGTTAAGTTCAATTAGGAAGGGTCTTGTGAGGAGAACTTTCAAAAGCTAAAGAAGTGCTTGATATCAGCTCTAGTTTTGGCGTTACCTAAAGGAGAAGAAGGGTTCACCGTCTACTACGATGCCTCACGAATAGGACTTGGATGCATCTTGATGTAAAATGGTAAAGTCATCACCTATGCATCATCATAACTTAAGAGGCATAAAGTGAATTACCCTACTCATGATTTTAAATTGGCTACAGTAGTGTTTGCACTAAAGATCTAAAGACATTACATGTATGGAATGAAGTGTGAGATCTACATGGATCATAAGAGTCTTCATTACATCTTAAGCCAAAGAGACCTTAACCTAAGGCAGAGGAGATGGGTTGAAGTGTTGAAAGATTATGACTGCCAGATTCTCTACCATCCTAGAAAGGCAAACGTCATAGTAGATGCCTTGAGTTGAAAATCGATGGGAAGCTTAGTCCATGTGACTGTGTGAAAGAGGCTGATCGTGAAGGAGCAAAAGGGATTATTTAGTCTAGGTTTGAGGCTAGAGATTAGAGAATCGAGAGCTTTAGTAGCTCACATTCAAGTGAAGTAGCTAATGGAAGAGATAAAGGCTTCACAAGATAAGGACCCATACTTGGTTAAGTTAAAGGATGAGACAGAGAAAGGGAAGAACCCAGATTTTGAGGTAGTCAATGGGATTCTAAAGTGTGGAAATAGAGTATGCGTGCCTAATGTAGAGGGATTAAGGGAAAGGATATTGAAGGAGGCACATTAGACACCTTATTGTGCTCATCCTAGAATTACCAAGATGTACCGTGATGTGAAAGCTAACTATTAGTGGCCTGGACTGAAGAAGGATGTGGCTAAGTTTATAACATCCTGCCTGACTTACCAGTAGGTCAAATACAAACATCAACGACCCTCTGGATTACTATAAGAAATTTAACTACCTGAAAAGAAGTGGGAGCAGATCACTATGGCCTTCATATCATATTGAGGCACTCAATTCACCTCTAGGTTCTAGTAAAAGCTACAAAAAGCTTTGGGAACACAACTAGATTTTTGTACTGAATTTCGCCCTTGAACAAATGGACAGTGTAAAAGGATAATTCATATGCTCAAGGATATGCTAAGAATGTGTGTTTTGGACTTTGGTGGTAGCTAGGATAAGTACTTACCTTTGATTGAATTAGCCTATAACAATAGTTATCATTCATCCATCGGCATGGCACCATATGAAGCATTATATAGGAGGAAATGTCATTCTCTAGTTTATTAGATTGAACCTAGAGACAAGTATATGGAGATGTTGGAATTGCTAAAGAAGACTATTAAAAAAGTAACTTTGATTCAAGATCGGCTGAAAACAGCCTTCAGTCGGCAAAAGAGCTATACAGACCTTAAGAGAAAGGATGTTCATTTTGCCGTGGGAGATCACGTCTTCTTGAAAGTCTCCTCAATGAAGGGTGTTATGAGATTTGGCAAGAAAGAAAAGTTATCATCTCATTTTGTTGATCCTTTCAAAATCTTGGATAAGGTTAGGGAAGTGTCATATAGACTTGCCCTTCCCCCAGCTATAGCACATGTGCACCCGATTTTCCACATCTCAATGTTAAGGAAATATGTGTCGAATCCATCCCATGTATTGCACCTCCAAACACCACAATCGATGACCAATCATCCTATGAGGAATTACCCATAGCTACTCTGGATTAACAAGTGAAAAAAATTAAGGAATAAGGAGATACCTATGATTAAGGTCCAATGGCGAAATCATGGAATAGATGAGTGCACTTGGAAAGCCGAGGAGGAGATGTGGCAGAAGCATCCTTTGCTTTTTAAGAATGTATGATTAAGTATTTAAATTTAAGGATGAATTTCTATTAAGGGGGGAGAATGTAACAACCCACACCTACCCTAGGAATTTTCATGACAAATTGCTTGAATCTAGAGTTATTGTGTTCAAATATGTGATTTTATGAAAACTCATGTGTGATGTGAATTATGAGTATGTGACATGTTAAATTAATTTTAATATGCCTAATATAAATTATTAGTGTTAAATAAATGATTCTTATGAAGTGCATTAGCATGAAATAACTTTTTTACAAAAAATAAATTTTCATGCAAAAAAAAAATTGATTTTTAAGCATAAAATAATTTTATGAGTATTTTTAAAGTAAATATTTTAGGGGGAATTTTAATAAAAATAATAAGAAAAATATTTTATTTTTTATTTACCTATAATGAGCCCCAAAATTAAATAAAAAGCCCAAATATCCAAAAGCCCACTATACCAAAACACTTATAACCTATCTCATTAAGGGTAAACTTAGAAATTATCCAAAACCCACAATATATATGATCAAATTTGGCCATCCCTTGCTTCCAGCAGCCACCATTCTATTATTTCATTATTTTGGCAGAACAATTCTCTCAAAAATAAATTATATACTGAAATTCACTAAATACCTTTAAACTATGTGATTTCTTGACTGTATTCATAAGTTTTTCTCTCCTTTCAATTTATTATTGGATTTCTATGAAACTAATCATGAGAAAATTATTTTAAATTGAATATTTATGTATTTTTATTGATTAAATTTGGCCTAGGTGAGTATTTGGAAGAGAAAATGATTTTTCTACTGAAAATACAAACCTTTCTACTTGAATCCTCCAAAGGTGAATCCTAAAACTCAAAATTAAAATTTTCATGTATAAACTCAAGGGGGGCTATTGATTTGTACATATTTGTGTTCTAAATGGATTTTTTTTGTGTGTAGATGAAAAATATTGATTTAAAACATATTTCTATATATTACTATAATGACAAAAAAGTTTCGAAAAACAAGGAAATTCATGGTTTTTGTCCTATAACTTAAAAGTTGGAAATTTTCATGTGTATGAACCCTAGGGGCTGCCGATTTGTATAATTTTGTATCCTAAACTGATTTTTGTGATGAATGAATGAAAAATAATAGTTTAAAGTATGTGTTTACATATTACTGTAATGACTGAAAAGTACTAGAAACTAGAAAGGTTCATAGTTTTCACCCTAACACCTAAAGTTGGAAAATTTTCATGCATATGAATCTATATGGATGCCAATTCCTACATGTTCATGTTCTAAAATGATTTTTGTTTTGATTACATGAAAAATCTTAATTTAAATCATGCATTTTCATATTACTGTAATGAACGAAAAGTGTAAAAAGAAAGAAAGTTCATGTTTTTACTTAAATGTGTAATTTGGCCTATAATTGGAATTCAATCCCAATGTCAATAATTTCTTTTTTGTAATGTATTTTAATGATTATTGGCATGTATACATGAATGATAAATGATTAAATGACATGTTCATTGAAGGAGTGACCCTGGACAAGCCTAGAGGCAATTCGGTATACTTAGGGTATCTTAACCTTATATTGTGATTAATATATGAATGTGATTAAGTAATATGGAAATAAGTTTTATGATGAGTTAATATTGAATTAATGATCTTAAATTGATGAAGGGATTGATTGTATGAATTGATTATAAGAGATAGGCATGACACGTTGTCACATCCCATTTCTAGAACATAGGGTGACATAAGGTCACCCACGCCCATAGAACCCATTGACACATATACAAATAATGCCTAGGATCATACCAAACCTTATACAATAACTCATTTAAAAACATTATATGGAAAACTTTAGTTGCGAAAGGCAATAATTAGATACTTCACATACAATCCATCAGAAAATAATACTCATGATCTAGTTGAAACCTTAATAAATAACATTTTAGAAAAATCATCAAAATAAAATATTCCTGGAGCATCTAATAATAACCCTTCATAGCATAGTATTATTATTGACTCAGACAAGGAGTTCCCCTAAGCAAAGTAGAGTGCTTGAGCTATCACCTTGCCTCCTCATATTGCTTAACTGGAACCACACAAGAAAATGGGGTGAGATAGATGATCTTAATGAATAAACAATATAGCATAAATGTTATCATATATCCCATTTTTAAGGAAAGCCCATTACACATAACATATAGTTCATGATTTACAAATCATGGTTTCACAGTTTTCAATTTGGTAAGATTTTCACTTTAGCAGGTTTGTAGAAATCACACTTAAAACACTTATTACCCAATCAGAGTAAATGACTATACTGGCTCATTCACTCAAGGGAGAGGTGATCTCATACCAAATTCTAAATCCCAACCCATTACTTATAAAGTCGTGAAACTAATTAGGCTCCATAGCTAGAACCTCCCTTCTAACTGAGGTGGATACACAATCCCTATCCATCAGGTTAAGACCATGTGCATAGGTTCCAATGATTACCTGCATCAGCATGACGATTTTTGCATAAAGGGTTAGAGGTACCATAGCTTAAGCTATGGTAATCACTTATAACAATAGCACTTAAGAACAATAACATGTAGCATAGTAGCAACAGCAATTATACTTATTGATCAAAGGATAAAATAATATGTGGTTCTAGAAAGAAAATAAGGTAAAGCCATAATTACAAAGGATCTTTCATATCATTGAACAAATAATAATGGCTTTGGACCAATTGTCCGTTGGCAACCCAAGCTTAACAAAGAAATGGTATAGTCAAACTTAAAATGGATGTGAACTTGGGTTTCAAGAATCCCAAAGGTTCCCATAACATAATCATGATAGCTTAAACTTGTAACAATAGCATAATGTTTACTCACCTTGTAGTTCCTTCGCTCCTAGTACAAGTAGCCCTTTTGAACGTCTAAACTCCTCAAGCTCTAACATAATATTTAATTCAATACTTAGTATTTATTTAATCATGATGCTATCTTATCCCATAGCTACCCCATGCACGTATAACATTCACATACACTTAGGGTTGCACATAGAAGTGCACTCATCACTTACACATAATATGTTGACTTTAAAAGTCTTGTACACTTAGCCTTTGTAGGTCCACATGAAAACACATTACAATTATGTTAATACCTTTCTAAGGTCAACACAATATCATTATTGATATATCAATTTACTTTAACAATCATCTTAATACACTTAACACTTCTATATATGTTAACTTAATAATAACCTTTCAAGTGTCATGCCTATCTCTTATGCCTAATTCATTTAGTCAATCTCTCCATCAATTCAAGATCATTAATTCATTATTGATTCATCAAAAAACCTATTTCCATTTTACCCAATCACATTCACATTCTAATCACAACATAAGATTAAGATACATTAGGTATACCTTAAGTGTACCAAATTGCCTCTAGGCTTATCTAGGGTCATTCCTTCAATCGACATGCAATTTAACCATTTATCATTCATACATGCAAGTCAATAATCAGCAAAATACATCCCATTAAAATTATAGACATTGGGATAAGAATCCCTTAGTAGGCCGAATGCTCCATTAAAGAGAAAACTAAATTTTTCTTACTTTTTGCACATTCCGTCTATCATAGTAATTTGTAAAAACATAGTTTGAATCAAGATTTTTTATGTAAACAAAATAAAAATCATTTTAAATTATTAATTTACATGAATTGACAGCATTAGGTATGTCTCATACATGAAAATTCAAATTTTGGGTTTTAGGATGCAAAACTATGAGTTTTCTTGTTTTTGGTATTTTCCAGTCATTACAGTAATATGTAAACAAATGGTTTAAACCATTATTTTTCATTTAATCATAGCAAATATCAGTTTAGAACATCCTCATGTATGAATCAGCAGCCTTTGATCATAATTTATGCATAAAAATTCCAAGTTTCAAGGTTTAGGGTGCAAATCATGAGTTTTTACACTTTTCGTTCATTACAGTAATATATAACCATAGGATTTAATCATTATTTTTATCTAAACAAAATAAATATCAGTTTAGAATATTAAACATCACAAATTGGCAGTCATTGAGTTGTCAAATCATAAAATTTTTCAACTTCTAAATTCTAGCACAAAAACCTTGAATTTCCTTGTTTTCTAAAACTTTTCAGTCATTATAGTAATATGCAGAAATATGATTTAATACATTTTTTTAATCAAAACACATCAAAAATCAGTTTAAAATTCAATGATATAGAAATTTCCCCTCTTGGTATGGTCTATGCATAAAAATTTCAATTTTGAGTTATAGGATTCACCTTTGGAGAAATCGCGTAGAGAGGTTAGTATTTTCGGTAGAAAAATTAATTTTTCTTTCAAGAAATCACCTATCCCAAATTTTATCAGTAAAAATCAATAAATATTTAGTTCAAAATAATTTTTCCAAGATTAGTTTCATAAAAATCAAATAGCAAATTGAAAGGAAAAAAAAAATTTATGAAACGGTCGCGAAATTGCAAAGTTGAAAGTGTTTTTGAGAATTTCGGTAGATAGAAATATTTTGGGAGAATTTTTCTATCAAAATACTGAAAAATAGAGTGGTGACTGCTGGAAATCAAGAGCTGCCTGAAATTCTCATTATATATTAGGGTTTGGGGTATAATTTGTAAGTTTACCCTTAATGAGTTAGGTTAGGAGTGTTTTAGTGTAGTGGGCTTTTGGGTATTTGGGCTTTTTATTTAATTTTGGGGCTGATTATAGGTAATTAAAAATAAAATACTTTTCTTATTATTGCCATTAAAATTTCCACAAAAATATTTATTTAAAAATTATTTTAAAATACTCATAAAATTATTTTATGCTTTAAAATTGTCTTTTTGCATGAAAATTCATTTTATAAAAAATAAATTATTTTATGCTAACACACTCTATGTAAATCATTTATTTTACAATAATAACTCATATTAGGCATATTAAAATTAATTTAACATTCCACATACTTATAAATCACATAGCACATTATTTTTCATAAAATCACATATTTTGTCGCAACAACTCTAAATTCAAGCAATTTGTCATGAAAACTCCAAGGGTAGATATGGGTTGTTACACACATGAAGGGCTATAGTCAAGTTACTATATATGAAAGTATTAAGTATATTGATTTTGAGATCATAACATATTTTGTTTGACTTTAGAAAAGTCATAGTATGAGTTATAATGTGATTACATGTGGGCCTATAAAAGGCGAAGTATGCAAGACTGTAAAAGTCAGCATGTTATTTGCAAATGATGAGTGCATTTCTAAGTGAACCTCTAAGTGTATGTGAATGTTGCACATGCATAGGGTAGTATGGGATAGGATAACATGATGATTAAATAAATACTAAGTATTAAATTAAATATTATGCTAGAGCTTGAGGAATTTTAGAGGTTCAAGGGCTACGAGTACTAGGAGCAAAAGAACCATAAGGTAAGTAAGCATTATATTCATGTTATAAGTGCAAGTGATTTTGTTATGGGAATCTTTGAGACTCTTAAAATCCAAGTCTTTTCCTACTTTCAATTATAATTATGTGATTTCTTTGTCAAGCTTAGGTTGCCAACAGACTATTGGTCCAAAGCCATTAATGTTTATTCAATAATATGAAAGACCCTTTGTAATTATTGCCTTACCTACTTTCTTTTTAGAACTACACTATTTTTTTTATCCTCTTTTCAAAAAGTTAAACTGCTATTGCTATTGTGATACATGTTATTATTGCCTAAAGTGTTATTGTCACATGTAATTACCATTAGCTTTAGCTATGGTATCTCTAATTTTTTATGTAGAAATTCTCATACCGATGCGGGTCTTCATTAGAACCTGTGCACATGGTCTTAACTCGATGGATAGGGGTAGTGTATCCACCTCAACTAGAAGGGGTAATTCTAATCGTGGAGCTTAATCAATTTCACAACTTTATAAGTTATGGGTTGGGAGTTGGAAATTGATATGAGGCCACCTCTCCCTAGAGTGAATGAGATAACATAGTCATTTACTCTTTATAAGTGATAAGTGTTATAAGTGTGATTTCTGCAAAATTGTTAAAATGATAACCTTGCTAAATTGCAAACTTTGATTCATTAATTGTAAATCATGAACTATGTGTTATAAGCTATGGGTTTCCTTTTTAAAGGAATATATGTTATTGTATGTGTTATATTATTTACTCATTCAGATCATCTATCTCACCCTTTTTTCCTTGTGTGGTTCGAGGTGAGCAATATGAGGAGGCAAGGTGATGGCTCAAGCATTCTACTTTGCTTGGGGAATTCCTTGTCAAAGTTATAATAATACCATACTACGATGAGTCTTTAGACGCTCTAAGAGTTACTATGGAATCTTTATTTAAGAATATTATGTTGGAGAATTTACTTAGAGTCTTAATATTATTTTCTTATGAATTGTATTAAAGTATATTTTTAACTTTCGCAATTTAAGGTTTTTCTTTTACAAAAAGGTTTTATTAAGTTAATGCATAAGATTCAGTACAATCCTAGGCAATGATTGCATGTTCATAAGTGGGTTTTACAGGTGTGGGTGACCTTATATCTCCCTATGTTCTAGGACTGTCATGTCTTTGAATTTAAGATGTGACATTTGAATATCTTGGTCATAATATTAGCATCGCGGTCACAATATGGTGATTGTGATTGCAATTTTAGCATATTGGGTGACACTCAGAAGTCAAGCATGTGATTTTAAGAAAACTTAAGAATCTTTGAAATCCAAGCTGTTAAATATGTTTTAATCTACAAAAAAGACACTCAACAAACATATTACATAGCTTCAATTTGATTGAAAAGATCAAAATGGAGATTGACTAAGTTTTAAAATAACTTAGGTCAACACCGCTTATTTAGAATAAATCATGTGCTAAACCTAAAAACATATAAATTCTCACTTAGATGTCATTTTGGTTCCTTTTTCCACACTTATTTGTCTAAAATTTTTTACCTAGAAACGTCTAATCTAGATGTCCCTCTGGTTCCTTTCCCCGCTTTTTATTATAATCGACCATATCTATCAATTCACCTAAAAATATCTAGCCACCAGCGTAGATACCCATTTGGTCCCTTTTCTCTCTTCCATTTATCATCCACATTTTCCACCTACAAAGGTTTAGGAATGATTACGTAAACATCCTAGTGGTTATTTTCATCATCTTCCATTTTAATAGTGTCTCTCACCCAAATATGTCTAAGCACTGACTTAGACATCCCTTTGGCTCCTTGTACCATCCCAACTATTGGGTTCACTGTCTTCAAAATTGCCATATAGACAAGACAATTTTGATGAGGGACTAGCTGTGAACCTTTAATTTTGCACCCTCATCATCTGGCTATAGCCTAACATCTAATAAGATTATTACCTGTCACATCCCAACCTTATGAGATATGACGGTCCTAGAAAATGGGGAGACTTAAGGTCACCCACGCCCGTAGAACCTATTAACACATAACAATCATGCCTAGGATCTTACCGAACCTCTTTCATTAACTCATTTAAAGCATTTAGATAAATGCCATAATTTGCGGAAGACTTAAAGTAAATCGTTACATATAAAATCCATAAGGAAAAATAATATAAGTCTCTATAAGTATCAATTAACATTCCCAGAGCATCTAAAGACAAGACTTCATAAACATAGTATTATTGATAACTCGAACAAGGAATTCCCTCAAGCGAAGTAGGATGCTTGAGCCATCACCTTGCCTTCTCACATTTGCTCACCTGGAACCACACAAGGAAAAGGGGTGAGATAGATGATCTCAATGAGTAAACAAAAAGGCTCATACATTATCACAAATTCCTTTGAAAGGAAACACATAGCTTATACACATAGTTCATGGTTTTTAACTCATGAATCAGGTTGCATTTTAAGCAAGGTTCAATTTAGAAAGTTTGCATAAATCACACTTATAACACTTGTAGAGTGGAAACACTACTCAATCCACTCTAAACACATCGAGGAGAGGTGGCCTTTGCCAAATTCCAACTCCCATCACTTATAAAACATGAAATTGATCAAGCTCCACAGGTAGAACTGCCCCTTCTAGCTGAGGTGGATACACTACCCCTATCCATTGGGTTAAGACCATGTGCACAGGTTTCGATGATTACCGCATCGGCTCAAGGATTCTGCATAAAGGGTAAAGGTACCATAGCTAGAGCTATTGGTAAACACAATTAACAATATCACATATGGCATCAATAACATGTATTTCAATAACAATAGTAGTTTGGCTTTCAATAATAACACAATGAAAGTGTAGTTCCAGAAAGAATACAAGTTAGGGTGTTTATCATAAAAAAAGTTCTCATTGGATAAGCAAAAATAGTTTTGGACCAAATGTCCTTTAGCAACCCAAGCTTAACAAAGAAATCATGTTATAAAATGAAAACGGAAGGAACTTGGGTTTCAAAGCTCACAAAGGTTCACATATCAATATATCACATTCTTAAAGCACAACATGATGTTGTTCACATTTGTAATAAGAACATTGCGTTTACTCACGCATGTAGCATGGACATAGTGTTTACTCACCTTGGGGTTCCTTTGCTCCTAGTACTTGTAGTCCTCTTTGCTTCTAAGGCTCCTCAAACTCTAACATAATATTTGATTTAATACTTAGTATTTATTTACTCATGATGTTCCTATCCCATAACTACCCATACACATAAAGCATACACATTAGAGTTCACTCATAACTGTACTCATCACTTGCACATATCACGTTGACTTGAAAGTCTTGCATACATAGGCCTTATAGGCTTACATGAAAATACATTGCAATCATATCAATAACTTTTTAAGGTCATCACATTATCATTACCCTAATATCAATTCAAGTATCAATCATCTTAATTCACTTTACACTTCCATACATGTCAGCTTAATAATTAATCCTTCAAACGTCATGCTTAACTCTTATGATCTCTTTCACTTCATTAACTCAGAACCATATATTCTTCATCAAGTCATCATGACATCTAGTTCCAAATTCCTCAATCACATTTGCATTCTAACCACAATATGATATCAAGATACCTTAAATATACCTTAAGTATACCAAAACACATTTAAGCTTATCTAGGATCATACCTTCAATTAACACGCAATTTTCATCATCTACTTTACATACATACATGTCAACAATCATCAAAACACATCACCTTAAATTTATAAACATTTGGACACAATGGTTCATGTAGGCCGAATGCATTTTTAAGGTGAAAACCAAATTCTTCTTCTTTTCGTGTTTTCCGTCTATTTTAGAAATATGTAAAAACATGGTTTAAACTAAGATTTTTCATGTAAGCATAACAAAAATCATTTTAGAACTTAAATCCATAAGAATCGGCCACTATTGGTGCCATTGATATATAAAAATTCAATCTTTTGCATTATAGTGCACAAAACATGAGTTTTCTTGTTTTCGGTATTTTCCAGTCATTTCAGAAATATGCAAACTAGTTGTTTAAACCATTATTTTTCATTCAATCATTGAAAATATTAGTTTAGAACACATTATCTCACAAATTGGCAGCCATAGGTAAGGTTTATACAAAAAAATTCCAAGTTCAAAGGCTTAGGTGAAAAATCATGAGTTTCCGCGCTTTCCGCACATTTTGTTTATTTCAGCAATAAGCAGACACATGATTCAAGTCATTATTTTTCATCTAAAAAAAACAAATATCACATTAGAACATCAATTCACAAAAATTAGCAGCCATGTATTCATGAAAGAATAGAATTTTCTAGTTTCCAAATCCTAACACGAAAATCTTGAATTCCTTTGTTTTTCGAAACTTTTCAGTCATCACAGAAATATTATTTCATGCAATATTTTTCATCAAAAAAATCAAAAATTAGTTTAGAATGCAAATAAACACAAATTTCCACCCCCCCCCCCCCTCCCTTATGATGTCTATGCAATAAAATTGTGATTTTAAGTTATAGAATTCACCTTTGGAGAAATCTTGCGGAAAGAATCGTGTTTTTGGTAGAAAATAAATTTTCTCTCCCAAAAATTCACTCAAACAGAATTGAATCTATAGAAATTAGTAATCAAATAGTTCAAAATAATTTTCCCATAATTTATTTCATAGCAAACAGTTTAGAAATCGAAAGAGATTAAAAATGTACGATTATGGTCACGAAATCGTGAAACGGTAAGGTGTTTTCGATATTTCAGTAGAGAGAATTATTTTGAGAGGTTTTTCTGGTAGAATACAGAAAGAATGAGGGAGTGGCTACTGGAAAACCCTTGCTGGCCAAAAATTTGAATATATATTAGGGTTGGAGTGGAATTTCCACTATTACCCTTAATGAAATAAGTTAGGAGCATTTTTGTGTAATGGGCTTTTGGGTATTGGGCCTTTTTCTTTAAAAAATTTGGCTGAAGTGTTTAGAAATAAAAATAATATTTTTCTTTTTATTTCTGGGATATTTCCCTCAAAAATATTTATTTAAAAATATTTTAAAAATACCCATAAAATTATTTTATGTTTAAAAATTATTTTATGCATGAAAATTCATTTTATTTAAAATAAATTCTTTTATGCAAATGCACTTCATGTAAGTCATTTATTTCACAATAGCAACACATATTATGCATATTAAAATTAATTTAATATGCCACATACCCATCAATCACTTAGATCACAAACATTCACACAAGCACACACTTAACCTTATAGATTCTAATTCAAGCAATTTATCACGAAAATTCCTAGGGTGGGTGTGAGTTGTTACAATACCTATGTAGAGCCAACACGGTAGTCCCGCTAGTTGGTTAATGGGCAGGGGTTAATAGGTTAGCACCCTTTACAGAGGAGCAAGAGATAGTGCCTCCAGAGCTAAAAATGGGGTTTCAATTATATTAGTAAAATGATACTTAATTTTTAGGCACTAACACTTTTTCGATTAACTTTTTATATCAGGCAGCATCTTTCCCAAAACTGACCAGATTTTCCCTCAAATTGACAAATCAATTATTCTTATATATAATAGATTGGATGGTGGAGACTTGATCAAGCTCAATCCAATGGCCAAGATTTAACCTTTGATGGATGGCTATGATTTGATCAAGTTAGAGGGCTAGGATTTTCTTTGCAATGTTGATGATCATCATTATATGGTTTGGAAAGAGCAAAATGAATGTAGACTTCTTTGTGGGTTCAAGTTGTAAAAGGAATTGACTTCATAAAAAATGGTGACTAGCTTTTCCAACATCTAACTTAACCTTAGTTAACCATTCTTAACTCTAGTTAAGGCTTATGTTCATCCACTTATGGGCTCAATGGGGCTGCCATCTAATGGACTTAGGCCTTAGAGTCCAAAGGTCCGTTGACAAATTCATATATTCACATTTCAAGCTCGGTACTTAATACATTTTCCTTTTCCTTTCTTTAACTTTAACATACATCTTTCTACCTACTAATATCACTACACACTCTAGACATTGAATACACATTTTCTAGCTTTTCATTAGCATTGTTTAAGTATGTACATCATGTAAGCTCCTTAGGTCAAATTAAGTGTGACTTTTATTGTACCCTTGTAACTTTGATTGAAATCAACTTTTTGTATCACTATAATCATCTCCCAATGTCATAGGAGATGTCAATGCTCAATCCCTAGCACTTTAGATTCATATTTCAAATAAATTATTAACATAGTCACATTAAGTAAAACTCGATTTGACTTTAACTTTATCATAAGGGTGCTCATCAAAATTGATTCCATTTTTTACTTGTTGCCACATTATTTATTAAAATTACTTCCTATAATGTTCTTATGGGTCTTATTGTGTTAGAAAGGCCTTGAATGGCATATTATATGGACATTATAGTGTTTCAATTGCTAACTCTAATAGGTTAGGGAAACTTTAGGTATTACATTCTACCCCTCTTTAGAAAATTTGTCCTCGAATTTTCAAAACAGATATTTTTTATTCATAAAGCAATTGACAATACTTAGGCTATGTGTCTCAGTTGTTTTCTTATATACATTTATTATCCCCATAGGTTTTCCATCATTTCCTCGCTATATTTCTTATTCCAATTTCTCTAATGAGCCTTCTTTGCTAACAATTCTTATATTGTAAGATCTATTATGAAATTGATGTTATATCAATTTTCTAACTGATCAAATATGTAATATTTCCTTTCTTATTTTGCATACTATAAGTCTATTTCTTTATGTCAACTCATGATAACTTAAAAATTCTTAAAGCAGCATACAAAGATCTTATTGTTTCATTCTAAACCTTGAGAAAAGTATCTTAAGATACTATAATCCCCTATCTAGTAATCACAGTCACTCTTAATACTTGTTACAAATTACAAGTATCAACTCTTTAGACAAATTACTTCCATTTTTGCTTTTCACTTACTATTGAAGAGTTCATTCATTCTATCAAATCCAACTTTCAGTCAATTGGTCCTTTGTTAAAGCTTTTTCTACAACTTCATTCATTTAGTCATCCTTTGAACATGAAATAATCATACAGTATATGTATAGTTATTTACAAGTGAAAAATATAACAAAGTTCATATTAATCTTTCATTAACTTATATGTCTTATCTCCACATACTAATTACGTAATTTTACATCGAATCTTTGTAATTCTATAGTACCTCAAATAAGCATATAGATATTCTTAGATTCCTTATCATTACTAATTGTCTCAATTACTCCAAGGTTCAATATTCTTATCACTTTCATATTTGCTTATATATACATTCTCATATGCACATGCATGAACTTGCACACTTATTCTTATCCTTTTATATGGCTAGATATACAGCCATTTTCTTATAGGCATAACTTATCTTTGTTATTGTCACACTTACAGGCATTATCCTTTGCTTAGAACTTGATTCCTTTTCACTTATTCCTTAATTTCGTCAATTGCAGTTTATTGTTCCTTAAATCTTGTATATTGTTTGTGAATTTCAACTATATCTAAAATAATTTAACAATATTCACACTTTATCCTTCTTTAATCATAATCCTTTGTTGGGCAGTTATTTCTAACTTTCTAATATTAAATCTTGTTGCATATTATCATATAGAGAGGTCTATACACTTACACAATGAAGTAGGACAAGCTCTTACTAACCATTTCACAAATGGCATTGATGTATCTATATAAAAATAATAAAACTTCTTTGACTTCAAAGATTGCATTATCATTGAAGCACTCTGGTGGTAAGATCTCTACTATCAAATACCCATCTCACATCATAATACCCATCTCACATCATATTCTTTGTCATTTTACTGTACTTAGTAAATTTATCACAATAAATCTCATGTAATTACATTACTATTCTAATCCAACTCCTTTTTAGTTCCTTATATCTCATAATTTGATCTTCCCTTTCCTCTTCCTAAGAAGAGTTATTTATTGATCAATAAGCTTTTCTTATTGATCTCAATAAAGCACGTATATTCTTTTAAATTCTCAAGTTCTTTTTATAATATATCTAATAAAACTTAATCGTTGTACATGTCACGCACTTCAATGCTACTTCCTATTGATATTCATACTTATACATTTTTTCTTCTTTACTTGTTTCTTTTCTTTTATTATCAATTTATTACTCACTTTTCTTGCTAGTTCTCAACTTAAGTTTTGATAAGTGTAATGAAGAAATACAATTTCACTTGGTCAACACCATCCCTTGGCGTATTATAACATGTTTATTGGGATTCTTATTTCTATCATTTAAATATATGGCCCATTTATACTCTACGGAAATTTCTAGCACTTAGATGATATTCCTTATTCTCCTTTCATACTTCATCTTTCAATAAATTTAAGCATCTTTATTTTTAGACTTGTCTTAACTTTCCTTTCCTCATATCCATGTTCTTATTTCAACTAATTCCTTTTCTTCATACTATATAACTTAAAGTTTAAATTACCTTGAAGTACTTTTCATCTTTTGCATTAAATTCCACCCTCTCTATATGAACTTATCCTCTTTAGTTCTAAGAATGAGCCTTAAGAACTAATACCATTAACTTTGTCATTGATCGAGTTACACTAAATGGTGTCTATTGAGGTATCCATTATAGACTGCCTTTATAAATCTTTAAATAAAAACCATATTCTATTGGCAATTCTCTTGAATATTGAGCTTCTTATCAAGCAATTTCTATTTGCCTAGTCTATTCCAATATATCAATAAGTACACAGGTTGAGTGAGCTTTTTCTCCTTTTCGGACATTAAAATTACCACTATATCATTATGGAAGGAACATCTATTCCCTTAACCATCTTGTTTCATCACATTATCTATTGTCTAGCAGATTTTTCTCATGTATATAATTTCATACCTAATGGCGTATCTTGTTTACTTTCCTATTAAGAGGCCTTGTCTCCATTGAGTAAATACCATTTATTCATTATACTAGAATCTTAACATTCACATTAACATTTCAAGTCATCCTCTCATTGTAGAGAAAATCTTTCCACTTTATAGTTTTCCTCACTAGGGTGATAATTATAGCTTTAAATATAACATTCATATTTTTACAAGTCATATTCTTCTTAAGGATTTCACATGGCACATTACATATCTCTTTATATACTTTAAATCAAATCATTCATTTCTTAACAATTTCATATTCTCTTTATTTCTAAGTCTAACTCATTCGATACATACACCATTCTCCATAAGATTCCATCAATACTCATATATCTCTCATACTATTTAAATTTTGTATCACTCATAAACATTTACACTTCTTGTTTTTACTCAACATTAATAACATCATTGTATCCAATTGACTATATTGCATCGAATAAATAATTCACTAGGACTATTCCCAATTGCAACATCTTATTGGCTAATTTTTTTTTTAATATTCAAGTATTCATCCTATTTGAGATTAATTTTTCATATCATTTACTTATCTTTATAACTTTTTTCTATTTAGCTTTCTATAACTTTATCCTTATTAATAAAGTCCTTTATCCATATTATCTTATTTTTTATATTACATTCTCTTTAATACTTATAATTTCCTTTGCCTCACAATTTCCTATATTTTCCACCTTAAAACTTAATCTATCCCACCCTTTCATCATTGAGTTACTTTCAAAGCTTACCATTTCTTATGGTATTTATCTTAACTTATTCAATTCTATCTTATTATTAATTCAATTCCATCATGGAATTTGTCTAATCAGTTAACTTTATAAACTTCTTTTATATCATAACTTTTGTTTCCTTTCATTCTCTTTAGTTTAATTATTCATATATGTAATATTTCTTCATACCTTCCTTGCTTTATTATTCATTATTTTACCTTTCCATATCTCACTTACTTTACTTGTCCACATTCATGTTGTTTTTGTAACTAACTTGTAACCCTCCAATACCAAACTTATCTTATTTTACAAGTATTCTTTCCATTATGAACTCGTTCTCAATATAAGGTATTTATCAAAATCAATCCATGTTCTTACACCCTTTTGTTTTTAGTTTAAAATTTTCCTTTTTAAGTCAAACCTCTTTAGTTCCTTGCGTTCTTTTTTTTTTTTTAAAGACTATCTCTTAATCATATATACCTTCTTATAATTGTCAATTTCATACTCCTTTCTTGTAGAATGATCCAACATTAATCATATTCTACTTTGGTCCATTACTGACCTCACAACTTTATTCCCTTAGTGATTTTAAGAACTTTTCTATTACATATACCTAGTCTCTTTTCTTATAAATCACTTTAGCACATACACAATTGATCACTTCCTTACGAAGTGACCTTCCTTTAAATCACAGTAAATTAATATTCTTCCTTTGATGATACTTGATATTTTTGTAAGTGACATAGAAATGCTATATGATGCCAAAATTCGATAATACCTTTAGCCCATCTCACATATATCTCAATATGTCATATCTATATGAACCATTTGTAGTCCTACTTGACCACTGTTGAGTATTATCTTTCGTTTGATTACATCAATTGTTCATAACCTCAAATAATTTCATATAGACATATCATTCAACAATATTACATATCATTTAATCATTTACTTACACATGTCATAAACCAAGTCATTATCTCTTAGATACCCTTTATAACATAGTTAAGGAAACACTTAAAATACTAGTATCTAATTTACATTCCCAATGATCCTGTTATAAGAACACAAATGAGGAAATTCATGACAGCACTAAGTGGAAACCTACACAGCTAGATCCACGGTTAGGGTTCCAGTCGTGCCAATCTAGGTGCTAAAACCTAGCATCCACATGGGTGAAACCTTAGTCATGTCTCCACCCATGGAAGGCTACTAGATAAATTTTATAATTTGTCCTTACCACATGGCTAGAATCCCACCCATGTGTTCATCTATGGCTTCCCATCTTCTTCAAATGTTTAGGCTTTAAGCTTATCATATTTGGTACGCACACTCAGTTATGACTCATTAGGGTTCATAGCACTATATTTGGACCTTGAAATGCAATGCATTTTGCGACCTCATTCATAATTGCAAAAATATAACTGATAAAAGGATAAGTCTTACATGCAGTCCAACTTCAGAAAGCCATAACTCTCAGCTACGGATGAGTTACAGGGCCATAATATATCAAATCAAAGCTCATTCAAAGATCTATAATAATGTTAGGGTTTACTAACACTACCCACTTTTAGGCCTAAATTCAATCATTTAAAGCTATTTCAGAGGCTTTAAAGTTTTTCATTGAACTTTTTATGCACTTTTGTGGGCTATTCTTTTTAATCTTGTTATAGGGCTTTATTTCAGTCTTTTCTAATATTAGGATTTCACCATTTAACATATAAATATGTTTTCATTGCTTTAAAGAGAAATTTAAACATCAATCATCCCAATTATCATACGATAGTCACGTATTGTATAGGTACAAAAGAACTATAATATTGTATCACTTGCTTCTCAATTTAAATTTCTTACTATGTGTACATATATGACATTTTCTATATCCAAATCTATCTGTTCATAAACCAATCTCATAGGTTCCCAAAGTCTCTCTCACTATCATTATATAACTTGCCTTAGGATATCTCATATCCTAAACATTGCACATACTATAGTATATGCAAGGATAAACATATTCACATCACTATTTACATTTCATAAACTTTTTATGACATCATATATAAGTTTTCACTTCATAGCATATACCTAACAGTTGTTGTGTGCATACATTATAAGCGCAAAGGATTTGGTATACCTTTATCATTATTCACGTTATCCAAATATTTTTCAGAACATCAATTACACTAAACCATATCAATAATCAATAGTCAATTATACTAGGAAATTTACTCCTAGTAAGACACATACACATGTTTGCTTACACACTTTTAAGCATATACTATCATTTTCTCATATGCATAATTTGTCCTTATCATCCCATTTCCATATAGCACATAGCTCAGTCACATATATTAGTTATATCACCTTATTATTCCTTTTTCCACAATCATGATGCACATATCATACATTATACTATGAACGTAAACTTTTATAGATAATGCATATCTAGACTTAATGATATAATTCAAATGACAAGAAGGAATTCCTATGCTCCATGGTTTAACCTATAACCCATAGTATTTATAAAGTCTAAAGTAGACTTAAACCTTTACTTTGATACCACTTCTATCACAACCCACTTATTAAGCCATGACGGTCCTAGGATATAAGGAGACATAAAGTTGCCTAAACCCCTAGAACCCCATTTAACATATAATCCCTTTACCATATATCATATAGGACCTTATCAAAGATTGTAACCTAATTACCTTTCCTTGTTACCCATTAGTCACTTATCATTTCCTAGCTAACTCACAATACCATTTACAAATACAACATGTAAAATTTCTAAAATTCCATTTCATATCATTTGCCAAATGTACATTATTCCATACATTATTGCAATAGTAATTATAATATAGTTTACAACATATGTAAACTCGATAATGTTTTTGTATTAAACCTTCCACTACCATGGACTACTAAAATAATAGTCTTCATAGTCAAGAATCACCACCCTTAAATTTAGCAAAGCATCTACCAAGTAGAAGAATATAGCTTGGAATCTACCATGCTGACTCATTGACCTTCCCTAAAAAATTTAAATCACTAAAGAATGAGACAAAGCTTAGTGAGTACATAATAATACAATATATATATATATATATATATATATATATATATATATATATATATATATATATATATATATATATATATATATATATGTATATGTATATATACATATGGCGAGTGTAAGGACCATTTTTAGGAAGGGCACTTTATAGCAATGGAATGATTTCAATCAATATTATCATTATGGTTCAATTTCTCATTTAGGATGGAATAGTATCTTTAGCAGAAATAACATTTTCTTGGGAGTAAGATGATTCCCACACATATAAATTTAAGAGTGGCAACCTAAGCCTTGCTCATTCACATGTATTACTTTACATAAAACTAATCAGGTCTTACGGTTAGGCATTCCCCCCTAACAGAGGCTGGGTACTCTTACCCTACCCATAGGCTTATCCAAGTGCATAAGATCTAATGTATTACGCCACATCAGAAGGGGATTTCTGCTTATTAGTTGGTATTAAATAGGAAAGTTTATATAAGGTTCATGTTAAGGAATTCAATAATGACATTATGAATTAAATACAATAGGTTCACAATAGTTAATTGCCATCAAAAAGCATCATATCAAATGGCTCAATATTCAAATAGGCAATTCATGCTCATCAAGGAATTTGAAATATTTCAATGATCATGGGTTGAACAACGAAGGTTCAAAGCATGTAGCACAAGTCATATTATATTATTAAGTAGTCACTTTAGACTCCTTTACTCCTATTTACATTTAACTTTGATGATAGTAGTGCTCCTCGCACTCTTCGATAATATCCTTATCCTTGTCTTTAGACTTTACACATTTACAATTCAATTGCACATCAATCAATTTCTTGTTATAGCATTTGTTTAATTTAGCTTAACTTGTTAACATTTCTATCTTGTTCATTTAAGCACAACTTATCACTTTAAAGGTCAAGGGATACTATACATATACTCGTTACTAATCTTAACATTTTCATTAGTCATTCTTCAAATGGCCAAAGCTATTCATTTAAGGAAGGATAATTCCTTTCCTCCGAATTTATCATTTCAACTTTGAGTAAAATCAATTTAAACAAATTTCTAATATTCAATGGAATTAATTCTACTTTAACCATTCCACTCCATAAGTGAACCTAGTTCATTAATTTTGAGAAAAATCACTTCTATCAATTGAATTTCAAAATTAACATTATACAAATCTTGTTACATCATTCTTAAGCTTGATTTTCCTTTCAATTTCATGAATCCAAGTTAAATTCTCAAAATCCCCAATTTTTCCATAAAACCTAGAATTTACGGAAAGCTACTAATTCATCACCCAATCTTCAAATCAATCATGGAACTATGTAATTGGTATAACATAAGGCCGATATGATCATCTAATTGTCAATATCTAGCATTAGAACATTAAGTTCCCCTGTCAAACTATAGTATGTCAGTAAGATATTAAAATCTTGAACCAAGTTTCTAAAGTTCATTTTAACACTTTTAAACCATTATTCTTCATCTAAAGTAATCATAAATGTATTCAAATATAATTTAGAACACCTCCTTGATCATTCACTATTATGGTCAAATTTCTCCTTATGGTATAAGAAGGATTTTATGCAACTAAAACATTAAAATCAACCTTGGGACATAAATAAGAGGAGATGGATATGATTCCTTACCTTAGTTAGCTTTGATTTGTTATGGTTCTTATTGCTATTGATGTAGAGAGAGAACTTCTTTTATTATGGTAGAACTTTGGTGTAGAGATAGAAAAATGATGATCATAACATAAATTTTGCATATATATATATATATATATATATATATAATAGAGGTTGGATAGTGAAGATTTGATCAAGCTGAATCCAATGGCTAAAATTTAACCTTGATGGAAGGCTACGATTTGATCAAGCTAGAGGATTAAGATTTTCTCTACGATGGTGATGATCATCATTATATGGCTTGGAAAGAGCAAAATGAATGTAGACTTGGGTGTGGGTGAAGTGAGAATTCAAGTTGGAAAAGGAATTAACTTAGTAAAAAATGGTGACTAGCTTTTCCAACATCTAACTCATCGTTGGTTAACCATTCTTAACTCTAGTTAAGGCTTATATTCATCCACTTAGGGGCTCAATCGGCTGGCCATCCAACATACTTGGGCCTTAGAGTCCAAAGGCCCATTGACAAATTCATATATGCACGTTTCAAGCTCGGTACTTAATACATTTTCCATTTCCTTTCTTTCACTTTAACATACATCTTTCTACCTTCTAATATCACTACACACTCTAGACATTGCTAGATAAATCTTGTTCACTCCATAGTACACATTTCTAGCCTTCCATTAGCATTGTTCAAGTATGTACATCATGTAGGCTTATGAGGTCAAACTAAGTTTGACGTTCATTGTACCCTTGTCACTTTGATTGAAATTAACTTTTCTTATCACTATCATCATCTCCCAATGTCTTAGGAGATGTCAATGCCCATACACTAGCACTTTAGATTGATATTTCAAATAAATTATTAACATAGTCACATTAAGTCAAACTCGGTTTGACTTTCACTTTATTATAAGGGTGATCATCAAAATTTATTCCATTCTTTACTTGTTGCCACATTATTTATTAAAATTACTTCCTATGATGTTCCTATGGGTCTTATTATGTCAGGAAAGCCTTAAATGGCATATTACATGGACATTATAGTGTTTCCATTGTTAACTCTAATAAGTTAGGGTGAACTTGGGTATTACAAGCATGGAAGTCTTCTGAGGATCCGTTCATATCAGTGTGTTCATACCTAGATGCTCTAGCATACCATCTAGCATCATAGTATGAAGTCCCTTCAAAACTCTCAAGCCCTAAGTCAGTTGAGTGACGTAAATGCCCCCAAATAATTTCACTTTAGGGCCTTTCTTAGACTGTTCATAGAAAAAATAAACCAGGGCATGAGCGATGTTATACCAATGATTCTCTGCCACACACATCAAAAAAGAACAAATCTTGCTTTGTCACCACACCGGTGCTATCCTAGCAAGCATAAATGGTGTATGCCAAAAGATTATGCACCACCCGAAGAGCAAATGACTAATAGTTAGAAGCCTTGGACACTACTAAATCATACCTCATTGCCTCTAGAGCAAATTGTTGCCATACTACTTTAAGCACCTCATCATTAGCAAAATCAACATAAATGCCCTTATAAACATTGGTGTCAAACTTTGATGATTGATATAACCCCATAGTTGTTTCTAGCCTAGTTGATTGATTAGTGCCCGGATACTCTCTGCTAAACTAGCATTCTTCATAGCCCCCTAATCAAGTGTGCATGTTGGCTTAAAGTCTTTGTTAACCAACTGCTCAAAATTAGCCTAAGACTCCTTATCTGCAAACTAAATGCAAGGGTGATCAACGATGAACATGGTGTTTGGGGTTGCTGCTGGTGGTGGGTGGTGAGAACTACCTTCACCTTTTGCTCTCTTGGTTGGAAGCTAACCGACCTTTTGGATGTGGGTTGCTTGTGGGGACCCATTATCTGCAAAAATAACAAAACCAAGCCACACAAAATAACACAGCAAAACAGTAATAACATGTTATTTCAACCAAAAATTAGGCATTATAATGACATAGCAATGGTCATTCCAAACCCCATCAATTCAATTATCCAACACTTGAACAACACAATCTAACTCTACACACTGTGAGGCCTTGCCCGAGCACCGGTCCGATCCGCCGAGGGATCGAAATGCTCTTCAGGAGAAACTCCACGATTGGAACTCGCTGTGAGTTTAAAAAATTGATTTTTGTAATTTGACAGTTGAAAAGTGAGTCGCCACTTAATTTATTTATTTTAATTGGGAAAATTAAAGAAAACCCAACATAATTGACTCCAAAAAATAATTTGATTTTATCCCAATGGAAAAGTGCACTAATCCACAAGTGACCAAAGAGGACTCGGGGATCAGATTTTGGTAATTACATAGTTAAGAAAATGTATTTTCTTTAGTTTAGCTAAAAATGCAAAATAACTCTTAAAAAGGAATTTTTGTGTATGCATGAATAGGAATATAATGATGAATGAGCAGATATATATATATATGATGTGATGGAATGACAATAATAAATAAATAGGCAAGATAAATCCTACTTAATTATTACAATATCAAAACAAATAAAATAAAAGGGATCTTTCCTCTAGCCCTTATGGGTACTAGGAAAAGCACACATTCCCCAACTAAACCAATAAAAATTATAAGCAAAAGGTTAATGCGAACAAATCAAAATAAAAGTAAATAAATAAAATAAATAAATAAGTGAAATATTGATAAAAAGATTTTGGAGTTGATGCCCTTCAGATTGGTAGCCTGCGTATCCTATCGAATAGGAATTAAACCCCACGCAGTTCTCCCTTCTTGCGAAGGAGGGGTTTTAAAAATGTGTTGGTTTGCTTATTAACTTAATTCTGATTCTTAAATTAATAAGTTTTAGATCTTTTCAGTTTTAGACCTGAAGAGAATTCTATATCTGAATTTAGAATTTTAAAGATAGAAAAGGGATTATACCTTTGCTTTTCTTAGCTTTCAAACGAATGGAACTAGTTTTGCCCCGGATCTCAACTCCACCTTGAATTCAAAGGAAGCTTGGAATCTAGATCTAGAAGCAACAAATGTGTGAGTATAAGAACGAAAATATGCTTTGAAATTGCTTTGATTACTTTGAAAACTTCTTGAATTGCTTTAGAATGCCTTGGAAGTCATTGGAAATCATGCCAAATGAGGCTGGAGGAGGCTCCTATTTATAGAGCTGCCAGAGGAGGATCCAACGGTATAGACGGCGGCGTCAGCGCGGCGCTGGCGGCATGGGCGGCACAGCCAATGCGTCGGCTGTCCGGGCAGCACGGTAGGCATGTCGTCTGCCTGGCAGCATCAATTTGGTGCCACCTGTGGCGGCACACCAAGAGTGCCGGCAACACAAAATACGTGCTACCTTCTGGGCAGCATGGCAAATGTGCCTCCTAGACGACAGCGCGCTACTTTGTGCGGTTTGACCTATTTTCATCCATTTCGGGCCCATTTCAGTTCTGATTTGAGCTTGGTTTGATCTTATGGGTTCATGACTGAAAGATGGTCGACTGGAGATGAAAGATTCAGGAAATTTATTTTTTCGACGGGGCGCTGCCCCCTTGACCCCTGCCCGCTAACTAGCTAGCGGGACTGCCGTATGCGTAATGCCCTATTCCTAGTAAGTGTCAAGCTGCAACCAAATCAGGAGGTACAAATTTAAGGGTTCACAGCTGCCCCCTCATCAGAATTGTGTTTAAGAAAAAGGCGATTATCATAATAGTGAACCCTGTGAAGAGATGCCATGTCAGACTTTGGGCTTGTGCTCTTGCAACATCAGATTTTTGGCTTATATATTCTTTTGCTATATCAGATTCTAGGCTGTACCATGTCAAATTCTGGGTTATACCATGTCAGACTCTGGGTTTCTGATATCTGCTTGTGCTTATCATGCATAAGGACATTCATGCTTTGTGCAAACTGAACCTTATGAAGGACAAACACGGTATAAAGATATGAACCTTTCGAGAGAGGGCCCATAGGATAAATGTGGTTTTATCAATGGCTTAGTGTTGGATGTGAGAGTGGTGATCTTTAATTAAGGCTATATGTCCAGCCTAATTGTTTGGAGGTAAAGATGATTTGGCGAATTTTAATCAAGGCTATTTGTTTTGCCTAGACTTTGAAAGATTTGGAGATTTGGTCCACCTAGGGAATTCAAATTGGTTTAGCAAGGCCATCTGTTCGACCCTACTATCGGGGAGATTATGATCAAAGTTATCTGTTTGACTTTGATGTTTGGGAAGATTAGGATCAAAGCTATCTGTTTGGCTTTGGTGGTTGGGAGGATTATAGCTAAAGCTATCTGTTTGGCTCTGTTGGTTGAGAAGGTTGGGATCAAAGCTATCTGTTTGGCTTTAATGGTTGGGAGGATTATTGTCAAAGCTATCTGTTTCACTTTGTTGTTAGAAAAGCTGGGATCAAAGCTATCTGTTCGGCTTTGATGTTAGAAGGATTGGGATCAAAGCTATTTGTTTAGCTTTGGTGTTAGATTTACAGAAAGTTATGTCTCTAAAAGATGATGGGTGTGGGAATGTCAACATGGGTGGCTCGACTCAGTTTGCCCATTGATGATTAGTCCTTGTAGGGAAAGGTCTTGGCTAAGGAGGGAAGGTCTGGTGAAGGAAATCCATTTGAAAGGCTTAATATGATTTTGCCTTAAAGGAGATCATAGGCTTCATAAATGAAGGCTTTTTGGGAGTGGACTTCATTGTAAAGACTTTCGAGGAGTGGGCTTCATAGTGAAGGCTTTTGGGTCTAAGCTTCATAGCGAAGGCTTTTTCGGAGTGGGATTCATGGTGAAGGTTTTTTAAGAGTGGGCTTCATGGCCAAGGCTTTTGGGTCATGTGCCTCTTAATGAAGGCTTATTAGTTTGAAGGTAGGTTAAAACTTTTGGATTTGAGCTTCTTGATGAAGGCTTTTGGATTTGAACTTCTTAACGAAGGCTTCTAAATTTAAGTTTCTTGATGAAGGCTTTTGGATTTAGGCTTCTTAATGAAGGCTTTTGGATTTGGGCTTCTTAATGAAGGCTTATGGGTTAGGCTTCTTGATAAAGGCTTTTGGTTTAGGCTTCTTGATTAAGGCTTATAGATTTGGGCTTCTTGATGAAGGCTTTTTAGATTTGGGTTTCTTAATGAAGGCTTTTTAGGAGATATGCCTCGACTTCTATTTTTGCCAAGGAAACTAGATTTAAAGATGATAAGCCCTGATGACTTGGAAATTTTGGTTTACTCATTTTGAGATTATGCCAAGGAATGGGTGGTATGAATTGCCGATGAGGCTTGGGATGGAGCAATAGGATTTCATAAAGTTCGAGAACAGTTTTGAAGGTAGGCTAAAACTTCTGAAAAGAATCATGGAGGTTGTATGATTTTGCTTTTTGTAGCACGAATCATGGAAAAGAGCAAGTTAAGCTTTTCTTGTTGTTTGAGATTGAAGAGACTCTTAGAGTGACACTTAATTATAGATTGCACTAGTTGACACAAAGAGCCCTTAGGAATGGCTAAAGGGCTAGTGGAAGAAGATAAATTGGAGATCATACTTCCAAATGAGAGATAAAGATGTGATAGACTAGAGATTGTGGGAGGGATTGTGCCTTAGCTCTTTGAGCCAAGCGACAGGACAGATTAATAGATGATGACATTCTTAGGAAGACATGCCCTTATTGTAGGATAAGAGCATAGAAGACTGTATATCCTTTAGAGAATAAACCTCTGGTTAGGAAGGATGACATATTGATCGAAGATGATTTGACAACTTTGGACATGAGGGAAGATTACTTGGATGAGCTTTCTCTCTCTCTTTCTCTCTCTTTCTTTTAGCTCTACCTTTTGCCTAAGTCACCCTTTTGGGTTTTCAACTTAGCGAGCTTGAATTAATGAAATTTCGAAGACAATTCCACTATGGTTTGGGCTACTGCCTTTTTTATTTTGAAGGGCTCTCACCTTTGAATTCTGGATTTAACAAAGGTTTTTTCTAAACTTGTTGACCTTATTGAGGTGCATTGTTTGATTACCTAATGTGTAATAGGTAATTCCATTTGATTTGCTCTTTATGCTTCAACTATTTGACCTTCTTTGATTAGGTGCAATTGTTGATGGCACCTCATGTGCTAATAGTGGTGGATTTGACGGTTTGTTCATTTCTCTCTTTTTTCCTCTTTTCTTTTTCTCTTTTTTTTTGTTTTTTTTCTCTCTTTTTTTTTTTTATAGCTCATCCATGCTGGGCTAAACAAGGAAGACGAAAAGAAAATGTATGTGCATTAAAGGAAACTTTATTGCGAGATGACAAAAGAAACCGGTACGGTTGACGAAAATAAAGAAAAATAAGATGATAGACTCTGACTCAGATTTGGACTCAGGTTTAGACTTGGAATTCAATCTCAGACAGGTCAGATTAGCTGAACTTGAACTACTCCATGACATGCCTTCTAGGGCTAAGGTAAGGTGGGGTTGAGTTAGGATTAGATTCCTCATCACTGTTCAGGTTGGTGATGGGGAATTCAGCTTGAAATGATTGACTTTGGATGCAATATGATGCAGTTACAACCAAAGCTCTGAAGGTGGGTAGATATTGTGTTAACAAGTGGGCTCTGTAGGCGAGAAGTAGATTTTTGACAATGATATCTACTTGTTCTTGCTCGGTTGGTCTGTTTACCATTTGAGCAGCTTTAGCCCTCCACCTTGTAAGGAATATGAAAAAGGACTCATCTGGAAGTTGCTTTGTGGTCTCTAAGTCCCTTCTTGTAATGTCTACTTCACTATTATAGTGGTACTGTTCGACAAATGCCTTGCAAATGTCCTCCCAAGTCTGTTTTTGGGTATCATCGAAGTTAATGAACCATTTTAAGGCAGGATCAGTAAGAGTTTGCTGAAAGAGTTGAGCAAGAAGCTCATTGTTGATACCAAAGGGATGCATTGCCCCCACATACATCTTTAAATGGATCTTGGGGCAAGTGGTACCATCAAATCTGTCCAAATTCAGCATCTTGAACTTTGGTGGAACTCTTGCATCGGGAAATAAGCTCAGGGAGCCTATATCAACTAGGTTTTCTTTCTTCTTTAGATTCTTCATCATATTTTCCATGTGCTTCACTTTCCATAAAGGCTTTGATTTCAGGGTTGACTTCCTTCCTTTGGAAAGGATCCGCGGGTCGAGAAGTGAGAGTAGGGGTGAAATTTGGTGGTTGAACTATCATAGGTTGATAGTGTGAGTTGTTTCTAAGGAATTTAGGTGATGAAATAGGTAGTGGTGGAATGACGTTGGTGTTTACAGGTTCTTTATTTTTGGATTCAACTCTGGAAGTGGATCCATAAACAGGATAAAAGGCGGGTTTTGGGTCAGCTTTGAATGGTTTTGGGTCAGTTGGGTTTTGAGCCAGGGAGGCCTGTTCCAGTATGGTACAAACATCTTGCATGATATCCCTCCTTTGGGCCTTGAGCATGTCTTGGAAAAGAGCTTCTTGCCTCTTCATCATAGTATCTTGTGTTCAGAGAGCTTAGCAAGAAGCTCGTGAAAGATTTCATCAGCTCTAGTAGTAGTGACTTTATCTTTGGCAACATACATTTTGTCAACCTTTGCAAGGGAAAAGGAACTGGGTTAGTATCAAGCTTTGGAAAATAGGGTTATGGGGCAGTGTGACAAACCAAAGGACCTTATGTTTAATGACAATGGATGATAGTATCTTGTGGTTAAGTTGACGGTATATGGGTAAAGATGAGGGTAGAGGTGTATGGTATTAGCTAGGTATGTATCTAGCTAAAGGAGCTAGGTCAGATTTTAGCTTTGGGTGGCTAGATTAGATTTTAGCTTTGAGTGTCTAGGTCAGAATTTAGCTTGGGGTGGCTAGGTAAGATTTTAGCTTTAAGTAGCTAGATCAAAATTTAGCTTTGGGTGGCTAGGTCAGACTTTAGCTTTGAGTGGCTAGGTCAGAATTTAGCTTGGGGTGGCTAGGTTAGATTTTAGCTTTGAGTGGCTAAATCCAAATTTAGCCTTAGGTGATTGGGATTGTGATTGGGTATGGATGTACCATGGATTTGGATGTTAGGTGGACTATAGGTTTGGTGATAGTGGTATGATGGGTTAGACTAGATCATGAGCTTAGATGGGTCATGGGTTTGGATAGTGATGTAAGAGATAAAACCTAGCCAGCATTTAGTTTGGGTAAGGATAAGAGTGATGCTAAGTCAGTATTTAGCTTTGGTAAGGATGGTTATGGATAATACTATATCAGTGTTTAGCTTGGGTAAGGACTATGAAAGATGAAAGCTAGATCAGTGTTAGCTTAGGTAAGAGTTGTGAAAGATGAAAGCTAGGTTAGTATTTAGCTTCGGTAAGAACTATGAAAGATGAAGCTATGTCAGTATTTAGCTTGGGCTAGGTTAGTGTTTAGCTTGGATAAGAATTATGGAAAAGGATGAGGGTACCATAAACAAGTTTATTTTTACCATGAGTTTGACATGGGTTTGGATAGGACTAGACTATGAGTTTTGGGTGAACCATGAGTTTTGGGCTTTGACCGTGGATTTAGGTGGACTATGGGCTTTGGGTGTTGACCATGGGTTTAGGTGAACCATAGGTTTTGGGTTTTGACCATGGGTTGGGTTTTGGGTGTTGACCATGGGTTTAAGTGAACCATGGGTTTTAGGCTTTGACCATGGGTTTAGGTGGACCATGGGCTTTAGGAGTTTTGACCATGGGCTTTGGGTTTTGACCATGGGTTTAGGTGGAACATGGGTTTTGGGTGTGAAGGTGTTTAGATAGGTTTTTGACTCTTCACAAGGTTCAACCTATGCATGCATGTATGCATGAATGAAAAGGTTTCATGATATACCAAGTTTAGTATTATAGTGCATAAAATCCTAAAAGGAGGTTCTATGGGTCATTACATGAAAAGGTTATGGTGGTTTAAAGGGAACCCATCACACTAGAGATGCGATATACCTAACCACATGTGAGACAAGGAGCCTCGCGTGGGACCAATGGTACGTGCATGCTCGTTACACCTCTAAAAGGATCAGAGGATACGTCGTGGACTGGATGATTTCACTATCGGCAAGCAGACCTAAGGAAGGTTGCCCACTCGATGTTACTTTCTATACTTTGTTTTCCTAGAAGCTAGGCTTTTATGGACTAGGAGTCCAATGTAGTGATGCATGATAGAGTTATTTTGTATTGAAAGCCAAACTTGGTATTTTACCAAAAGTAATCCACTTTATCTTTTATTTGAAAAAGATTTTTAGTCCCCAGTGGAGTCGCCAACTGTGAGGCCTCGCCCGAGCAACGGTCCGATCCGCCAAGGGATCGAAATGCTCTTCGGGAGAAACTCCACGATTGGAACTCGCTGTGAGTTCGGAAAATTGATTTTTGTAATTTGACAGTTGAAAAGTGAGTCGCCACTTTAATTCATTTATTTTAATTGAGAAAATTAAAGAAAACCCCAACATAATTGACTCCAAAAAATAATTTGATTTTATCCCAATGGAAAAGTGCACCAATCCGCGAGTGACCAAAGAGGGCTCAGGGATAAGGTTTTGGTAATTACACAGTTAAGAAAATGTATTTTCTTTAGTTCGGCTAAAATTGCAAAATAACTCTTAAAAAGGATTTTTTGTGTATGCATGAACAGGAATATAATGATGAATGAGCAGATATATATATATATGATGTGATGGAATGACAATAATAAATAAATAGGCAAGATAAATCCTACTTAATTATTACAATATCAAAACAAATGAAATAAAGGGGATCTTTCCTCTAGCCCTTATAGGTACTAGAAAAAGCACACATTCTCCAACTAAACCAATAAAAATTTTAAGCAAAATTTTAATGCAAACAAATGAAAATAAAAGTAAATAAATAAATAAAATAAATAAGTGAAATATTGATAAAAAGATTTTGGAGTTGATGCCCTTCAGATTGGTAGCCTGCGTATCCTATTGAATAGGAATCAAACCCCACGCAGTTCTCCCTTCTTGCAAAGGAGGGGTTTTAAAAATGTATTGGTTTGCTTATTAACTTAATTCTGCTTCTTAAATTAATAAGTTTTAGATCTTTTTAGTTTTAGACCTGAAGAGAATTCTATATCTGAATTTAGAATTTTAAAGATAGAAAAGAGATTATACCTTTGCTTTTCTTAGCTTTCAAACGAATGGAACTAGTTTTGCCCTGGATCTCAACTCCACCTTGAATTCAAAGGAAGCTTGGAATCTGGATCTAGAAGCAACAAATGTGTGAGTATAAGAACGAAAATATGCTTTGAAATTGCTTTGATTGCTTTGAAAACTTCTTGAATTGCTTTAGAATGCCTTGGAAGTCATTGGAAATCGTGCCAAATGAGGCTGGAGGAGGCTCCTATTTATAGAGCTGCCAGAGGAGGATCCGACAGTATGGACGGCGGCGTCAGCGCGGCACTGGCGGCATGGGCGGCACGGCCGATGTGCCGGCCGTCCGGGCGGCACGGCAGGCTGTCGCCTGCCTGGTGGCATCAATTTGGTGCCGCCTGTGGCGTCACACCAAGAGTGTCAGTGGCACAAAATGCATGCCGCCTTCTGGGCAGCACGGCAAATGTGCCTCCCAGACGACAGCGCGCCACTTCTTGCGGTTCGACCTGTTTTCATCCATTTCAGGCCCGTTTCAGTTTCGATTTGAGCTTGGTTTGATCTTATGGGTTTATGACTGAAAGATGGTCGACTGGAGATGAAAGATTCAGGAAATTTATTTTTTTGATGGGGCACTACCCCCTTGACCCCTACCCGCTAACCGGCTAGCGGGACTGCCATATGCGTAGCGCCCTATTCCTAGTAGGTGTCAAGCTGCAACCGAATCAGGAGGTGCAAATTTAAGGGTTCACACACACTCATCCAAATAAAGGGCATTCAATAAATAATCCATTCAAAAGGATGTTCGCACACTTTCAACGTAAGTAAAAAGAATTTGAGCAATGATAATCATGAAAGTTCAATTACCCACCATTAAAATCAAAAGAAATATGCAATTGGCATTATTACTCAAGTTATCCAAGTATGAACACAAAAGAGTTTAAAAAATTACATTATTTAAACCTTAATTCATGTAATCTAACCTAACCCATCATATAATCCTTTGATGAAACTAAAAAACATTTAAGTTTTTCGAGCATACACCATGAAAAAATCAAAATACATCAAAGGGAATAAATAACTCAAACCTGTCAATATTGATGCTGAGAAAGTGCATGAGAGATATCCCAAAATCCCCTATTGAATCTCAAAATCAAAGTTTGAATGTGTGTGTGTGAAGTTAAAGTGTGGAAGAAGAAAGGAAAGTGAGAGAGAATGATAGGGTTTTGAAATTTGAAATTTTGGTTGTGACATATATATATATATATATATATATATATATATATATATATATATATATATATATATATATATATAAAATATCATGGCCATGAAGGTAGCTGTGGGCATGGCCATAACTTAAAAAAATAGGCAGCTACTGCTTTTTTCGAAGATAAATGGCCTTTAAGCCACGCTCGTGGTTTAGACCATGGGTTAGGGCTTGGTAGCTTACTAAAATTTGAAAATTTTTTTAAACTTTAGCCCACGCCTGCGACTTAGGCCGTGGTCCAAGGCATAGGAGCTTACTGCATCATTGAATTCTTAAAGCTTCTTGAAACACGCCTATGGCTTTGGGCATGGCCTAGAGCATGTTTGGCTTTTGGAATTCCCAATTTTTATGCTCCTTGTGCCACACCCAACCCATGGGCGTGGCTCAGCCATTCTTCATCACACGTAGGCAAATTGCTACACTTTTTCGTACACAATACCACCAAACCAAAGGTGCATTACCCTTATGCAAATAAACACTAATAGAATGAAAGAAAAACATGCTAGAATACTAAAAATGGTGGGTTGCCTCCCACCCAACACTTTTTTAACATCATCTTAGTTGGACGTTTAAGGTGATTTCTCACCCTAACTCCTGGAGATACAAGAGTTCCTTCTAATGCTCTATCTCACCACTAAAATAGAGTTTGAGCCTTTACCCATTAACCTTAAAGTCACCCTTGTTAGGGTGAATCAATTCAATAACTCTATAAGGAAATACATGCTTAACAATGAAAAGGCCGAACCAGCGAGATTCTAGTTTGCCTAGAAAGAGCCGAAGCTGAGAGTTGTATAACAATAATTGATCTCCAGTGCAAAATTTCCACCTTGGCTTGATGCGGGCATCGTGCCATTTATTGGTTCTTTCCTTGTACATGTGTGCATTGCCATAAGCCACCAATTACCAGTTATCTAGCTAATTAACCTACAAATTTCTCTTGAGCCCTACAGTAGCTAAATTAAGGTTAACCTGTTTTGTGGCCCAAAATGCTTTATGTTCAATATTAAGAAACAAGTGGTATGCTTTTCCATATACCAATCTAAAGGTATGGTACCTAAAGGGGTCTCAAAAGCAGTCCTATAGGCCCATAAAGCATCATCAAGCTTTTCAGAATAATCTTTTTTTGAGTGCTCTATAGTTTTCTTAAGAATTCTCTTAAGTTCCTTATTGGTATTCTCTACTTCGCACTTGTTTGTGGGTGATAGGGGGTAGCAAGTTTGTGTGTAACACCTAATCTTTTCAACACTTTTTCCAATTGTGTGTTATAAAAATGTGTACCCTTATCGATAACAATGGCCTTAGGAGTGCTAAACCTAGAGAAAAGCTTTTTCAAAAACTTTACCATAACCCTGGCATCATTTTTGGGTAGAGCTTAAGCCTCCACCCATTTGGACACATATTCAACAACCATAAGAAGGTATTATTACCAAAAGAAGTTGGAAAGGGTCCCATGAAGTCGATGCCCCAAACATAAAAAATTTCACACTCAAGTATACCATATTGGGGCATCTCATTATGGGAGGAAATGTTACCTGTTCTTTGGCATTTGTCACAGCTTTGCATAAAGGTATGGTTATTTCTAAACAAGTTGGGCCAGTAGAACCTCGATTCAAGCACTATTTGTGCTGTTCTACTAGGCCTATAATGCCCTCTTACTAGTCCACTATGGCAATGGCTTAGAATGTTCATAGTCTTCGGCCATGCCACACACATATGGATTATCTTGTTAGTACAAATTTTAAATAGAAAAAGGTCCTCCCAAGTCAAAAAATAATTTCTTCTTTTGCCGATATGAAAGCCCCTTTAGGAGTTCCCTTATAGCAAGGTAATTGGTATAATCAGCAAACCATGGAGTTTCTAAGTTAGAAGTGCATATTTGACTTACCATGGTGTAGAGTTACTTATCTAAAAAATGATCATTGATGTTCTCTTCTTCAAGATTTTACAAATGTGGGTTTTTAAGAGATGAGAAGTGATCTGCTGCTGGATTTTCTACCCCCCTCTTGTCTTAAATCTCTATATCAAACTCTTGCATGAGTAATACCCATCTAATTAATCTTAGCTTTGCATCAGTCTTGGAGAAAAGATACCTAAAAACTGAGTGGTCAGTATAGACAATTACTTTTGACAAGATCAAGTAAGAGCGGAATTTGTCAAAAGTAAAGACCACAGCTAGCAATTCCTTCTCAATGCTAGTGTAATTTGCTTAAGCATCAGTCATCGTCCTGCTAGCATAGTAGATGGGCTAAAGTGCTTGTCTTTTCTTTGCCCTAATACCATGCCAATCACGAAGTTGCTCGCATCACATATTAGTTTAAAAGGCAAACTTCAGTTCGGTGCTACCATAATGGGTGCATTGATGAGTTTAGTCTTCAAGGTGTTAAAGGCATTCATGCACTCCTCATCAAACTTAAATTCAACATCTTTCTCAAGGAGCCTTATTAAGGATCTTGCCATTTTGGATAAGTCCTTGATGAACCTTCTACAGAACCCACATGTCCAAGGAAATTCCTAATTACTTTAACTGAAGTAGGAGGCATCAATTTCTCAATAGTCTCAATTTTTGCCCTATCCACCTCAATGCCTTTACTAGAAATCTTGTGCCCTAACACTAAGCCTTCTTATACCATAAAGTGGCATTTCTCCCAATTTAGCACCAAGTTAGTTTCTTCACACTGGACAAACACTCTTTCGAAATTCACCAAATGCTCTTCAAAAGAATCCCCATGTATAGAGAAGTCATCCATGAAAACCTTCATTATGTCTTCAACCAAATCATCAAACATGGTCATTATGCACCTTTGAAATGTGGCTGATTCATTCCATAGTTCGAATGGCATCCTCCTATATACAAAGGTTCCATATGGGCACATGAAGGTGGTCTTCTCTTAATCTTCAAGGGCTATTGGAATTTCAAAATAGATTGATAAACCATCTAGGAAATAATAAAACTGGTGCCCAGAGAGTCTTTCCAACCTCTAGTCAATGAATGGTAGTGGAAAATGATCCTTCCTTATGGCATCATTCAACTTCTAGTAGTCTATGTATATTCTCCACTCAGTGATTGTTCTTGTGGGAATTAGCTCATTGTTTTCATTAGCCACCACTATCATACCACCTTTCTTGGGCATAAACTTGGACTGAACTAACCCAAGAACTATCCGAGATAGGATAGATGATGCTTGCATCAAGGAACTTGATTACTTATGTCTTCACTTCCTCTTTCATCTTAAGGTTTAGGCACCTTTGAGGTTGCACTACTAACTTGAATTCCTCCTTCATTAGAATCTTGTGAATGCAAAAAAGGAAGGGCTAATGCCTTTAATATCAGTAATTTTCCAAGCAATAGCTGCTTTTTGCCTTCCTTACATCTCTAATAATCTAGCGTTTTGCTCCTTAGATAAAAAAGCATTCACAATCACTGGGAGCTTTGAATCTCCATCAAAAACCCATATTCCAAATAACTTGGGAGTTGTTTGAGCTCCAAAGTAGGTGGATCAACAATCAAAGGCTTCATCCTTTTCTCCTTTGGTGTTTCAATTAGCTCAAATGCCTTGCTTTTCTTCCTTGGTTCACTAGCCTCAAGATAGGCTAGGCTCTTAATGGCTTCAAGTGTCTATAAAGTCTCCTACTTCTGCACAAGACACAACTGAAGTGGATCTTTTTAAACAATGTTAGACAAATAGTTTATAGTTGCATGCTCAATCACATTATCATTGGATTCTATGTCATTTAGTGCAAGTGGTGTTTTATGGCATTTGGAATTTGAAAAACAACTTGTTCATCTCCTACCCTAAGTATTAATTTGTCATCATGAACATTAATGATAGCCCTAGCTGTAGCTAGGAAAGGTCTACCTAGGATGAGAGAAATATCAACATCCTCATCTATGTCTATGATGACAAAGTATACAGAAAAAATAAATTCATCCACCTTAACCAACACATCGTTAATGATACCTCTAGGGTATATTACAGACTTCTTTCTCCTCAGTTCCCATATTCTTTCCACTGCTCTAGGTGATTACCTTGAGTTACTCCTTAGGATTTGCTTCGGTATTGCTAGGCAAACTACCTTGAGGTCTTTCACTAAGGATCTTAGCCATTTGCTCCACTTGATTCTCAAGCTTATGGATGGAAGCTTATTGATTCCTAAGGGCATTCTTTGTTGCTTGGAACCTTATTTCAGAAGCAGATACAAATTTTTCCATCATTTCCTCGTAGTTGCTTTTTGTAAGAGGAGGAGTTTGTTGAGGTTGAAGGGCTTGGAATCCTAATGGGGGTTGCTAAAATCCCAATGGAGGTCTTGTGGCATTTTGATTGCTCCATAAGAAAATTGGATGATTTCTCTACCTAAGATTATATGTGTCGCTATATGGGTTATTTTCTTGCCTTTGAGGAGCATTTATAGCATCCTCAACTTACTCTTGCTTGGCAAAGTTGTTGCCACTTTGATAGTCTTGACTTTGGTGTCCACCCTCACACCAATCACAAAATAACACTTGTGCTTGCTTCCTTAATGATGAAGCTAGGGAGTCAATTTATCACAAAATAACACTTGTGCTTGCTTCTTAATGATGAAGCTAGGGAGTCAATTTTTTTGTTCATGGCTTCAAGCTGAGCGGTCACTATAGCAATTGGGTCCAATTGATGTGAACCACCCCTTCCAATCCTTTTATGGTCTCTAAAGACATGCCACTAATAATTTGTGAGAGCCATGTCTTCAATCAAATCTTCAAGTGTCTTGTTTTTTATTGAACCCCCAACTGCCACATTAATGAACTGCTTGCTTGTGTAGTTCAAACTATTATAGAAGGTTTGAATCTGAAGCCATAGTGGAAGGCCATGATGCGGACACTCCTTAACAAAACTTTAAATTTTTCCCATGCATTATAAAGGGTTTCACCATCTTAATGAAGAAAAGAAGAAATATCATTCCTCAACTTGGTGGTCTTGGATGGTAGGAAGTATTTTTCCAGGAATTTCTCTGTTAATTGACCCCATATAGTAAAAATGCCAGCTGGGAAAGATTTGAGCCACTTCTTTGGTTTGTCCCGGCATGAGATAGGGAACAACCTTAACCTAATTACATATCTGAGAATTGTTTATTTTGAGTGTATCACAAATTTCTAAAAAGTTCTTAAGATGAGCGTTAGGGTCTTCATATGGGAAGCCATCAAATTGGCAGGACTGCTGCACCATTTGTATCACATTTGCCTTGATTTTGAAGTTGTTTGCAGCGATTGTCGACCTACATATACTTGAATCGGCCCCATTAAGAGTGGGCCTTACATGCTTTTGCATGGTCCTTAGCCAATGTTTTGCCATCACTTCAACAACTTCTTTTGAGTCTGTGTCTTCTAGGGTTGCTACATGTAATAACCTATACCTACCCTAGGAGTTTTGTGATTGACTTCTTGAATTTAAAGCTATTATGTCAAAATATGTGCTTCTATGGAAATTCATGTATAGTGTGATTAATGAGTATGTGGCATGTTAGAATAGTTCTAATATGCATAATATGAATTATTATGGTGAAATAAATGATTTATATGAAGTGCATGAGCATAAAATAATTTATTGCACATAAATTGGATTTTCATGCATAAAGCTATTTTTAAGCATAAAATAATTTTTATGAGCATTTTTAAAATATTTTTAAATAAATATTTTAGGGGGAATTTTAATGAAAATAATAAGAAAATTATTTTATTTTTAATTACATATAATTAGCCCATAAATTAAATAAAAGGCCCAATTTCCCAAAAGCCTACTACTTCAAAACACTCCTCACCTAGCTCATTAAGGGTAAACCTGGAAATTTCACTCAAAACCCTAATATATAAGCAAAATTTTGGCTTGCCCTTGTTAGACAGCCACCATTATGTTATTCTTCAGTATTTTTATAGAAAAATTCTCTCAAAAATAATCTCTCAATCAAAATTCAGAAAATACCTTCAAACTTTGCAATTTCGTGACTGTTTCGTAAGTTTTTCCTTTCATTTCAATTTGCTATTTGATTTGTATGAAACTGTTAGGGTATCAAGTGTGAGTGAAATCCCACATTGGAAAGACATGGACTTAGTGAGGGATTTATAAGTGGAAAGGACCCATAAACCCATTGCCTTAACGTTCTAGGTTGGAGTGTGGTGTCAAGTCCATGAGTATGTCTCTCATTAAAGCCCACGATGATAATCTTCCTAGTGTTTGGCTCCCCAGTGTCCTGGTGTTAGGTGGTTTGGACCTTAACAGAAACTAATCATGAGAAAATTATTTTGAACTAAATATTTACTAATTTTCATTAATTAAATTTGGCCTATTCTTAAGAGAGAAATCAATTTTTCTACCGAAAACACAAACCTCTCTATGCAATTTCTCCAAAGATGAATCCTACAACTCAAAATTAAAATTTTCATGCATAAACATTACAAGGGGTGAGGGGGGAGATTTTTACATGCTTATGTTCTAAATGGATTTTTTATGTGTTTAGATGAAAATATCAAATTAAATCAAGTTTCTGCATATTACTGTAATAACCAAAAAGTTTTAGAAAATAAGGAAATTCATGGTTTTCATCCTAAAACATAAGGTCATCCACACCCATAGAACCCTCTTATACTTATACAAATACTACCTAGGATCGTACCAAAACCTCTTACATTAACTTCAATAAACCCTTTATATATATATATATATATATATAACCTTATAAAATATACTTTAAACATAATCCATAAGGTAATAATATTTAGAATCTAATTAAAACCTCGAAAAATAACATCTTAAAATAAACATCCAAAAATAAATATTCCCAAAGCATCTAAGGATAACTCTTCATAACATATTAAACTGATTATCTTGGTCAAGGAATCCCCAAGCAAAGTAGAATGCTTGGGCCATCACTTTGCCTCCTAACATTTGCTCACCTGGAAGCACACAAATAAGAAGGGGTGAGATAGATGATCTCAATGAGTAACCAATATAGCACAAATGATATCATATATCCCATTTTTAAGGAAAGCCCATTGTGTATAACACATAGTTTGCGATTTATAAATCATGGTTTCACAGTTTACAATTTAGTAAGATTTCCACTTTAGTAGGTTTGCAGAAATCATACTTAAAACACTTATTACCCAATAAGAGTAAATGACTATACTAGATCATTCACTCAAGGGAGAGATGGCCTCATACCAAATTGCAACTCCCATCCCATTACTTATAAAATCGTGAAACTGTTCAAGCTCCATGGCTAGAACTGCCCTTTCTAGTTAAGGTAGATATATAACCCCTATCCATTGGGTTAAGACCATGTGCACAGGTTCTAATGATTACCCTTATTGGCACGATGATTTATGCATAAAGGGTTAAAGGTACCATAGCTAGAGCTAATGGTAATCACAAATAACAATATCACATAATGCAACAATAACAAGTATCCTAATAGCAAGAGTAGTTTAACTTTCAAACAAGAGATACAATTGTAGTGTAGTTCTAGAAAAATATAAGTTAGCGCAATAATTGCAAAGGTATTATCATTAAAAAATCAAAAATGGTTTTGGACCAATTTTCTTTCAGTAACCCAAGCATACAAAGAAATCATTAAAATAGAAAAGAACTTGGGCTTTAAGATATTAAAGGTTCACAAAACATGATAGCTTGCACTTGTAACTTGAAACATAATGTTTACGCACCTTGTGGTTCCTTTGCTCCTAGCACTTATAGCCCTTTTGAACCTCTAAAGCTCCTTAAGCTCTAACATAATATTTAATTCAGTACTTAGTAATTATTTAATCATGATGCTATCCTATCCCATAACTACCCCATGCACATATAACATTTTCATACACTTAGAGTTGCACATATAAGTGCATTCATCAGTTGCACATAACATGATGACTTTAAAAGTCTTACACACTTAGCCTTAATAGGCCCATATGAAAACACATTATAACTCATGTCAATACCTTTTCTAAGGTCAACATAATATCATTATCTTAATATCAATTTACTTTAATAATCATCTTAGTACACTTAACACTTTAATACTAGCCTTTCAAGAGTCATGCTTAACTCTTATAACCTATTCATTCAATCAATCTCTTCATCAATTCAAGATCCTTAATTCATTATCAAGTCATTATAAAATCTATTTCCATATTTCACTATCACATTCACATTCTAATCACAACACAAGGTTAATATACCTTAGGTATACCTTAAGTATGCCAAAGTGCCTCTAGGCTAGTCTATAGTCATTCCTTCAACCAACATGCAATTTAAACATTTATCATACATACATATCAATAATCATCAAAATACATTACATAAAAATTATAGACATTGGGATAAAAATATCAATGTAGGCTGAATGCCCTATTCAAAAGCAAAACCTGAATTTTCTTATTTTTTGCCCTTTTCATCTATTATAGTAATATGTAAAAACATAGTTTGAACCAAAATTTTTTAGGTAATCAAAACAATCCACACCCACCTTAGGAATTTCATGATTGATTTCATGAATTTAGAGCTATTATGTCAAAATATGTGCTTGTATGAAAATTCATATGTGGTGTGATTGATGAGTATGTGGCATGTTAGATTAGTTCTAATATGCATAATATGAATTATTATGATGAAATAAGTGATTTATGTGAAGTGCATGAGCATAAAACAATTTATTGCACATGAATTGAATTTTCAAGCACAAAGCGATTTTTAAGTATAAAATAATTTTTATGAGCATTTTTAAAATATTTTTTAAAAAATATTTTGGGGGGAATTTTAATGAAAATAGTAAGAAAAATATTTTATTTTTAATTACCTATTATCATACCACAAATTAAATAAAAGGCTTAATTTCCCAAAAGCCCACTACTTCAAAACACTCCTCACGTAGCTCATTAAGGGTAAACCTAGAAATTTCACCCAAAACCCTAATATATAAGCAAAATTTCATCCAGCCCTTGTTAGACTATAACAACTCACACTCACCCTAGGAATTTTCATGAAAAATTGCTTGATTTAGAATTATTAAGGCTAAGTGTGTGCATGTGTGGAAATTTGTGACCTAAGTGATTGATGAGTATGTGGCATATTAAATAAATTTTAATATGCATAATATGTGTTGCTATTGTGAAATAAATAATTTACATGAAGTGCATTTGCATAAAAGAATTTATTTTAAATAAAATGAATTTTCATGCATAAGACAATTTTTAAGCATAAAATAATTGTATGGGTATTTTTAAAATATTTTAAAATAAATATTTTTGGGAGAAAAGTTACAAAATTAATAAGAAAAATATTCTTTTTATTTTTATTCTTTTCAGCCAAAAATTTAAAGCAAAAGCCCAAATATCCAAAAGCCCACTACACCAAAACTCTCATAACCTAGTTCATTAAGGGTATTAGTGGAAATTCCACTCCAACCCTAATATATATTCTAAATTTCAGCCAAATCAAGGTTCTAGTAGCCATTCTCTCATTCTTTCTGTATCTTGGCAGAAAATTCTCTTAAAATATATATTTCTACCGAAATATTGAAAACACCTTTCCGTTTCGTGATTTCTTGACCGTAATCGTAAGTTTTTCTTCTCTTTCGATTTCTAAACTGATTTCTATAAAATAAATTATGGGAAAATTATTTTAAACTGTTTGATTACTGATTTTTACAGATTTAATTCTGTTTGAGTGAATTTTTGGGAGAGAAAATCTATTTTCTACGGAAAACACGATTCTTTCTGCGAGATTTCTCCAAAGGTGAATTCTATAACTTAAAATCACAATTTTTATGCATAAACATCATAAGAGGGGGGGCGGGGGGGTTCGATTTGTGCATGGATGTATTCTAAACTGATTTTTGATATGTTTTGATGGAAAATATTGGATTAAATAATATTTCTGTGATGACCGGAAAGTTTCAAAAAACAAAGGAGTTCAAGGTTTTCGTGTTAAAACTTGGAAGTTGGAAAATTTTATTCTTGCATGGACATATGGTTGCTGATTTGTATGAATGAGTACTCTTAGATGATATTTGTTTTGTTTAGATGAAAAATAAAGATTTGAATCATGTGTCTATTTATCGCTGAAATAAACGAAATGCGTGGAAAGCGCGAAAACTCATGATTTTTCACCTAAGCCTTTAAACTTGGAATTTTTTTGTATAAACCCTATCTATGGCTGCCAAATCATGAAGGAATGTGTTCTAAACTGATATTTTCTATGATTGAATGAAAAATAATAGTTTAAACAACCTGTTTACATATTTCTGAAATGACTGAAAAATACCAAAAACAAGAAAACTCATGGTTTTGTGCTCTATAAGCCTAAAGTTGAACTTTTATGTATAAACAACACTATGAGTGGCCGATTCTTATGAATGTAAATTATAAAATGATTTTTGTTATGTTTACATGAAAAATCTTGGTTCAAACCATGTTTTTACATATTTCTGAAATAGACGGAAAGTGCGAAAAGAAGAAGAATTTGGTTTTTACCTTGATGATGCATTTGGCCTACATGAACATTTTTGTCCCAATGTTTATAAATTTTATGTGATGTGTTTTAATGATTATTGACTTGTATGTATGTATAATAAAAGATAAAATTGCATATTAGCTAAAGGTATGATCGTATATAAGCTTAAATGCATTATGGTATACTTAAGGTATCTTAGCATTATTTTGTGTTTAGAATGCAAATGTGGTTGAGAAATATGGAATTAGATGTTATGATGACTTGATGATGAACTTATGGTTATGAGTTAATGAAGTGAAAGGGATCATAAGAGTTAAGCATGACGCTTAAAAGGTAAATTGTTAAGATGACATGTATGGAAGTGTAAAGTGAATTAAGATAACTATTAAAGTGAATTGATATTGAGTTAATAATATTGTAATGACCTTAAAAAGGTATTAATGTGATTGTAATGTGATATCAAGAGAGCTTATAAAGCCTAAGCATACAAGACTTTCAAAGTCAACGTGTTATGTGTAAGTGATGAGTACACCTATATGTGAACTCTAAGTGTATGTGTATGCTATATGTGAATGGGGTAGTTATAGGATAAGAGCATCATGAGTAAATAAATACTAAGTATTAAATCAAATATAATGTTAGAGGTTGAGGAGCTTTAGAAGTGCAAAGGGACTATGTGTACTAGGAGCAAAGAAACCCTAAGGTGAGTAAACATCATATTCATTCTTCAAGTGTGGGCAAATGCCACATTCATGTTATAAATGTGAACAACATCTTGTTGTGTTATAAGAATGTGATATATTGTTATGTGAGCCTTGTGATCTTTGAAACCCAAGTTCTTTCTATTCTAAATATTATTATATGATTTTTGTGATAAACTTAGGTTGCCAAGGGACATTCGGTCCAAAACTATTTTGTTATCCAATAAGAATTTCTTGTGATTAACACCCTAACTTATACTTTTTCTGGAACTACACTATCATTGTATCCTTGCTTGAAAATTAAACCACTATTGTTATTGGAATATATGTTATTGTTGCCTATGTGGTACTATTAATTGTGATTACCATTAGCTCTAGCTATGGTACCTTTACCTTTTATGTAGAATCCTCGTGCCAATGCGGGTAATCATCAAAACCTGTGCACAAAGTCTTAACCTGATGGATAGGGGTAGTGTATCCACCTTAGTTAGAAGGGACGATTCTAGCCATGGAGCCTAATCAGCTTCATGCCTTATAAGTGATAGGAGTTGGAATTTGGTATAAGGCCACCTCTCCTCAATGTGTTCGAGTGATAGAGCAATAGCCTTCACTCACTATGTGTTATAAGTGTGATTTCTGCGAACTTGCCAAATTGAACCTTGCTAAATTGCAACCTGATTCATGAATTATAAATCATGAACTATGTGTATAAGCTATGTGTTTCCTTTTCAATGGAATAGGTGATAATGTATGTACCTTTTCGTTTACTCATTGAGATCATCTATCTCACCCTTTTTTCCTTGTGTGGTTCCAGGTGAGCAAATGTGAGGAGGCAAAGTAATGGCTCAAGCATTCTACTTCGCTTGGGGAATTCCTTGTCCAAGTTATCAATAATATTATTTTTATGAAGTCTTGTCATTAGATGCTCCAAGAATGTTGATTGATACTTAATGATATATATATATATATATATATATATATATATATATATATATATATATATATGTATATATATATATATATATATATATATTATTTTCCTTATGGATTTCATATGTAATGATTTATTTTAGACCTCCGCAATTTAAGGTATTCATCTAAATGTTTTGAATGAGTTATCGTAAGAGGTTTTTATTATGTTCGCATGAAAAAAGGTTTATATGACATATTTACATATTACTATAATGGCCAAAAAGTATAAGAAAACTCATGGTTTTTCATCCTAAAACCTAAAGTTGCAAGATTTCATGCATATGGACATCTATGGCCGCCGATTCATAGGGATTCATATTCTAAAATGATTTTTTTATTATATGAAAAATCTTGGTTCAAACCATGTTTCTGCATATTACTATAATAGACAAAAAGGTGCAAAAAGTAAGAAAATTCAAGTTTTCTCTTTGATAATGTATTCGACCTACATTGTGATTTATATCCCAATGTCTATAAGTTTTATGTAATGTATTTTAATGATTATTGGCATGTATGTATGAATGATAAATGGTTAAATTGCATGTTAGTTGAAAAGGTATCTTAAACTTATGTTGTGATAAAAATATGAATGTGATTGGTGAAGGAATGATGGAGCCAAACGCAACAGAAGGAAGGTGGTGAGATGAAATTTCAAACATTTTAAAATTTCACTTCATCCATTTTGGTCCAAAATTCATTCTAGAAATCAATTAATTTGTATGTAAAACACATATGCATATAAAGAAGAAGAGTAATCATATTACCTCTTATAGGTTCCTTCATTGTTTATTAAAGAGCTTCCTAAGTGTGAAGTCTCTAGATCATCCACACCTAACTCACCTCCAAGTTTCCTCTTGATTTCTTTGGTGTTCTTGAATCCTCTTTTGGATGCCCAATTTGATTTAAGATTTCCCTCAAAAATCATCTACGAATTTAAGGTTTCTCTTTGGTTTGTTTTGCACTAAACACATTTTTAATTTGCAAGCATTTTTTATTTCATAAAGAACAAAGAAGAGAATTGAAGATTAAAAAAAAAATTAAAGAAACACTTTCTTCTTTTTTCTTTCTCTCTCAACTTCTCTCTCTAAGCTTTTCCAAGTATGAGAAAATGATGTTCATCTTATTTGCAACATAAAAACTCAAGGTTTTTATATGTTTCCAAGACCTAACTCTTAAGTCTTCACAAAGACCATAATATCCTTTTACATTCTTCTAGCTCACCATTTGGTGAAGGGGCAAAGTTAACTTTGCTTCTTCAAATGGTGAAATGACCATTATATCCTTTAAGGGTAAAATGGAAATCTCCATTAACCAAAAGATGTAATTATAATTTTAAACTTAGTAGAAAATTCTCTAACCCCTAAAATTATCATATGGGCTTATGAATAGTGAATTTTCTTTAACCCCTAAATTGCCTTTTAACCATATCACATATGGGCTTAGGCCACATCTCATGTGTTAAGGGTTTTTACTAAGCTTAAAATTAAGGATTTGATTTAGTCCAAATCAATTTTCAATTTAATTTTCTCATTTACATCATATACAAATAAAGATTTGATTGAATCGAAACCTTTATAGATTAAACATCAGGACATACTAGGGTCCTTGTAAATTTAATTACATGTTTAATCATTTTATCACTAACCAATTAATTAAACACTTTAATTAATTATTATGGAAAACCTTTTACACTTGGAAGGTGATCACTATTGGGTGTGTGACTTTCTATGTTCATATCTAATTAGCAATGGGAATGAGAAAAAATTTTTCTCTACTAATGTAAAATTCCTACTTCACACTTACTCCCATAAGTCATGAGGGATAGTTAGCATTCCATGTCATGACTACCTAATTAGAAATGAATGTTTATAGTTGAGAACTTTAAACATCACATGAACCATTGATCATAAATCATCATGCACTAGAATCCGTTCATTAAAGATCCCAATCTCAGCTAGGGTAATGGTTTATGTAAAACCCTAATGTGCCTCAATTCTATGTCCATATCTCAATTCTAATTCTTGATGATATTAGATTCCTACTAGAAACTTTTTCTAGTGAATCTGTCTGTCTTGGCTAGGAGCTTTAGTTATCAAGATTAACTAGATAGCATAGGATCTTAACCTCGTTTACTCAAGGTAATGAATTCTATCTTAGCTATCACTTATCTCCATACATAACAAATTAGAACCATCACATGCTATATATCCGTACATGAATCGTATGTCTATGTAAGCAGTAATAAATCCCAACCACCTATGTATGAGATATAGTATCCCTCAAATCAAAGGATTATATGCACTATTATGACCTAGATGATAAATAATTGACAAGTAGTAAAACCCCATATTGTTATCATCTAATGTCATAGTTCAACTATTCATCCTATGAATATCCACGTGTTTGTATCGACATCGCATGTCAAGTAGCATGAGACTCACTGCCTCTATAATCATCTGTATCACATACTGATTATAGAAAACAAATAGAGATGATGGTCTTTCGGAATTAATAATGCCCAGTCATTAATCCTATGACCATAAACATATTTAAAATATTTATACAAGAGCAATCTGTCTCTCATATTCTTAACACTTGAGAATAGATCCTCTTACAAATACTTAAGGACTATATTCAATAATATGAAACCCTTTTCACATTATGAATATATTAACATGCCATTGGGAATTAAAATCTACTATTGCATAACTATTATGTGGCTCCTAGTGCACATAGTATTATCAATTGGGTAATATGGAAATAGGATTTACAACAAATTAATAATGAATTAATGATCTTGAATTGATTAGGAGATTGATTGAATGAATTGGTCTTAAGAGATAAGCATAACACTTGAAAGGCTATTGATAAGTTGACATATAAGGAAGTGTTAAGTGTACTAAGATGATTATTAAAGTAAATTGATATTAAGATCATGACATTATGTTTGACTTGAGAAAAGTATTGGTATGAGTTATAACGTGATTTCATGTGAGCCTATAAACGCTAAGTGTGCAAGACTTTTAAAGTCAACATGTTATGTGCAAGTGATGAGTGCACATTTATGTGCAACTCTAAGTATATGCAAATGTTATATGTGCATGGGTTAGTTATAGGATAGGATAGCATGATGAATAAATTAATACTAAGTATTGAATTAAATATTATGTTAGAACTTAAGGAGTATTAGAGGTTCAAGGGCTACAAGTGCTAGGAGCAAAGGAACCACAAGGCGAGTAAACATTATATTCATGTTATAAGTGCAAGTGATTTTGTTATGGGAATCTTTAAGACTCTTGAAAACTAAGTCTTTTCCTACTTTCAATTATAATTATGTGATTTCTTTGTTAAGCTTGGGTTGCCAAAGGGCAATTGCTTTGAAACTATTATTGTTTATTCCATGATAAGAAAGAACCTTTATGATTATTACCTTACCTTACTTTCCTTTTAGAACCACACTGTTGTTTATTTTTTGTTCTATAAGCTAAACATCTATTGTTATTGTATGACATGTTATTTCATTCTTCAATGCTACTGTTACCTCTCTTTTATGTTGTGAGTAAGCAAGGCCGCAGCCTTTACTTTATATTTGTGTTGCGAGTGGAGAAGGCAATAGCCTTCACTCTATATTTACATTATGAGTGGACAAGGCAGCAGCCTTCACTCTGTATTTATGTTATGAGTGGACAAGGCAGTAGCCTTCACTCTATATCTACGTTACGAGTGGGCAAGGCAGCAGCCTTCACTATGTATGTTACAAGTTCTAAGTTTGATATTTGTGAACATTATTAATTTGTAAACTAAGAAACATGATCTATGAACCCTTATAAAGGGATATATGTTATTGTTCAAGTCTTATTGTTTACTTATTGAGATCATCTATCTAACTCCTTCTTCCATATGTGGTTCTAGGTAAGCATTATGAGGAGGCAAGGTGATCACTTAAGCTACCTACTTCACTTAGGAAATTCCCTTATCAAAATTATAATAATACCGTCTGTGATGAGTCCTTAGATGCTCCGAGAGTTATTATGGGAATTTTATTTTAGAATATCATATTGGTGACTTTATTTGAAGTCTTATTATTATTTTCTTATGGATTATATTAATGTATATTTTTAGCTTTCACAACTTAAGATTTTCCTATATAAAAGGTTTTATTAAGTTAATGTATGAGGTTTGGTACAATCCTAGGCAATTTTTGCATATGAGTGGGTTCTACAGGCGTGGGTGACTTTATGTCTCCCCATGTTTCAGGACCATCATATCTTTAAAAATGGGATGTGACACTACCTCTTCTACTAAAGCAAGTTCCTGTTCCTCCTTTTACTTTTGTCTCAAAGTTCTCTCTAGATTTGGATCAAACTCAAGTAGATTGGATGAACTAGCTCTAGTAATAAACAGAAACAGGTACCTAAAAAGATAGCCAACAAGCAAGAGTAATTATTAAAAACAAGTAAAATAAAAGCTAAATCAATAATCTCTATTATATTGCTAATAGTGCCAATTAGTCCTCGGCAACATCTCTAAAAACTTGATGCTTTTACCTTGCCGCAAGTGCACGGGTCGATCAAGTAATATAGTGATGAGAGAAAAGTATTATTCCATTGAGGACTAATGGCAAATACTAGCTCATACTTTGACTATTATTTTGGTGGATCAATAGTTATAGATAGCAATTAAAATAAAATAATTAATTTTAACCAAATAAAACTGAACTAAGGAAAACAATGAGAAAATTGCAAAGATATCAATAGTCAGAACTACCTAGATATTGAATCCCCATAGCCCTTAATTGTAATCCATGAATAGTAAACTAATTAAATCAAACATCAAATTGAATTGGCATTCCACTAATTTGGATTAAAATCACTCTTGAGCGATTTAATCCCTAATCCCTAGGTAAAGTGTAAGGAATCTCTTCTTAATAAATAATTAAATAGTTCATGCATTAAGAACAAGGAAAAAAATGCCAAAGGATTTTTTAGGCCTATCTTTAGAACCCTATGTAACCCTCAATCCTAATGAGTGTTCTATTCATATCAAGCTTTCTCAAGTCAATAATATGAAAACAAGCATACAATCAACAAGTGTGATATTGTCAATTAGAATTAACCAAATAAGCATCAAAAGGATAAAACAACTCAAGGAATGATTTAATTGATGTTAAAAACTATTCAATCCATACAAAAGGGTCTAGGGTTCATCAAATATCTAGGTAGAAACAAATATAGTTCATACTAGATAAGAAAAACAGAGGAAACAAAAAAGAAGAAAAGAAGCCCAAATAATTCATGAGGAATAATGTAAGAATCTTCACTTCGATCTTTGATTCTAACTTCAAATCTAATGGATCTTAGGTCTCCACCTTTGATTCCCACTACAAAACCTTTGGTTCCCCAAGAAAAGTTGGCTCTCTGTGCATAGGTTTTGATGATTGCCTGTATCAATACGAGGATTCTACATAAAGGGTTAAAGGCACCATAGCTAGAGCTATTGGTATTCACATATAATAATAATATTTAAGGTATCAATAACATGTATCACAATAACAATGGCAATTTAACTTTTGAGCAAAAGATACAAAATAGTGTAGTTTTAGAAAGAACATGGGCTAGGGTAATAATCACAAGGAATTATCATTGGATAAACAAAAATGATTTTTGGACCAATTGTCCTTTGCTAACCAAAGCTTCAAAATGAATTCACTTAATCATATTTGAGGATAGGATGAACTTGGATTTCAAGATCTCAAAGTTCACATAACATGATATCACATATTTGTAACATAATATAATGTTACTCACACTTGAAGCAAGATTACAATGTTTACTCACCTTATGGTTCCTTCGCTCCTAGTACATGTAGCCCTTTTGATGCTCTAAAGCTCCTCAAGCTCTATCATAATTTTTAATTCAATACTTAGTATTTATTTAATCATGATGCTATCTTATCCCATAACTACCCCATGCACATATAATATTCACATACACTTAGAGTTGCACATAGAAATGCACTCATCACTTGCATATAACATATTGACTTTAAAAGTCTTGCATACTTAGCCTTAATAGACCCATATGAAAACACATTATAACTCAAGTCTATACCTTTCTAAGGTCAACACAATATCATTATATTTATATCAATTCACTTTAACAATCATCTTAGTACACATAACACTTCCATATATGTCAACTTATCAATAGCCTTAAAAGCATCATGCTTATCTCATATGACCAATTCCTTCAATCAATCTCTTCATCAATTCAATACCATTAATTCATTATTAAGTCATTATAAAGCCCATTTCCATATTTTCCAGTCACATTCACATTCTAATCACAACATAAGGTTAAGATATCTTAAGTATACCTTAAGTATACCAAAGTGCCTTTAAGCTTGCCTAGGGTCATACTTTCAACTAACATGCAATTTTATCATTTATAATACATACATACATATCAATAATCATTAAAATACATCACACAAAAATTATAGACACTGAGATAAAAATCCCATGATAGGCCGAATACACCATCAAGAGAAAAACTGAATTTTTCTTACTTTTTTCACTTTTCGTCTATTTCAGTAATACATAGAAATATGGTTTGAACCAAGATTTTTCATGTAAACACAATAGAAATCATTTTAGAATATCAATCTACATGAATTAGTAGCAATAGGTATGTTTTACACATGCAATTCAGATTTTGGGTTTTAGGATGCAAAACCATGAGTTTTCTTGTTTTTGGCATTTTTCAGTCATTACAGTAATATATAAACAGGTGGTTTAAACCATTATTTTTCATTCAATCATAGAAAATATCAGTTTAGAATATCTTCATGTATGATTCAGCAGCCACAAATAATAATTATACAAAAAAATTCTAAGTTTTAAGACTTAGGGTGAAAATCATGAGTTTTCATACTTTCCGTTCATTACAGTAATATTTAAACACATGATTTAAATCATTATTTTTCATCCAAACAAAACAAATATTAGTTTAGAATATTAAACATTACAATTTGGCAGCCATACACTTATCAAACCATAGAATTTTCCAACTTTCAAGTTCTAGGACGAAAACCTTGAATTTCCTTATTTTCTGAAACTTTTCAGTCATTACAGTAATATGCAAAAATATAATTTAATCCAATATTTTTCATCAAAATACATTAAAAATTAGTTTAGAAATCAAGGATGTAGAAATCACCCTCCCCCCCTCCCTTAGTGATGTTTATGCATAAAACTTTCAATTTTAAGTTACAGGATTCACCATTGGAGAAATCGCACGGAAAGATTTGTGTTTTTGGTAGAGAATTAAATTTCTTTCTCAAAAACTCACCCAAACAGAATTAAATCTATAAAAATCAGTAAACAACTAATTCAAAATAATTTTTTCATAATTTATTTCATAGAAATTAGATAGGAAATTGAAAGATAAGAAAAACTTATGAATACAAGTGAGAAATCTCAAAATTGAAAGGTGTTTTCTTTATTTCGGTATAGAGAAACATTTTGGGAGAATTTTTTTGCCAAGATATAGAAAAATGGAGTGATGGCTACTGGAATGAGAGTGGTGGCTGAGATTTCCATTATATATTAGTGTGTGGGGTACAATTTCCAAGTTTACCCTTAATGAGCTAGGTTAGGACAGTTTTGGTGTAGTGGGCTTTTGGGTATTTGGGCTTTCAATTAATTTTGGGGCTGATTATAGGTAATTAAAATATAAATATTTTTCTTATTATTTTCATTAAAATTTCCTCAAAACATTTATTAAAAAGAATATTTTAAAGATACTCATAAAATTATTTTATGCTTAAAAATTGCCTTTTTGCATGAAAATTCACTTTATGTACAATAAATTATTTTATGCTAATGTACTTCATATAAATCATTTATTTCATAATAATAATTCATATTAGGCACATTAAAATTAATTTAACATGCCACATACTCAAAAATCACATCACACATGAATTTTCATAAAATCAAATATTTTGTCACAATAACTCTAAATTCAAGCAATTTGTCATGAAAACTCCTAGGATAAATGTGGGTTATTACAAAGATACAGTATTCCTCAAGTCAAAAGATTATATGAACTATAATGACCTAGATAATAAATAATTAACAAGTAGTAAAATCTCATATTATTATCATCTAACATCACAATTCGACTATTCATCCTATGAATATCCATGTGTTTGTATCGACATCACATGTCAAGTAGCATCAGAATTACTATCTCTATAATCATTCTTATCACATATTCATCATGGAATATAAATAGAGGTAATGGTCTTCTGGAATTAATGATGTCTAGTCACTAATTCTATGATCCTGAATATATTTAAAATATTTGTGCAAGAGCAAACTGTTACTCATATTTTCAACACTTGAGAATAGATCCTCTTACAAATACTTAAGGACCATATTTAATGATATGAAACCCTTTTCACATAATGAATATATTTATTATTCCATTGAGAATTATTATTTACTATTACATAATCATTATATGGTGCCTAGGGCACATACTGTTATTAATATGATGGGCAGATGGCTTTACCGTGTTGAAGTTCCATTTTATCGATGTGTAATGGTGAGAATCCTAATAATATCTTATGTATATAATCATAGTATGTCTTACTATGACAATCTTACCATATTAAGTCAAGATTCAAAATTTCCATGCTATTACACATACTTATACTGTGTCATAACTTGTCATAACTTATTACATACTCATTACGAATACTATTATCTCCAATTTACAAGTGAAAATCCAATAATGGCTCAATGTAACTATAATATATCTTACTATCATAATTACTACAATGCAACTATTTAAAGAAAATTAAAATTTAAACATTAATATTACAGTCTTAAATTGATAAACGTGACATAACCATACACATTATAGCTTCTTGATGGAGAAAATATTGAGAAGTCTTGTTTACTCACCACAGACAATCTGGTGAGCCTTAACTAGTAATTTGTAAAATGCATACACTACATGGGTTCCAATGAAAGCAAATGAAATAGGATATAACATAGATATATTTGATTCAATAGAATAAGGATCATACATTCATTGGTTTCTTTTTTACTAGAAAGATACATTTGCAACATGAAGGTCCATTATCTTTTCAAGAATAGTAAAGTAATTAATAATAACTTTAACTTTCAAGTATTATGCCATGATAGGATCAGCACTGTAAATAATAAATACTATGTCAAAATCAAAGAAGTAACTTTTTTTTGTAATAATGAATGCATACCTTGGTTAGGTAAGACACTGATGATTTAGACTCCATCAATTGAGTCACCAGTGCACTCAGATTTATACACTCACCTTGATAGTAAAAGTAATATGTCATAACATGGCTTAAGGCTAAGTTACAATTCGATAAGAACAAGCAACAATCTTTTATTTTAAGTGGCATTTTTAATAACAATTAAAACAATTATCAACAGCAAAAAGTTAAATGGTAAGGTTCATTAACCATAGGATAATGAAATTTTCAACAAGCATATTTTCCAGTACTAGTTTAGATAATCAATAACTAGTTATGATTCCAATGAACAATAACAATAATAATGGAAATAACGATTATCACAAGCAAGATGACCTATATAAAATGAGTAGAGCAATAGAGAAATCAAGCAAGCATTTTATAATACATATAAATTTGATAACTTACCTCATTTAGCTATAATTCACAAATTAACTCAATTCATCTTGACTTTGCATGAGGCTTAATAATTTCCTTTGGTTCACCAAACTTTACACAAGATTTTTTGTATCAATCATGACTATACTTCTTGCATTCTATACATTAAGACTTTATTCTATAATCTAATCATAAATTCTTAGCCCTTATATCTAGTTGATAATTATATTCTCATAGCTTAAAGGAAATCAAAGACTAATAACCTTATCTCAATATCACTCTTTAATTTTAACCAAAGCCTCTCAAGAAAAGAAGAAACGATGAAGTAAATGATGGCTTAAACTCTTGAATTCATAGATTTAATTTGATAAAATTGAAGAAATAGGAATTTAGAGAATTTAAGTTTAAAAGGTGAATATATAAGGGTTTAGAAGTATCTAGAATTTTGTAAATGATCATGAAAATTAATGGAAAGGTTTTAAATACTCCTTAGAGTCAACTTAGCTTAGATTGTTTGATTTTACTATGTAATGGGCATTATTATTAAGGTAATAGGTGTTATCAAGATCAGCAAAGAATTAAAATTCAAACAGAAGCAAAATTTACAGTTGTTACAGGTGGTAATAGGCATTACTTTCCTTATAATAGGCGTTAGTATATGGTAACAACCATTATAAGGTAACTCTAACAATTAGCTCAATTCTCACCTCTAATCCTAACCTATCTATCCATACTTTCATATACTCAACTCCTAAAAACAAAATGAATACTTAATCCTTTATCATATACATCTATCAATCCAAAACCTTTACAATATATAATCAATATCGTCATACACATAGCAATGATTTCAAATCAGGATTAACCATCTATAACTTAACACTAATAACACTTGGAACAATCAATCATTTAATAGTATACTAGCTCAACAAGATAAACGACCTTAGCCACAAGTACCCATGAAATTATAAAATGTTATGCTAATAACCATAGAACTCAACATGTCTCATCCTTTTCAAACATTCTTAAGCTCATATATTCATCCAATATTAGGTCAAATGATCTAGGAACCCATTCAATGATACCCATTTTTGAAACTTAAGCAACCAAGTATGCAACTCCTAAAACAACTATATACTTAATTACTTATCCTTAATTAGGTTAAATTATCTGACATACATCTTAATAATGTAAATCCATGAAACTTATGAAATAACAATCCCTAAAGCATAACTCATTATACTAGCTAATAAAACTTATGAAACACAAAATCTTAAGCTTAACAATTCTCCTTAAAACACATCTCATAACATTACAAATAGCAAAAACTTGCAGTATTACATTCTCTTCTCCTTATTAGAAATTTATACTTATGTTTTATAAACTTACTATTATTTTATTATGCCTTTTTAAAACTTACACAAGCTATCTCCTTAATCTTTTACTTGTCCTTATGTAGATCCTTATCAATGATATATCCATTGATGATGTCACAACCAGGTTTCTGGCCATAGGTGGATCGACCCTATAATACTTTCCAATAAAACATTAGGAGAATACCAGAGTGCTAAGACCCAATAAAGAAAGGGAATCACCACTTAATTTGTTAAAAAAAACTAGGAAAAGTAAAGGGTAATCAGATTCCTTGCTTGTTACTTAGCCACTTGAATAATAAGATTATGGGTAAGGAAGTTCGGTAAGAATCTAGGAAGGTGTTAGGCACCCAGGCTGCATAGCTATGAGCATAGCTTCTACTATTGGTCAATATTATGCTAAGCTTAACATGATTTTATTTGACATTTTAATTATGATGATAATTTATCACAATTTAGTAGTTTTGTAATACCATAGCTCACATAACTGATGGACATCAACCAAGATAGAGTATAAAGGGAATTTAAGTGTTAATTTGATTAGTGAGACCTAATTTGAGTTTTGAGTGCATAATCATACTTATTTGGATTTTTGATTGAATTTCATGAAATTCTTGGCATTTGTATGTAAATATATATGTTATATGAATAATTAATATAAATATATTTAATTTTTTGCATTATAAATGAATATAGGATCATATGTTTTGATAAGGTTACAATGGACATTTCTCATATTGTTAAGTTTTAACTTGCATATGTGTATGTGCGCATAAGAGGAGTATGGGTTCCACCCCATACATTCATAAATTTAAGCTACACTAGAGGAGGAGGGAAAAATAAAACATGATTTTTTCAAACTAATAAGATTTCTTAAATATAAAATGTGAACTAGTGGAAAGTGGACTAAGCCATTTCTCTAAAAGTTGTATTTGCTATATTTTTAATTCATTCAAAATTTCTACAACCATAAATTTTCCTCTTCAATAATATCTTAAACACTTCAAAATAAAACTATCAATGCTAACCATTTTATCAAGCTAAATTAATATTCACCCTCCATTCAAATTAAGTATTTTGTACATATCAAAATTTTCAACTCATTTTTTCAATTCACCAAAAGTAGTAGAAATCTCTTTCATTTTATTTCAAAGAAATTCTACATATCCATCTTTCTTTCAAGATCAAGTGATTAAAGATAAGATTGTCAAAGACTCAACTCCTTTCTTCATCCTAAGTGCATGTCTTAATCTATGTCTTGCATTGTTAAATGTCTTCCTTCTTTATTTCCCTCTCATTAGTTTAGTCTACACTTAAAATTTGGAGAAATTATTTATTTTTATTATTTTTATAATTATGAGTCTATCATGAATTTAATTTATGAATTTGATAGTTTAATTGAGCAAAGAATGTGTGATAGAATTTGATTTGATTCTATGCATTGAATTGGGCAATTTAGGGTTTGATTTGGGCGAAGTTTGGGATGCAAAATCTATATCTATGCAGAAAAAATTTGAGAAAGTGTTGAACATCAAAGTTGTATTATTATGTCTCCACTACAAGACTATAAAAAGGTTTGATGAAATTTCTTAAGGAAAATGAAATATCCTCCATCCAAGTATACTAACAAAGAATTAGGCTATAGTGAGCAATCTGAAGTTTATTGAGCTAATCGAGGATTTATTAGACAAAATTTGGAAGTGACACAGGCATCAATGTAATATATATATATATATATATATATATATATATATATATATATATATGTTAACTACAAGCCTATAAAAGGAACCCATGAGATTTGGCATACATAAAGAGATATCTTATTTAAATTGAAACTAACACATATCAGATATTCAATGGACAATATGGATTTGAGCAACAAAATTGATGGCTTTGGAGTCATATTTAGACTAAACATTACATAAGAAATAATTAGTGACGTGTTTAAAAACTCTCTATGAAAGGAAATTTCAATTGGACATACAAATTTTGAATTATACTCAAATGAAAGTAATAGGGTCGGTCTGTCTCTGTAGTGAAAACATAACTTGATTAGAATAGTCACCAAGTTATCTGTTGAATGAATTTTAAGCTCTTTTTTGGAAATTATAAATTCATATGTCTAGTTTAAGATGAAAAATGAATCAACTTAATTGGATTAGTAGAGCATGATAGATGATAGAAACAAGGTCACAAGGTCAGGTTGTTTAATAGATAATAATTGAAAATGTGATGTTCTAACATTAGCCTTTGTGACCCAATGAATCATATATGTATATAAACTATAAACAACAATTTATGAAAGTTACGGATAATGAGTTATGTATATTTATTAAACATAAACTTAGCTTTAGAATTAATTGAATGACAATTGAGGTAAGTACTCTATTGGACCAAATTGGATCCATAGGAATTTGACTCTTGAATTAGGTTGATTATTTGAATTATCATGAAGTGAACTTATATAACTTGGTTAGTTTTTACCATTTCACTTACTTGGCCACCTTAGAATGTTAAAAATTGTGATGTGTTAATTAGTAATAATTATATATGTAATTCTCCTATGACATGTTAAATGATATTGAAATATGCAAGTGAACAATATGAGTTAAGGGTTTAGACCCTAGACCTATTCAACAATTACATTAAATCTTATAAGAATGTTCCATAATTCACATAAGGTGTTTTTATGTATTATATGAAATAAAGTGTACTTTTGTAACAACCCACACCTACCCTAAAAATTTTTATGACAATTTGCTTGATTTAGAACTATTTAGGTTAAGTGTGTGCTTTTATGGGAATTTATGTTCTATGTGATTGATGAGCATGTGGCATGTTAAATTAATTTTAATTATGCATAATATGAGTTATTATTGTGAAATAAATGATTTATATGAAGAACATTAGCATAAAATAAATTATTTTAAATAAAATGAATTTCCATGCATAAAGGCAATTTTTAAGCATAAAATGATTTTATGAGTATTTTAAAATAATTTTTAAATAAATGTTTTGGGGGAAATTTTAATGAAAATATTAAGAAAAATATTTTTATTTTAATTTCTTATAATCAGCCCCTAATTTAAATAAAAACCCAAATACCTAAAAGCCTACTACCTAAAAACCCTCCTAACCTAGCTTATTAAGGGTATTAGTGGAAATTGCACAAAACACTACATTTAAAAACCTAATTTTCAACCAGCCTAATGTTCCAGCAACCATCACTCTAATTTTCTATATTTGACAGAAAAATTCTCTTTAAATAATTCTCTTACTGAAATTAAGAAAACACCTTTCAATTTCGTGATTTCCTGACTGTAATCATAAGTTTTTATTCTCTTTCAATTCCTGAATTGATTTCTATGAAATAAATTATGAGAAAAATATTTTAAACTGGTTGTTTACTGTTTTTTATATATTTATTCACTTTGGGTGTGTTTTTGAAAGAGAAATTTAATTCTCTATGGAAAACACAAATCTTTCCGCGCAATTTTTTCAAAGGTGAAATCTATAACTTAAAATTAAAATTTTTATGCATAAACACTACAGGAGGGTGATTCTTGCATGAATGATTTCTAAATTGATTTTTAATGTGTTTTGATAAAAAATATTAGATTAAATTATATTTTTGCATATTTCTATAATGACCAAAAAGTTTCAGAAAACAAAAGAATTCAAGGTTTTTGTGCTAGAACTTAGAAGTTAGAAAATTTTATTATTATTTAAACATGTGGCTGCCAATTTGTATGTGAATGGATTCTAATCTAATATTTTTTTTATTTGAATAAAAAAATAATGACTTAAATCATGTGTTTGCATATCACTGTAATGAACGGAAAGCGCGAAAATTCATGATTTTCACACTAAGCCTTAAACTTTGGAATTTTCAAACATAATTATTATCTATGGTTGCCAAATCATACATGTGGATGTTTCAAACTAATATTTTCTATGATTGAATGAAAAAAATGGTTTAAATCACCTGTTTACATATTACTATAATGACTGGAAAATACCAAAAATAAGAAAACTCATAGTTTTGCATCCTAAAACCTAAAATTGGAATTTTCATGTACATGTCACACACATGGCTGTTGATTCATGTGAATTAATGTTCTAAAATGATTTTTGTTATGTTTACATGAAAAATCTTGGTTCAAACCATGTTTTTACATATTGCTGTAGTAGATGGAAAGTGCGAAAAGTAGGAAAAAATTCAGTTTTTCTTTTGATGATGCATTCGACCTACTATGGGATTTTTATTCCAATGCCTATAATTTTCATGTAATGTATTTTAATGATCATTGACATGTATGTGTGTATAATAAATGATAAAATTGCATGCTAGTTGAAGGAATGACCCTAGACAAGCCTAAAGGCACTTCGGTATACTTAAGGTATCTTAATCTTATATTGTGATTAGAATGTGAATGTGATTAGGAAATATGGAACTAGATGTTATGGTGACTTGATAATGAATAAATGATCTTGAGATGATGAGGTGATTGATTGAATGAATGGATCACAAGAGTTAAGCATGACACTTGAAAGGTTAATTGTTAAGTTGACATGTGTGGAAGTGTTATGTGTACTAAGATGATTGTTAAAGTGAATTGATATAAAGATAATGATATTGTGTTGACCTTAGAAAGGTATAGACATGAGTTATAATGTATTTTCATATGGGCCTATTAAGGCTAAGCATGCAAGACTTTTAAAGTTAACATGTTAAGTGCAAGTGATGAGTGCACTTCTATGTGCAACTCTAAGTGTATGTGAATATTATATGTGCATAGGGTAGTTATGGGATAGGATAACATCATAATTAAATAAATACTAAGTATTGAATTAAAAATTATAATAGAGCTTGGGGAGCTTTAGAGATTCAAAAGGGCTATGTGCACTAGGAGTGAAGGAAACACAAGGTGAGTAAACACCATATTTATAATACAAGTATGAGTAAACATTGTATTCATTCTATAAGTGTGAGTAAACACTGTAATATTGCTTCATGTGTGAGTAACATTTTGTTATGTTACAAATATGTGCATCATGTTATGTGAGCCTTTGACATTCTTGAAGCCCAAGTTCTTTCTATTCTAAAATGAAACTCTATAATTTCCTTATTAAGCTTGGGTTGCCAAAGGAAAATTGGTCCAAAATCATTTTTCTTTTGTTATTATCCAATGATAATTTCTTGTGATTATTGCCTTAACTTCCATTCTTTCTAGAACTACACTATCATTGTATCTTTTGTTCAAAAGTTAAACTACTAATGTTATTGTGATACATGTTATTATTGCCTTAATGTTATTGTTATATGTGAATACCATTAGCTCTAGCTATGGTATCTATACAGAAGTCCTCATGCTGATGCAGGTAATCATCAAAACTTATGCACACAGTCTTAACCCAATGGATAGGGGTTATGTGTCCACCTCAGCTAGAAGGGGCAGTTTTAACCATGGGGCCTGATAAGCTTCATGCCTTCTATATGATAGCAATTGGAATTTGGTATACGGCACCTCTCCTCTATATGTTTGAGTGATAGAGCAATAGCCTTCACTCTCTATATGTTATATGTGTGATTTCTGCAAACTTGATAAATTAAGCCCTTGATAAATTGCAACCTGATTCATGAATTATAAATCATGAACTATGTGTATAAGCTATGAGTTTCCTTTTCAAAGGAATATGTATTAATATATGTGCTTTATCATTTACTCATTGAGATCATCTATCTTGCTCCCTTTTCTTTTTCTTTTCTTATATGGTTCCAGGTGAGCAATATGAGGAGGCAAGGTGATGGCTCAAGCGTTCTAGTTCGCTTGGGGATTCCTTATCAAAGTCATTAATAATACCATGTTATGAAGTATTGTCATTAGATGCTCTAGGAATATTTATTTTTGGTGTTTATTTTGATATGTTATTTGTTAAGGTTTTCAAGTGAATTATGAATATTATTTTCCTTATGGATTATATGTGAAGTGTCTAATTACTGTCTTCCGCAATTAAAGATTTTCTATAATGTTATAAATGAGTTATTGTATAAGGTTTGATACGATCCTAGGTATGATTTATATATATGTTAATGGGTTCTATGGGCATGGGTGACCTTATGTCTCCCCATGTTCTAGGACCGTCATATCTCTAAAGTTCGAATGTGACAACTTTATGTGATTATTATTGTTTGAATTACTTATATGCAATCTAAATCTAAGTATATTAAGAATTAGTATTAGAATTAGGGTAGGCTGAGTCAGGTGAACTATTTGGCATTGATCAACATGTAACAATATGGTTGATTATAAATATGAGGCCTTACCTGAGCACCAATCTGATCCACTAAGTGGGATTGAAATGTTCATTTGAGCTAAGTCTCACATTGGAACCCTCGGGTTTAGATTGATTGATTTTGAAGTGTTGCCACCTTAATTTTATTTTATTTAGGAAAAAGATTAAGGGAAAAACCCAAATTGACTCCAGTTAAATCCTAAAGGAAAAGATCACTAGCCTCAAAACCAAAGAGGATTTGGGGACTAGATTTTTAGTTTATTTTAACAAAATTAGTTTGGTAATGAACTTAGTTGCGGCTTAAAAGTAATTTCATGAATTATGCATATATAGTTTAATTGATGCATGACATTCATTCCATTCACAAATAAACAAAATATAGAAGTAAAAAAAGTAGAAAATTAAATCTATATTACAACAAAAATCTAATTAGGTGATACTGCCTCTAGCCTTATGGGTTCTAGTGAAGTCATACATTCTCCAACCTAATCCTAATAAAATCGATGTAATAAACAAAAAGAAATTAAATTAATAAAGAAGGTGATAGGGGAAGAAGTTGTTTTATTTTAGTTAGATTCGATGCTTGATGAATCAAGTATGCCTGCATATCCCTTTGAATGGAAATTAGAACCCATGCAGTTCTCCTTTCTTGAGAAGGAGTTTATTTAACCAAATAACTGTATCATGTTTTGATTGATTGATTGAGTTGATTGATTGATTGATTACCAAGTTAATTAGTTCAGATTTTTAATTAACTATCTTAAGTGAATCAATTAAAAAAGCTAAGGAACCTTGAAGGAAAAAGAGAGAATCCTAAAAAGGGAAACAATAAAAAAATCCCAAGAAGGGAAAACCTAAAATGGGGAAACCATAAATAAATCCTAAGAAGGGAAAAACTAAAATTAAGTAAAATGGAGAGGAAAAGAAAAGGGAAAAGAAACTTACCTCAGAAGGTGAGTAACGACTAGCCTTAGGCAGTGGGCGGCGACTTGCCTTAGATGGTGGGAACCTTTTGACTCAAAGGGTCATAATTCCATATTCTCTTGACTTAAGGTGGAACCCAAACCTTGAACGAAAGAAAACTTTGATTGCCTTGTGAAGCAAAGAACATAGGACAAAGCAACACTAAGAAGAAAACTTTTAAAATTAAAAGCTCATCCTTTTTTATAGAACAAGCAAAAGAAAAGAGTTTTGAAGTTTGCTTTGAGATTTTAGGTTAATCCCAGCAAGTTTTGATGTGTCAAAACTAAAAGAGGGTAGTATGAATATATAGTGGAAGGACCTAGGGTCAATTTCATGTGAAAATGATGTGAGAATTCATATCCAAAAGTTGCAACCACACGAGGCCCTTGTAGTTTTGCAGGGCTAGTATATAGTTGCAATTAACTGCACGCGGCCATGTTACTATGACACTGCACAGCCTCTATCATCGATCGCTGATTATCACTATTTTATGCCATTTTGGCCTTTTTTCATATGTATTTAGCTATTCTAGTTATGTTGTGTTCATTATTTAGTTATGGATGATCTAAGAGTGGTTTAAAGGTCAAAAGGATTGGTTTTGGTTTTTGGGCTCCATTTCTTAGTTTTTCAATTTTGGCTATTTCGGCTTTCAGAGGTTTATTTACTAAGCCTAAGTGCCTATAAGATTCAAATGCAAACTAGAGGATGCAAAATACTAGAAATCCATTTTTTGATAGGGCGCTGCCCTCTTGACCCCTGTCAGCTAATTGACTAGTGAGATTGTTGTACTAGTTCTGTATAGATCACTAATCTTAGGTTCTCATGTTCCTTCTACTCTTTATTCATTATTCTATATTCATGATCTTTATCCTAACCTTTACCTTATCATTTTGCAAAAATCATAAATTTAGCGATAGCTTCTCCATTTGCCCTTCTAGTGATAGCCTTTTCAGGAGAGGACTTTATGGATGACTTGGAGCGAGATACCCTTCCATAATAATTTTCTTGGATGAACAACCTATTATTCTTATGGAGGAGGATCTCACTATGTCAGAGCTCCTACCCCCTTTAGTAGTTCGAGAATGAGAAGGAGAAAAGGCTCTCCCATTAGGGTTATCAAGAAATTATTGAAGTAACTACCAAAGAGGGAAATAAATTGGGAACTAGAGAGGATGGGGCAAGGGAGGAGGCAACCCTTGTTCCATAGTCCTAAGATGACTCTATAGTTCTTTTTGGTCAAAAGATGAACCAAGAGTAACTGAAGTGGCTATAGAATAAATTTCAAATGTGACCATATAAGGGAGCAAGTTATCCTCCCTATCTCTGAGCCCATCTTGCCAAACTAGACTTTGTCTTACTCCAAGAAATTTTTAGAAGAGGTAATTTTCTTAGTCACTTCTTTTAACTTTTTTATATTTATTCCCTTCTTCCAACTCTTCCAGCTTTTCTCTTTTTAGTCTCTAAGAATAAACAAGGAATTGGAGGAGAAGATGAATAGCTTTAATGATTACCATTTTGAGGTCGATAAGATTTTCACCTCATACAAGGAGGTGATAAATAAACAAAAAGTGGAGATGGCCTAGCTAAAGGTTACCCTAGATAGGGAGATAGTTTGACTTTTTTCAAAAGGAATATTGACTACGAAGAGTGAAGAGCTCGAGAAGGCAATTGCTGAGTCCACTGCAAGAATTCCTGATTTAGAGTGAGCTACTCAAGAGCAAGAAAATGTTATCTCAAAGAATTAGAAGACAAGTGAGACCCTTAATTTAGATATATAGAAGATGAATGTAAAACTCATTAATTTGTAGGAGAGGATGAAGGATTACCTTATGTAAAGGATTATGTGATCCTGAGTACCTGATTGAAGGATGAAATTATGATGTCTTAGAGAGATTGAATGAGGATTTGTGCAATAAGGTCATTGTAGCATAGCGTCTTTGTCAAAAGGCAGAGAAGGAAAAAGACAAGGCCATCCAAGACTTTCTATAATCTAATAAGTATAAGAGGTAGCTAGTCATAGACTCTATTAAAGTCCATGGGCCCATACATATATAGGCTTATAAGTGGGCAAGTGTTAGAACCCACTTATACAAAACCAATTGGCTTATACTAGGTCTAACATCCACTCACTTATAAATCCATTTTATATTTTGTTATTATTTGATGTGGGATTCATTTCCCAACACACCCCCTCAAGTGCAACCAGGCTTGGCCTGTGGCTAATATCAACAACCTAGTTGGCACTTGCTCACAAATGGACTAGCTAGCATCTCTTCTTCAGCTTTGGTCTGTACTGGCATCATCATTAGTCTAATAATGGAAGGCTTAAACATGGGTCCCATAATCTAGCTCTGATACCATATTAAAGTCCATAGGCCAATACATATATGGGCTTATAAATGGGCAAGTGTTGGAACCCACTTGTATAAAACCAATAGGCTTGTACTAGGTCCAACACCCACTCACTTATAAATCCTTTTTATATTTTGTTATTATTCAATGTGGGATTCATTTCCCAATAGACTCAATATAAAGGGCCATGCTCTATTATCACCAAGCTAAAGATGATTATATTGCTAAGTATCTAACAATCTTAGCCCATGTGCTAAATAGATTTTATAGTCTTTCTTCTACTTCATCTCTAGCAACATCATCTTCTTAACCAGATCACCCAAATTCTACTACCCTAGTGGTTGTTCTTGCTCCTAACTCAAATCCAAAGACTACCTAAAGTGCACCTGCCCCTAGCCTAAACCTAGAGACTATTCAGGATCCTCCCACTTCTTAAACTTTCTTTTCTTTTTTTTTTCTCTATACAATGCAATAAGTTTTTAATTAAAAAATAAGGTTTCTACTTTTTGGCTGTTTCTTGAATTTTTTTTAAGTATTTTATACATTCTTTAGATAATGTGTAAACATTTAGCTTTAAGCTTTTCATATTTAGATATTTTTATACATTTCATTAGCAGTTGTAATGAGCCTTTCCACCTCCCCCAAAGAAGAGGGAACCCTTTTTCTTTTAAAGGTTGCTTCTTGCTTATACTAGGTCTCTTTAGCGAACTGTTTGATTTGGTTTTAGCTTTAATGCTTTAAGATTTGTTAAATCTTTTAAACTTCTTTCTGCCTAGAGTTCACTAGGTCTTTTTACTTAGATTTAAAGGGCTTTTTACTCCCTTCTATAGAGAGCTGCCTCATGGTTTTTGCCTAGATTTCACTACGTCTTTTGCTCACTTGCATAGAGAATTTCCTAGCCCAAATGAGGATTATCACTTACTGGGATTTTATCAAAAGTATTCATCTTTTTTGGTATTCAATCATTACTTTGTTAGAGGGTATGCCCTAGAGCAATGTATAAGTTATGTAAATGTAAAACATTATCCCAAAATGGCAATAAAATATATATTTATAAATGAAATTGTTCCATTGTATTAAATATATATTTGAAGTCCATAAGTATTTTTCAAAAGAAGATCTATTCTCAAGTGTTGAGAATATAGATGACAAATCATTCTTAAACAAATACTTTAAAATGTTCATGGTCATAGGATTAATAACTAGGCATCACCTCTATTTATAATCTATAATCAGTATATGATACTTATGATTATAGAGACAGTGAGCATCATACTGTTTGACAAATGTTGTTGATATAAACATGTGGATATTCATATGATGAATGATCAAACTATGACGTTAGATGATGATGACATGGAGTTTTATTGCTAGTCAACAAATCATCATCTAGGTCATAATTATACATATAGTCCTTTGACTTGAGAGACATTGTATCTCATTTATTGGTAGTTGGAATTTATTACTACTTACATATTAATGCTATTCAAGCATTGTTATATGGTATGTGATAGTTCTAACTTGTTATGAATAGACGTAAGTGGTCGCCAAAAGAGAATTCGTTAACTTGAATAAACAAGGAAGAAATCCTATACGATTTGATTATTCTTAATAATCAAATCCTTGGCTAAGGTAGTAAAGATTCACTAGAAGGGGTTTCTAGTAGGAATTAATTTTATCAAGAATTAGAATTGAGATACGAAGCATATTAGGGTTTAACAAATTCATGACCCTATATAACATTGGGATTTCATAATGAAGGGATTTTAGTGTACGTTAATTATAATCAATGGTCCATGATATGAAGAAGTAATAAAACACTCATATTCAATCTAATTAGGTAGTCATGATATGCTATGCTAGACGTCACTCATGACTTATTGGACTAAAAGTGATATAAGGATTTCACATTAGTAGAGACAAGTGTTTTTTCAATTCCATTGCTAATTAGACATGAACCTAAAAAGTCACACCCAAAGGTATTCACCTTCCAAGGGTAAAAGGTTTACCATAATAATTAATTAAAGCATTTAATTAATTGATTAGTGGTAAAAGTATTGAACTTGTAAATAAATTTACAAAGACCCTAGCATGTCTTAAACTTTAAATCCAAAATGATTTCTTATTAATTAAGTCCTAATTTATATATATGATATAAATGATGAGGATTAAATTAATTAAAGCTATGGATGAGTTAAAAGAATTGACTTTGAGCTTTGTACAAAACCCTAAATAGCCTAAGTTCATTTAAGAAATGGAGAGAGGCAATTTAGGGGGTTAGAGTTTTTTTATAACCCTAAAGCCTATATGATGAGTTTTGGGGTTAGAGATTTTCTCCAACCCTAAAGCCCATATGATGGATTTAGGGTTTACAAAAAGTGTACCAAGGTCAAAATAGTCTTTCAACTACTTAAGGCTTAATGGAAATTATCATAAATCATAAAGGGTAAGTTGGACTTTTCCATCTAAGCTTAAAGTAAAAAAGCAAAACAAATATCTTAGTAGAGACAAGTGTTTTCTCAATTCCATTGCTAATTAGACATGAACCTAAAACATCACACACCTAAAAGTATTCATTTTCCAAGGGTAAAAGGTTTACCATAATAATTAATTAAAGCATTTAATTAATTGATTAGTGGTAAAAGTATTGAACTTGTAAATAAATTTACAAAGACCCTAGCATGTCTTAAACTTTAAATCCAAAATGATTTCTTATTAATTAAGTCCTAATTTATATATATGATATAAATGATAAGGATTAAATTAATTAAAGCTATGGATGAGTTAAAAGAATTGACTTTGAGCTTTGTACAAAACCCTAAATAGCCTAAGTTCATTTAAGAAATGGAGAGAGGCAATTTAGGGGGTTAGAGTTTTTTTATAACCCTAAAGCCTATATGATGAGTTTTGGGGTTAGAGATTTTCTCCAACCCTAAAGCCCATATGATGGATTTAGGGTTTATAAAAAGTGTACCAAGGTCAAAATAGTCTTTCAACTACTTAAGGCTTAATGGAAATTATCATAAATCATAAAGGGTAAGTTGGACTTTTCCATCTAAGCTTAAAGTAAAAAGAAAAATAAATATCTTATTTGTTCCCTAATTAACAACATAGTGGTTGGCTATTTAAAATGCAAATGATGTTGTTAATAAAAGAATGCTTTTATGAACATCATTTCTATTGAGAAGCAAAAATAACTAAGTTTTGAGAGAAGAAAAAGAGAAGAAGATTTCTTCAATTTTCTTATTCTTCATTTCTTGTTCTTTGTGAAAGAACAAAGGTTTCTTTTATTGAAAAGATACATCCATAGCAATTAGAAGAAATCAAATCACTAAGGATTTATCTTAGAAAATCTTGTATTCAATTGGGCTACCAAGAGAGAGAATCAAGAACATCTAAACAAATAAAAGTGAGCCTTAGAGGTGGAGCTTAGTGTGGGCAATCTAGAGGCTCAACATTTAGGGAGCTTTTGGAGAGGAAAGAAGAATTGGAGTTCATATGCTTCAAGAGGTAATATGATTACCACTTGATCTTCTTTCTTTCTTATGTGTTTTACACATTAATTAGATGATTGGATGAATGTTTATTGGACCTATTTGGGTGTAAGTGAAATTTTAAATTGTTTGAAATTTCACCCACCATGTTGCTTCCGCTTAATTTGCACTCAATATTCCTTCATACTTCCCTTTTTTCAACTCAACCTTGTAGTTTTTTAATAGTTCTGGGAATTTTTCCTTTAAACCAATAACTGTTAAAAGACAATAATTAGCTTGAAATAGTGCTTTCATTGATTCTTACTGATAGTACATTTTAAGGTGTTGTACATTCCAATTATAAGGAACTTTACACCTTTCATTATTACAAGTTTATTAGTTAGAATTATGACTTTTTGAAATTTAAAAAGACCTTTTTATATTAGAGCAAGCTTGCCCATTCCCTCTCTTTTCCCGCTACTTCAAGGTATCTCGTGACTAGATCCCCTTTGGCAAACATCCAAGCTTTTACATTTTTTTTAAAATATTTTGTAGCTTAGTGTTTATAGGTTGCCATTCAAATGCTTGCTTTTTCTCAAAGTTCTTCTATAAGATCTAAGTTAATCCTTCTTACTTGATCATTGACTTGGTCATTGTAGTAGTTATTCTTCCAATAGGTAATCTTATGTCTACTGGAATGACTGCTTCGGTGCTATAAGTTAAGCTAAAATGGCTTTTTCCAATGGGTTGCCTTGGAGTCATCCTATATTCCTAAAAAATACGATGTAATTCATGTGCCCAACTTCATCCATATCTGTTAAGCCTTCACTTTAAGCCTTGGAGAATAGTTTAATTGGTCATTTTTGTCTTTGCATTTGTTTAGGGATGGGTTACGAACAAGAAGTGTTGTTTCATATTAAGCCTTTACTTTTGCATTATTGAACTACTTTCCAATATCACTAATGAGTTGGTATGGCACTCTAAATTTGCAAAAAACATTTCTCCATAAAAAGTTAGTTGCTTTTTCAACTGTCATTATAGCAAGTGGCTCTATTGCCATCTATTTGGTGAAATATTCAACTACTATGAGGAGGAATTTCCTTTATCTTAAAGCTATTTAAAAGGGGCCCATTATGTCCATTCCTCACTCTATAAAATGCCAAGGATTAGTGATTGGCATTAGTCCCACTGCCAAAATATGCTTTCCATGATTAAACTTTTGACAAAAGAGATGTTTTCATACCAAGGTCATTGTTTCCTCCTTCATCTGAGGCTAATAATACCCCACCTTAATTACTTTTGTAGCAAATACTTTCCCTCTAAAATGCATTCCACATGAAACTTCATGAATTTCCCTCAAAATATATTTGTTTTTGTCATGACCAATTTATTAATCTGTGATGATCCTAGGGCATAAGAAGACATAAAGTCACCTAAACCCATAGGACCTCATTTAACTTATAATTCTTTACTATATTGAACTTTATCCCAATATCAAAATCTGATTACCTTTCTTTATTACCCATTGCTAGTTTATCATTTTACATATTACCAAATACTTACTAATACCATTTATATACTCAACTCGTAAAATTTCTAGATTTGTATTTCATGCCATTATCCAAATTTTCATTACTTAATATACTATTATAATAGTAATTACAATACAATCTATAATGCATATAAACCTAATGTCATTTTAGTACTAAATCTTTGGTAACCATGGAGCTCTAAACCAATGATCTTCTTAATCATATAACTCAAATTCATACACTCAAATTTAGTAGAGCAACTTCCAAACAGAAGGACAAGGCTTGGAATTTACCTTGCTGACTCATCAACCTAACCTAAAAAATTTGACCAACTAAGGAATGAGATAAAGCTCAATGAGTACATGTCACCTCCCAACTTCTGAGATATGATGGTCCTAGAACATAGGGAGACATAAGGTCACCCATGCCTATAGAATCCTCTTATGTATGGTTAAACACTACCTAGGATCGTACCAAAATCTCATGCATTAACTTGGATAACCAATAATAAAAGAAAATGTTAACTAACGGAAGAATAATTTAAAAATACTTTGAGTACAATCCATAAGAAAAAGAACAATTAAGACTCTAAGTTAATCATCAAATGAATAATGTTCCAAAAGGAAACTCCTAGAGCATCCAAAAGCGACTTTGCATATCATAATATGTAAATAGACTTGGACAAGAAAATCTCTCAAATGGAGTAGATTGCTCAAGTTATCACCTTACCTCCTCATAATGTTCACCTGAAGCCACGTAAGAGAAGGGGTGAGATAGATGATCTAAATGAGTAAAAAATACAACTTGTACGATAACACATATCTCCTTAGAAGGGTTCATAGTTCATCATTCATAGTTTGTGATTTAGTAAGTCTTGCAAAAATCAAACTTATAACTTATAGATTGATGGCCTTTTCCTTATTCACTTGATCACATAAAGGAGAGGTGACATCATACTAAATTCCAACTCCTGGCTTGTAAAGAAGCATAAAGATTATCAGGCTCCATAGCTAGAATTACCCCTGCTAGTTGAGGTGGATACACTACCCTTATCCATCAGGTTAAGACCATGTACATAGTTTTGATATTTTCTACATCAGTATGAGGATTTTTGCATATAAGTGTTCATAGATACTATAGGCAAAGCTAAAGGTAATCACTTGCAATAATACCATTGAAGAATGCAATCATATGTATAATAGTAATAATGGAAGTTTAGCTTATTAAACAAACAATAAACAACAGTGTGGTTCCATAAAGAATGTAAGGTAAAGCAATAATCACAAAGGCTCTTTTCTTATCATTGAATGGTCAATAATAGTTTTGGGCTCTTTTCTTATCATTGTAAGGTAAAGCAACAATCACAAAGGCTTTTTTTTTATCATTGAATGGTCAATAATAGTTTTAGGCCAATTATCCTTTGGCAACCCAAGCTTAACAAAGAAATCATATAATTATAATTTATGATAGAAAGGAACTTGGGTTTCTAGAATCTCAAAGGTTCACATATCATGATAACTTGTATTTGTAACATCACATAATGTTTACTCACCTTGTGGTTCCTTAGCTCCAAATGCTCATAGCCCTTGTACTTCTAACAATTCCCAAGCTCTAACATAACATTACAATTCAATACTTAGTATTGGCTTAATATCATTATATGCTATCCCATGACTACTCCATGCACATATATCATTCACATATACTTGGAGTTGCACTCATCACTTTGTACATAACATATTGACTTTTAAGTCCTGTATACTTTGTCTTCTTACGCTCACATGAATTCACATAATAGTTCATATAAAGACTTCTCTAAAACCAAACACAAAGAATCATAATCTTAATATCAATTTAATTTATCTTCCAACTTGGTCCACTTAATACTTTCCATACATATCAACTTAACAAGCAAACCCTAAAAGAGTCATGCTTGTCTTTGGGCTGAATTATACAATCAATCCCATTGGCAAATTAGTATCATAAATTCACAGTTAACACATCATAAAATCCAATTCACATTCCATTTAATTATGTATATACATTAGCCATACAGGTTTTTGAAACCCTAGGTATAGGGCAAACCACTCTAGGAATTTTCTAAAGTTACTTCTTTAATCATCATGCAATTAAATCATGTACTATTCATATACACATATCAACAATCACTAAAATGAATTTTACAAAAATTATGGGCCTTGGGATTAAAATCCCAACCTTGGCCGAATCACTATAACCATGGGAAACCATGGCTTTTCTTACTTTCATACCTTTTGATAATTATAGCAATATGTAGATGCATGATTAAACCAATATTTTTCATACAAACATAACAAAAATCAGTTTAGGATAGGAAAACAAGCAATCGTACCCCTCCAATGTATATATGCATGAAAATTTCAACTTTTAGGTTTTAGGCTTCACCTTTGATGGATTTTATAAGAAAGAGATATATTCATAGTTAGAAATCAATTTCTTCCTCTAATAACCTACACCTACCCTAGGAGTTTCATGACTAAATTTCTTGAATTTAGAACTATTAAGGCTAAGTGTGTGCTTTTATGAAAATTCATATGTTATGTGATTGATGAGTATGTGGAATGTCAAATTAATTTTAATATGCCCAATATGAGTTATTATTATGAAATAAATGATTTATATGAATTTCATTAGCATGAAATAATTTATTTTACATAAAATAAATTTTCATACGAAAGGCGATTTTTAAGCATAAAATAATTTTATAAGTATTTTTAAAAAAATTTTTAATAAGTATTTTGGGGGAAATTTTAATGAAAATAATAAGAAAAATATTTTACTTTTAATTACCTATAATCAGTCCACAAATTAAATAAAAAACCCAAATTTCCAAAAGCCTACAACACCAAAACACTCCTAACCTAGCTCATGAAGAGTAATCTTGGAAATTGCCTAAAACCTTAGATATATAAAGTGGATTTTGGCCAGCCCTTGCTTCCAGTAGCCACCATTCTATTATTTCATTATTTTGGAAAAAAAATTCTTTTAAAGTTATTCTCTTTACTGAAATTTACAAAATACCTTCAAACCTTGCGATTTATATTCTGTATTCATAAGTTTTTCTCTCATTTCAATTTATTATTTGATTTCTATGAAACTAATCATGAGAAAATTATTTTAAACTAAGTATTTACTGATTTAATTCAGTTTAGGTGAATTTTTGAAAGTGAAATTAATTTCTCTACTGAAAACATTAACTTTTATATGCAAATCCTTCAAAGGTGAATCCTACAACTCAAAATTTAAAATTTTCATGCATAAACTCATCAAGGGGGGAAATTTTTATATGTTTGTGTTCTAAATGGATTTTTGATGTGTTTATATGAAAAAAATTGAATTAAATCATAATTTTGTATATTTCTGTAATGACCAAAAAGTTTTGGAAAACAAGAAAATCCATGGTTTTCGTCTTATAACTTAAAAGTTGGAAATTTTCTTTATTTTATGTTGGTATGGCTACTGATTTGTATATTATGGAATTCTAAATTGATTTTTGTTATGTTTGGAAGGAAAATAATGGTTTAAATCATGTGTTTACATTTTACTGTAATAAACAGAAAGCTTATAAAGATAGAAAACTCATGATTTTCACTCTAAACCCTAAACTTGGAATTTTCATGCATGAGGATTGTCTATGGCTGACCGATTGGTGTGTATTGGTATTCTAAACTGATTTTTGTTATGATTGAATGAAAAATAATGGTTCAAATCACGTGTTTACATATTATTATAATGACCGAAAAGCACCAGAAACAAGAAAACTTATGGTTTTTCATCCTAAAACCTAAAATTGGAATTTTCAAGCATATGTTATACCAATGGGTGCTGATTCCTATGGTTTAATGTCCTAAAATAGTTTTCATTATGATTATATAAAAAATCTTAGTTTAAACCATATTTTTGCATATTACTGTGATGAACGAAAAGTGCGAAAAGTAGGAAAGTTCATGATCTTAATTGTGTAATTCAGCCTACATTGGGAATTCAATCCCAATGTCTATAATTTTATTGTGATATATTTTAATGATTATTGACATGTATACATAAATGAAAAATGATTTGATTGCATATTGATTGAAGGAATAACTCTTGACAAGTCTAGAGACAATAGGGTATACCTAGGGTTTCCTAACCCTATTTCTATGATGTGATTAATATGTTTATGTGATTAAGTGATATTGGAAATAAATTTTATGATGAGTTAATAATGAGTTAATGATCCTAAATGGATTATGAGATTGATTATATGAATTGGTCATAAGGGATAAACATGATACTTGAAAGGTTACTTGTTAAATTGATATATATGTAAAGTGTTAAATGTACTAAGTTGAATGATAAATGAAATTGATATTAAGATTATGATATATTGTGTTTTACTTTAGAAAATTCATAGTATGAGTTATAATGTGATTTCCATGTGAGCCTATGAATGAAGGCTAAGTGTGCAAGACTTTAAAAGTCAACATGTTATGTGCAAGTGGTGAGTGCACTTTTAAGTGCAACTCCAAGTGTATGTGAATGTTATATGTGCATGGGGTAGTTATGAGATAGGATAGCATGATGATTAAGTAAATACTAAGTATGAATTAAATATTAACAACATCATTTGCATTTTAAATAGCCAACCTTTATGTTGTTAATTAGGGAACAAATAAGATATTTATTTTACTTTTTACTTTAAACTTAAATGGAAAAGACCAACTTACCCTTTATGGTTTATGATAACTTCTAATGAGCCTTAAGTAGTTAAAATACTATTTTGACCTTGGTTACCTTTCTTTAACCCCTAAATCCATCACATGGGCTTTAGGGTTAGAGAAAATCTCTAACCCCTAAACTCATCATATGGGCTTTAGCGTTATAGAAAATCTCGAACCCCTAAATTACCTCTCTCCATTTCTCAAATGGACTTGGGCTATTTAAGGTTTTGTCTAAAGCTCAAAATCAATTCTTTTAACTCATCCATAGTTTTAATTAATTAATAAGAAATCATTTTGGATTTAAACTTCAAGACATGCTAGGGTCTTTGAAAATTTAATTACAAGTTCAATCCTTTTACCACTAATCAATTAATTAAACACTTTAATTAATTATTATGGTAAACCTTTTATCCTTAGAAGGTGAATAATTTTGGGTGTGTGACTTTCTAGGTTCATGTCTAATTAGCAATGGGATTGAGAAAACAATTTTCTCTACTAATATGAAATCCCTATATCACCCTTAGTCCCATAAGTCATGAGTGATGCCTACCATAGCATATCATGACTACCTAATTAGAATGAATATGAGTGTTTAATCACTTATTCATTTCATGGACCATTGATAATAATTAACGTACACTAAAATCTCTTCATTACGAAATCTCAATCTTAGCTAGGGTCATGGATTTGTCAAACCCTAATATGCTTTGATCATATGTCTATATCTCGATTCTAATTCTTGATAAAAATGATTCCTACTAGAAACCCCTTCTAGTGAATCTTTACTACCTTGGGGAAGGATTTGATTATCAAGAATAATCAGATACCATAGGATTTCTTTATTGTTTATTCAAGTTAATGAATTCTCTCTTAGTGATCACTTACCTCCATTCATAACTAGTTAGAACTATCACATACCATATACTAATAGTTGAATAGCATTAGTATGTAAGTAGTAACAAATTCCAACTATCGATGAATGGAATATAGTGTCCCTTAAGTCAAAGGACTATATGTACAATTATGACCTAGATGATGATTTATTGACTAGCAAAAAAACTATATGTCATTATCATCTAACATCACAGTTCGATCATTCATCATATGAATATCCATATGTTTATATTGACAACATTTGTCAAATAGTATGATGCTCACTATCTCTATAATCATAACTATCGTATACTGATTATAGATTATAAAAAGAGGTGATGGACTTATGGAATTAATGATGCCCAGTCATTAATTCTATCACTATGAACATTTTAAAGTATTTGTTTAAGAGCTATCTGCCATCCATATTCTCAACACTTGAGAATAGATCCTCTTTTGAAAAATACTTATGGACTTCAAATATATATTTAATACAATGGAACAATTTCATTTATAAACATATATTTTATTGCCATTTAGGGATAACGTTTTATATTTACATAACTTATATATAGCTAGGGCATGCCCTTTAACACATTGATCATGATTAACGTACACTAAAATCCCTTCATTACGAAATCCCAATCTTAACTAGGGTCATGGATTTGTCAAACCCTAATATGCTTCGATCATATGTCTATGTCTCGATTCTAATTCTTCATAAAATGGATTCCTACTAGAAACCCTTCTAGTGAATCTTTACTACCTTGGGGAAGGATTTGATTATCAAGAATAATCAAATAGCATAGGATTTCTTCCTTGTTTATTTAAGTTAATGAATTCTCTCTTAGCGATCACTTACCTCCATTCATAACTAATTAGAACTATGACATACCATATATAATACTGAATAGCATTAGCATATAAGTAGTAATAAATTCTAACTACTGATGAATGAGATATAGTGTCCCTCAAGTCAAAGGACTATATGTACAATTATGACCTAGATGATGATTTATCGACTAGTAATAAAACTCTATGTCATCATCATCTAACGTCACAGTTTGATCATTCATCATATGAATATTCACATGTTTATATCAACAACATTTATCAAATAGTATGATGCTCACTATGTCTATAATCATAAGTATCACATACTGATCATAGATTGTAAATAGAAGTTATAGACTTTCAGAATTAATGATTTCTAGTCATTAATCCTATAACCATGAACATTTTAAAATATTTGTTTAAGAGCTATCTGCCATCCATATTCTCAACACTTGAGAATAGATCCTCTTTTGAAAAATACTTATGGACTTCAAATATATATTTGATACAATGGAATAATTTCATTTATAAACATATATTTTATTGCCATTTAGGGATAATATTTTACATTTACATAACTTATACATTGTTCTAGGGCATACCCTCTAACACATGGGTACCATGGCTAGAGCTAATGGCAATCACTTATAACAATAGCACTTAAGAAAGCAATAACGTGTAGCATAATAACAATAACAGTTTAACTTTTTGAATAAAAGATAAATAATAGTATGGTTCCAAAAAGAATATTAGGTAAGACAGCAATCACAAAGGTTCTTTCTTATCATAGAATAATCAAAATGGTTTCGAAACAATTGTCCTTTGGCAACCCAAGCTTAATAAAGATATCATATAGTTATAATAAAGAATAGAAAAGAACTTAGATTTCAAGAATCTTAAAGGTTCACATAACATGGTAGCTTCTACATGTAACATGAACATAATTTTTACTCACCTTATGGTTCCTTAGCTCCTAATTGCTGTAGCCTTTGAACTTTTAATAATCTTTAAACTCTACCATAACATTATAATTCAATACTTAGCATTTGCTTAATCATCATGCTATCCTATCCCATAACTACCCCATGCATATATAATATTCATATAAACTTAAAGTTGCACTTAGAAGTGCACTCATCACTTGCATATAACATGTTGACTTTTAAAGTCTTGCACACTTAGCCTTTTTAGGCTCACATGAAATCACATTATAACTTATACTATGAATTTTCTAAAGTCAAATGCAATATATTATGATCTTAATATCAAATCTTAATATCAATTGAATTCATCATTCAACTTGGTACACTTAACACTTTCTATATATATTAACTTAACAAGTAACCTTAAAAAGTCATGCTTATCTCCTTTGACCAAATCATATAATCAACCCCATAGCCAATGGTTCTGCATCTTACTTTGAATCCAATTGTAACCTAGACACTTTATGGGGACCTCCTCATCAGGAGTCTTCTCTCTCTTGAGGTGGATCACAAGCACAGCCATCTTGAACATCTTTAGCCAGGTCCTCTTACATGTCACGCAAGGTGCTAAAGGTCGAGGTTCTCTAGTAGGGGTACGCTTCTTAGTCATCTAATAAAAGAATCCTAAGGCACAAAAATAATAACAAGGAGTACTATAGCCTATTAGGATTTTACAGAACTATACTAGCAAAAAATTATAATTGACATGAAAGGAAAATTCCTATGCTCTAAGATTATGCTTAATCAACCCAATAAACAGATAAGTTTAAACTATACTTAAAAACTATAGCTCTAAAACCAACTTGTTACATCCTAATTTTGGAGATATGACAGTCTTAGAATATAAGGAGACATAATGTCATCCATGCCCATAGAACCTACTCATGTACATACAAACACTGCCTAGGATCGCACCAAAATCTCATGCATTAACTTAAATGACTAATAATAAAGGTAACTTTATAAAGAATAGTTTAAAAATACTTTAAATATAATCCTTAAGAAAAGAACAATTAAAACTCCAAATTTATCATTAAAGCATAATGTTGCAAAAATAAAACTCCTAAATAAGAACTCCTAAACCCATCTAAGAGCAACTTTTGCATCACATAATATGTAAATAAACATGGATAAGGAAATCCCCCAAGTGGAGTAGATTGCTTGAGCTATCACCTTGCCTCCTCATAATGCTCACCTATAAACCACACAAAAAAGGGGGTGAGATAAATTATCTCAATGAGTAAACAATAAAACTTGAACAATAACACCTATCCCTTTATAATGTTTCATGGATCATGGCTCATAATTTGCAAATTAGCAAGATTCACAGATATCAAACTTACAACTTGTATCATATAAAGTGAAGGCTACTGCTTTCTCTGCTTATAGCATAAATATAGAGTGAAGGGTGTCGCCTTGTCTGCTCATAACATAATTATAGAGTGAAGGCTACTGCCTTGTCCACTCGTAATAAAAATATAGAGTGAAGGTTGTCGCCTTGCTCACTTGTAATATAAATGAGAGGAAACAATAGCATTGAAGAATAAAATCACATATAAAATGGTAGCAATAGAAGTTTAGCTTATTGAATAAAAGATAAACAATAGTGTGGTTTCAGCAAGAAAGTAAGGTAAGGCAACAATCACAAAGGGTCTTTATTATCATTCAATAATCCATAATGGATTTGGACCACTTGTTCTTTGGCAACCTAAGCTAAGAAATCATATAGTCATAATTGAAAATGGAAAGGAACTTAGGTTTTAAGAATCTCAAAGGTTCACATATCTTGATAATTTGTACTTGTAACAAGAATATAATGTTTACTCACCTTGTGGTTCTTTAGCTCCTAATGCTTGTAGCCCTTACACTTCTTACAATCCTCATGCTCTAATATACATTATAATTCAATACTTAAAATTTGCTTAACATCAAGGTATCCTATCCCATAACTACCCCATTGTCACATCCCATTTTCAGAGATATGACTGTCTTAGAACATGGGGAGACGTGAGGTCACCTACACCCATAGAACCTACTCATACAAATGTAAAAATTGCCTCAGATCATACTAAACCTCATACATTAACTTAATAAAAGCTTTTACAAAGGAAAAACCTTAAGTTAGGGAAGCTAGAAAAAAAAATTTACTTTAGTACAATCCATAATAAAATAATAATAAGACTCCAATAAAGTCACCAACATGATATTCTAAAATAAAGTTCCCATAATAACTCCTAGAGCATCTAAGGACTCATCATAGCATGGTATTATTACGACTTTGATAAGGGAATTTCCCAAGTGAAGTAGGTAGGTTGAGCGATCACCTTGTCTCCTTATAATACTCACCTAGAACCACACAAGGAAAAAGGGTGAGATAGATGATCTCAATGAGTAAACAATATGACTTATACAATAATATATATCCCCTAGAAGGTTTCATAACTCATAGTTCATAATTTATGATTCATAGTTCATGGCTTGCAATTTAACAAAGTTTACATAAATCAACTTATAACTCATAACATATAGAATAGAGGCTGCTGCCTTGTCCACTCGTAACATAATATAGAGTGAAGGCTACTGCCTTGTCCACTCATAACATAATATAGAGTGAAGGCTACTGCTTTATTCACACATAACCCATAACATGTAAAGTGAAGGTTACTGCCATGTTCACATATAACTCATAACATGTAAAGTGAAGGCCGCTACCATGTTCACACATAACTCATAACATAATTCATAACATATAAAGGTAACAGTAGAATTGAAGGATATAATCACATGTAACATAATAGCAATAGAAGTTTAGCTTATTTAACAAAAGATGAACAACAGTGTAGTTCTAGAAAGAAAATATAAGTTGGGGCAATAATCACAAAGGTATTATCATTGGATAATCAAAAATGGTTTTGGACCAATTGTTCTTTAGTGTCACATCCCAACCTTAGAGATATGATGGTCTTCGAATATGGGGAGACATAAGGTCACCCACGCCCGTAGAACCCATTTACATATAAACAAATCATGCCTAGGATCTTACCAAACCTCTTACGTTAACTTATTAAAAACCATTTTGATGAATACCATAAATTGCAGAAGACTAAAATAATTCATTACATATAAAATCCATGGGAAAAATAATATATATATATATCAATAAGTATCAATCAACATTCCCATAGCATCTAATGATAAGACTTTATAAAATTTGTATTATTAATAACTTGGACAAGAAATTCCCCAAGCGAAGTAGAATGCTTGAGCCATCACCTTGCCTCCTCATATTTGCTCATCTGGAACCACACAAGGAGAAACGAGTGAGATAGATGATCTCATTGAGTAAACAAAAAGGCACATACATTATCACATACTCCTTTGAAAAGGAAACACATAGCTTATACACATAGCTCATAATTTATAATTCATGAATCAGGTTGCAATTTAGCAAGGGTTCAATTTGGCAAGTTTACAGAAATCACACTTATAACACATAGTGAGTGAAGGCTATTGCTCTATCACTCGAACACATTGAGGAGAGGTGGCCTTATACGAAATTCCAACTCCTATCACATAGAAGGCGTGAAACTGATCAGGCCCCACTGCTAGAACTACTCCTTTCTAGATGAGGTGGATACACTACCCCTATCCATCGGGTTAAGACCATGTGCAAAGGTGCTGATGATTACCCACATTGGTACGAGGATTCTGCATAAAGGGTAAAGGTACCATAGCTAGAGCTAATGGTAATCACAATTAACAATATCACATAAGACAATAATAACATGTATTCCAAAAACAATAGTGGTATAGCTTTCAAGCAAAAGATATAATGATAGTTTAGTTCCAGAAATAATATAAGTTAAGGTGTTAATCACAAGAAGTTCTCATTAGATAAACAAATTAGTTTGGACCAAATGTCCTTTGGCAACCCAAGCTTGTCAAAAAAATCACATAATAATATTTAGAATAGAAAGGACTTGGGTTTCAAAGATCACAAAGGCTCACATAGCATGATATCACATATTTGTAACATAACAAAATGTTACTTGCACTTGTAGAATGAATACAATATTTACTCATGCTTGTAGCATGAATATAGTGTTTACTCACCTTAGGGTTCCTTTGCTCTTAGTACACGTAGTCCCTTTACACTTCTAAAACTCCTCAAACTCTAACATTATATTTGATTTAATACTTAGTATTTATTTACTCATGATGCTTCTATCCCATAACTATCCCATTCACATATAGCATACACATACACTTAGAGTTCACATATAGGTGTACTCATCACTTGCACATAGCACGTTGACTTTAAAAGTCTTGTATACTTAGGCCTTATAGGCTCTCTTGATATCACATTACAATCACATTATTACCTTTTTAAGGTCATTATAATATTATTACCTCAATATCAACTCACTTTAACAATTATCTTAGTTCACTTTACACTTCCATACATGTTAACTTAACAATTAACCTTTCAAGTGTCATGCTTAACTCTTATGATCCCTTTCACTTCATTAACTCATAACAATATGTTCACCATCAAGTCATCATAACATCAAGTTCCAAATTCCCTAAGCACATTTGTATTCTAATCACGATATAAGGTTAAGATACCTTAAGTATACCTTAAGTATACCAAAATGCATTTAAGCTTGTCTAGGGTCATACCTTCAACTAACATGCAATTTTTTTTCATTTATTTTACATACATACATGTCAACAATCATCAAAACACATCACATAAAATTTATAACCATTGGAATAAAATGTTTATATAGGCCGAATGCATCACCAAGATAAAAATCAAATTCTTCTTATTTTCGCACTTTCCATCTATTTCAGAAATATGTAAAAACATAGTTTGAACCAAGATTTTTTCAAGTAAACATAACAAAAATCATTTTAGAATTTAAATTCATAAGAATCGGCCACACTTGGTGTTATTTATACATAAAAAATCAACTTTTGGCTTAGAGAGCACAAAACCATGAGTTTTCTTGTTTTTGGTATTTTTCAGTCATTTAAGAAATATGTAAATAGGTTGTTTAAACTATTATTTTTCATTCAATCATAGAAAATATCAGTTTAGAACACATCCCTTCATGATTTAGCAGCCATAAATAGGGTTTATACAAAAAAATTCCAAGTTTAAAGGCTTAGGTGAAAAATCATGAGTTTCCGCACTTTCCGCGCATTTCGTTCATTTCAGTGATAAACAAACACATGATTCAAATCATTATTTTTCATCTAAACAAAACAAATATCATATTAGAACACTTATTCATACAAATCAGTAGCCATATGTCCATTCAAGAATAAAATTTTCTAACTTCTAAGTTCTAAGACAAAAACCTTAAACTCCTTTGTTTTTCGAAACTTTCTGATCATCACAGAAATATGCAGAAATATTATTTAATCCAACATTTTCCATCAAAACAAACCAAAAATTAGTTTAGAACACAACCATGCACAAATCACCCCCCCCCCCCTATGATGTGTATGCATAAAAATTGTGATTTTAAGTTATAGAATTCACCTTTGAAGGAATCTTGCAGAAAGAATCGTGTTTTCGGTAGAAAATAAATTTTCTCTCCAAAAAACTCACTCAAACAGAATTAAATCAATAAAAATTAGTAATCAAATAGTTCAAAATAATTTTTCCATAATTTATTTCGTAGAAATCAGTTTAGAAATCGAAAGAGAATAAAAACTTTCGATTACGGTCAAGAAATCGCGAAATATAAAGGTGTTTTCAATATTTCAGTAGAGAGAAATATTTTGAAATAATTTTCTGCCAAGATACAGAAAGAATAAGAGAATGGCTACTGGAACTTTGATTTGGCTGAAATTTAGGTTATATATTAGGGTTTGGGTGAAATTTCCACTAATACCCTTAATGAACTAGATTAGGAGGATTTTTGGTGAGGTGGGTTTTGGGTATTTGGGCTTTTCCTTTAAATTTTCAGCTGAATAAGAATTAGAATAAAAATAATATTTCTTATTAATTATGGAGCATTTCCCTCAAAAATATTTATTTTAAAATATTTTAAAAATACCATAAAATTATTTTATGCTTAAAAATTGTCTTATGCATCAAAATTCATTTTATTTAAAATAAATTCTTTTATGCAAATGCACTTCATTTAAATCATTTATTTCACAATAGCAACTCATTTTATGCATATTAAAATTAGTTTAATATGCCACATACTCATCAATCACTTATATCACAAATTTCCACACAAGCACACACTTATCCTTAATAGTTCTAAATCAAGCAATTTATCACGAAAATTCCTAGGGTGGGTGTGGGTTGTTACATTCTCCCCCTTAAAGAAATTCATCCTCGAATTTAAACCCTTACCTAGTTTCTTTTGAAAAGCTGAGGATGCTTCTATCACATTTCTTCCTCTGCTTCCCAAGTGCACTCATCTATCCCATATTTTGCCACTAAACCTTAATCATGGGTCTCTTTATTTCTTTGCTTCTTTACTTGTTGATCCACTATAGTTATCGGTGACTCCTCATAAGATAGTTGTTCATCTAACGTAATGTCTGGAGGTAAAAGAACGTGCGATGGATCTAATATATACTTCTTTAGCATTGAGATGTGGAACACTTGGTGCACATGCGCCAAAGTTGGAGGCAGGGCAAGTCTATAAGATACTTCTCCAACTTTATCTAAGATTTTGAAAGGACCAATGAAACGAGGTGATAATTTCCCTTTCTTACCTAATCTCATAACTCCTCTCATTGGAGAGACCTTTAAGAACACGTAATCTCCCATGGGGAATTGGACTTCTTTTCGCTTAGGGTCCACATAACTCTTTTGTTGACTGAATGCCATCTTCAGTCAATCTTGAATTAATGGTACTTTCTTGGTAGTCTCCTTAAGCAATTTGGGCATTTATACATGCTTATCTCTAGGTTCAATCCAATAGATTAGAGAACAACATTTTCTCCTATACAATGCTTCGTATGGTGCCATGCCAATGGATGAATGATAGCTATTATTGTAGGCGAATTCAATCAAGGGTAAATACTTATCCTAGCTACCGACAAAGTCCAAGACACACATCCTTAGCATGTCCTTGAGTGTCTAAATCATTCTTTCAGACTGACCATCTATTTGAGGGTGAAACGTCGTACTAAAATCTAGTTGTGTTCCTAATGCTTCTTATAGCTTCTGCCAGAATCTTAAGGTGAATTGAGTTCCTCAATCTGAGATGATAGAAATTGGCACTCCATGTAGTTTCATGATCTCATCTATATATAACTGTGCATATTGAGCTGCAGAATATGTGGTCTTAACTCCTAGAAAATGAGCAGACTCTGTCAATCTACCTACTATGACCCATATAGAATCATATCCTTTAGAGGTTCTAAGTAAACGAACAATGAAGTCCATAGTGATGGGCTCCCACTTTCATTCAGGTAGTCGAATCTCTTATAGTAATCCTAAGGGTCGCTGATGTTCATACTTGACTTGCTGGCAAGTCAGCTAGGATGCTACAAACTTAGCTACATCTTTCTTCAATCCAGGCCACCAATAATTAACTTTCACATCATGGTACATCTTGGTAGTTCTAGGATGAGCATAGTAAGGTGTCTGATGTGCCTCCTTCAATATCCTTTCCTTTAATCCATCCATATTAGGCACGCATACTCTATTATTGCACTTTAAAATTCCATTGACTACCTCAAACTTAGAGTTCTTTCCTTCTCTCATCTCATCCTTCAACTTCACCAAGTATGGGTCCTTATCTTGTGAATCCCTTATTTCTTCCATTAACTTAGACCTTACTTGAAAATGAGATAATAAAACTCTTGATCCTCCAATCTCCAGTTTCAATCCTTGATTAAATAATTCCTTTAGTTCCTTTATAGTCATCCTCTTTCTCACATCCATATGAGCTAGGCTTCCCATCGATGTTCGACTCAAGGCATCTGCCACTACATTCGCCTTCCTGGGATGGTAGAGAATCTGACAGTCATAATCTTTCAATAGTTCAATCCATCTCCTTTGTCTTAGATTGAGGTCTCTTTGGCTCAAGATGTACTGAATACTCTTATGATCCATATAGATCTCACACTTTATCCCATACATATAATGTCTCTAGATCTTTAGAGCAAACACTACTGCAGCTAATTCTAAATCATGAGTAGGGTAATTCATTTCGTGTCTCTTTAGTTGCTATGATACATCGGTGATGACTTTACCATTTTGCATTAAAACACACCCAAGTCTTACTCTCGAAACATCACAATAGACAGTAAACCCTTCTTCTCCTTCTGGTAATGTCAAAACTGGAGCTGATACTAGACACTCCTTGAGCTTCTAAAAACTCTTTTCACAGGACTCTTCCCAATTGAACTTAACTTGCTTTCTTGTCAACATGGTTAATGGGGCTGCTATCTTAGAAAAGTCCTGTGCGAATCTATGATAATATCCTGCTATGCCCAAGAAACTTCATACTTTTGAAACTGTTGTGGGCCTTGGCTAATTTGCTACCACTTCAACTTTCTTAGGTTCAACTTGAATCGCTTCCTTACTTACTACATATCTAAGAAAATTGACAGACTCCATCCAAAACTCACACTCAGATAACTTAGCATAGAGTTGGTGATCACATAATGTTTGAAGCATGATCCTCAGGTGTTTTTCATGTTATTCTTTATTCTTTGAGTAAATCAGGATGTCATCAATGAACACGATCACGAACTTGTCAAGGAATGGCTTGAATACTTGATTCATCAAGACCATGAAAGTAGCAGGAGCATTCATCAAACCGAATGGCAAAACCATGAACTCATAGTGTCTGTATCTAGTATGGAAGGTAGTCTTGTAGATATCTTCTCCTCGGATCTTTACTTAATGATAGCCAAACCTTAAGTCAATCTTAAAGAAGTGACCAGCTCCTTGCAGTTGATCAAAAAGATCATCGATCCTCGGCAATGGGTATCTATTCTTCATAGTGACTTTGTTAAGTTGACGATAGTCGATGCACATTCGAAAAGAACCATCCTTCTTCTTTACGAATAACAGTGGTATGCCCCATGGTGAACTGCTTAGTTGAATGAAGCCCTTATCAAATAAATCATGCAATTGTGTCTTTAACTCCTTCAGCTCCATTGGTGCCATACGATATGGCAGTATTGATATCAATTGCGTACTGGGTAGCAGTTCGATGTTGAACTTGATCTCACAATCAAGGGGTAATCCAGGTAAATCTTCTGGAAAGACATCCATGAACTCATCCACTACTAGAATGCTCTCATCTCGAATGGCAGCTTCTTTGCCAGTGTCGATTACATGGGTTGGATACGCTTGGCATCCTTTCCTTAACATCCGCCTCACTCTTAAAGCCAATATCAAGTTTAGAGGATTCTCATTCCTATCTCCTTAGACACAAACTCCTCCCCATTTCTAGTTCAAAACTCGACAAGTTTCTTTCTACAGTCGATACGAGCTCTATGCTCATACAACTAGTCCATCCCTAATATCACATCAAATTCTAGTACGTCCAATTCTAGCAACACTACCGGAAGTGTTTGTCCATTAATGTCTATGTCACAGCCCTTATACTCATACTTTACTTCCATCACTTCCCCTAAAGGAGTTGCTATTACTAACGGTTCACTCATCAATTCCTTATCTATACCCAAGTACTTAGCAAAATAAGGTGACACAAAAGAATGGGTAGCACCATAATCAATTAAACATTTTGTGCTAGAACTTTGGATGGGGATGATACCTGTGATGGCGGTGTGTGAATCGCAAACCTCTTATGGATATAATGCGAAGACTCAACCTTTGCCCTTATTTTCTGTCATCGGTGCATTCCTAACCATTGGCCCTTTGTCCTTGACTCCTTGTCCTTGCATTTGGAATGGCTTAGATTATGATCAAACTATGGTCCCATTCCCATGGCTCCTCATATGAGGGCAGTCCTTTATGAAGTGCCCCATTTGCCCACACCTAAGGCAAGCGCCAATATCTTTTCGGCAGATTCCAGAATGTTTCTTTCCATATTTACTGCAAGTGGGGATTTCTTGCTTATTCTGACCATTTCGTGGTTCAGATGATGCAAACTCCTTCTTTTGTTCTCCTCCATTTCCATGTTGTCCCTTATGACCTTTGTTCTTATGCCTTCCTTTCTGATCTCGTTTAGCTTGTTTGACTCTCTCTGCCTCGTATCTTTTCTCCATGACCTTGGCCTTATCTAGGAGCTTAGTTAAGGTTAGAAACTCTGTTGCTGCCAATGAATTGAATAGAGGTGTGATCAGTCCTCTAAGGAAATGATTGACGTGACTTGCTTCGGTAGGGATGATGTTGACAGCAAATCGACTAAGTCAGTTAAACTCCTTAGCGTAATCTGACACGGACATTCTTGGCCTTTGCTTCAGTTACTCGAACTGCAATGCCCTATCTTGCCTTTCTCCTTCTAGAAAAAACTGATCCATTACTACTTGCTTAAACTTTGCCCATGTAGGTGGGTCAGCCCCATAAAGTCGTTCTTCAATACTCCTCTCATACCAGTACCAAGCTTCTTTCTTAAGTTGGAGTCCTACCAACTCGATCACTCAAGCATCTGAGCAAGATAAATAATGGATTAGCTTGTCCATCTCATCCAAAAATTCATGAGGGTCATCTCCTTCCTCACCACAAAAGGTAGGCGATTGCAGCTTCTTAAACTCCGCCACATTCCCTCGTTAGGTAGCCATTTTCTCTCTCTTTGAGCAGGTGTCAGTACTGCAAGTGGCGTAACTCCATTCCTTTCTTGAGTTGGCGATGCTTCTCGCCTTTAAGCTCATAGCTCATCTAGTTCCTTGCGCAAATCTCTCATTTCTTAGCATATGGCGTGCACTTCTTGCAAAGATGCTTGCTCACTAGAGCCCATAGTTGGTGCCCTCGAGTTGGATCTTTCTCTTAAACGTATAAGTGCAGAGGCAGCATTCGATACGGTGCCAGATATAACATCATCATTAGCCCTATTGGATTGGGCAATTATGTAAACCTTCTTCTTAGGAGGCATTCTGTCTATCGTAATAAGGGAATTTAGTACTAATCCCCTATCCTAACCCATTTAATCTCCCCTTATCCTAGCACACATTATCATGCATTTACCATATCACATCACTAAGCACATGTCATGTATGAATCGCATATCACATAGTTTTGCACATATCACATATCGTAATTATATAGCATATATCTCATAATATCACACCATATCATAGTAATGAAGAAAATCATCTCATACTAGGTAGCTAGGCAATCAAGGAAAATCATTCATATCATATAAAGTGTTATGCCGTTACATTGATCATCATATCTACTCGAACTAGTTATCGTGTCCACCTCCAGAGCAATCAAGAGCGATATGACCACTACTGCCTCATCGGTAGCAAAGAAGATCTCTATCTCGATGGCGATTAGTTGAAGATGCATACCTCACTGGTGAGTAATCTCCTCTATGCTCAACGATCCCTAATCTGAGCTGCTCCATATCCTCTCTTAGTGCATGAATCATGACCTTAAGAAATTGATTTTCCTCCTTCAAGTATGAATTGTTATCCTCCAATTTTTGGACCTTACTATAAACCCATTCAGGATCTAAGTGCTCCTTGGGGTCCTCCTCTTCGTCAGGGGTCTTCTCTTTTGTGGAGTGAATCACAGTTACAACTTTCTCGAGTATCTCTGGCCAAGTCCTCTTACAAGTCACATGGGGTGCTCTGGGTCACGGTCCTCGAGCAGGTGTAATCTTCTTGGTCATCTGTTAGAAGAATCATAAGGCAAACAAACAATAACAAGGATTACTAAAATCTACTAGGATTTTACGGAACTATGCTAGCGATAGACTGCAAGCGACATGACAGGAAAATTCCTATGCTCCAGGATTTTACTTAAGCAACTCATATAAAACAAACCTAAACTAGACTTTTAAAAACTATGGCTCTGATGCCACCTTTGTTACATCCCAACCTTAGAGATAAGACGGTCCTAGAACATGGGGAGACATAAGGTCACCCACGCCCATAGAACCCACTTACATATAAACAAATCATGCCTAGGATCTTACTAAACCTCTTACATTAATTCATTAAAAACCATTTTGATGAATACCATAAATTGTGGAAGACTAAAATAATTCATTACATATAAAATCCATAAGAAAAATAATATATATATCAATAAGTATCAATCAACATTCCCGAAGTATCTAATGACAAGACTTCATAAAATTTGTATTATTGATAACTTGGACAAGGAATTCCCCAAGCGAAGTAGAATGCTTGAGCCATCACCTTACCTCCTCACATTTGCTCACCTGGAACCACACAAGAAAAAAGGAGAGAGATAAATGATCTCAATGAGTAAACGAAAAAGCACATACATTATCACATATTCCTTTGAAAAGGAAACACATAGCTTAAACACATAGTTCATGATTTATAATTTATGAATCAGGTTGCAATTTAGCAAGGGTTCAATTTGGCAAGTTTGCAGAAATCACACTTACAACACATAGTGAGTGAAGGCTATTGCTCTATCACTCGAACACATTAAGGAGAGGTGGCCTTATACCAAATTCCAACTCCTATCACATAGAAGGCATGAAACTGATCAGGGCCCATGGCTAGAACTGTCCCTTTCTAGCTGAGGTGGATACACTACCCCTATCCATCGGGTTAAGACCATGTGCAAAGGTTCCGATGATTACCCGTATTGGCATGACGATTCTGCACAAAGGGTAAAAGTACCATAGCTAGAGCCAATGGTAATCATAATTAAGAATATCACATAAGGCAATAATAACATGTATTCCAATAACAATAGTGGTTTAACTTTCAAGCAAAAGATACAATGATAGAGTAGTTCCAGAAAGAATATGAGTTAAGGTGTTAATCACAAGAAGTTCTCATTAGATAAACAAATTAGTTTGGACTAAATGTCCTTTAGCAACCAAAGCTTGTCAAAGAAATCACATAATAATATTTGGAATAGAAAAAACTTGGGTTTCAAAGATCACAAAGGCTCACATAGCATGATATCACATATTTGTAACATAACAAAATGTTACTTGCCCTTGTAGAATGAATATAATATTTACTCACGCTTATAGCATAAACATAGTGTTTACTCACCTTGGGGTTCCTTTGCTCCTAATACAGGTAGTCCCTTTCCACTTCTAAAGCTCCTCAAACTCTAACATTATATTTGATTTAACACATATTATTTATTTACTCATGATGCTCCTATCCCATAACTACCCCATTCACATATAGCATACACATACACTTAGAGTTCACATATAGGTGTACTCATCACTTGCACATAGCACGTTGACTTTAAAAGTCTTGTATACTTAGGCCTTATGGGCTCTTTTGATATCACATTACAATCACATTATTACCTTTTTAAGGTCATTACAATATTATTACCTCAATATCAATTCACTTTAACAATTATCTTAGTTCACTTTACACTTCCATACATGTCAACTTAACAATTAACATTTCAAGTGTCATGCTTAACTCTTATGATCCCTTTCGCTTCATTAACTTATAACCATATGTTCATCATCAAGTCATCATAATATCTAGTTCCAAATTCCCTAATCACATTTGCATTCTAATCATGATATAAGGTTAAGATACCTTAAGTATACCAAAATGCATTTAAGCTTGTCTAGGGTCATACCTTCAACTAACATGCAATTTTTTTTCATTTATTATACATACATACATATCAACAATCATCAAAACACATCACATAAAATTTATAACCATTGGGACAAAATGTTTATATAGGCCGAATGCATCACCAAGATAAAAATCAAATTCTTCTTCTTTTCACACTTTCCGTCTATTTTAGAAATATGTAAAAACATGGTTTGAACCAATATTTTTAATATAAATATAACAAAAATATTTTTAGAATTTAAATCCATAAGAATCGGTGACACTTGGTGTTATTTATACATAAAAATTCAACTTTTGGCTTATAGAGCACAAAACCATAAGTTTTCTTGTTTTTGGTATTTTCCAGTCATTTCAGAAATATGTAAACAGGTTGTTTCAACTATTAATTTTCATTCAATCATAGAAAATATCAGTTTAGAATACATCCCTTCATGATTTGGCAGCCATAGATAGGGTTTATACAAAAAAAATTCCAAGTTTAAAGGCTTAGGTGAAAAATCATGAGTTTTTACGCTTTCCGCGCATTTCATTCATTTTAGTGATAAACAGACACATGATTCAAATCATTATTTTTCATCTAAACAAAACAAATATCATATTAGAACACTTATTCATACAAATCAGCAGCCATATGTCCATTCATACAAATCAGCAGCCATATGTCCATTCAAGAATAAAATTTTCTAACTTCCAAGTTCTAACACAAAAACCTTGAACGCCTTTGTTTTTCGAAACTTTCCAGTCATCACAGAAATATGCAAAAATATTATTTAATCCAATATTTTCCATCAAAACAAATAAAAAATCAGTTTAGAACACAACCATACATAAACCACACAACCGCCCCTTCCCCCCTCCCTTCCCCCCCCCCCCCCCCACCGCGTATGATATGTATGCAAAAAAATTGTGATTTTAAGTTATAGAATTCACCTTTGAAGAATCTCGCGGAAAGAATCGTGTTTTTGGTAGAAAATAAATTTTCTCTCCCAAAAAATCACCCTAACAGAATTAAATTTGTAAAAATCAGTAATCAAATAATTCAAAATAATTTTTCCATAATTTATTTCATAGAAATCAGTTTATAAATCGAAAGAGAATAAAAACTTACGATTACGGTCAAGAAATCGCGAAACAAAAAGGTGTTTCCAATATTTCGGTAGAGAAAAATATTTTGAGAGAATTTTTCTACCAAAATATAGAAAGAGTAAGAGAATGGCTGCTGGTACTTTGATTTGGCCAAAATTTAGGTTATATATTAGGGTTTGGGTGGAATTTCCACAAATACCCTTAATGAACTAGGTTAGGTGGATTTTTGGTGAGGTGGGCTTTTGGGTATTTGGGCTTTTCCTTTAAATTTTCAGCTGAATAAGAATTAGAATAAAAAGAATATTTTTTTTATTAATTTTGGAACATTTCCCTCAAAAATATTTATTTTAAAATATTTTAAAAATACCCATAAAATTATTTTATGCTTAAAAATTGTCTTATGCATGAAAATTCATTTTATTTAAAATAAATTCTTTTATGCAAATGCACTTCATGTAAATCATTTATTCACAATAGCAACTCATTTTATGCATATTAAAATTAATTTAATATGTCACATACTCTTCAATCACTTAGATCACAAATTTCCACACAAGCACACACTTATCCTTAATAGTTCTAAATCAAGCAATTTATCACGAAAATTCCTAGGGTGGGTGTGGGTTGTTACATTTGGAAAACCAAGCTTACAAAGAAATCACTAAAATAGAAAAGAACTTGGATTTCAAGATATCAAAGGTACACAAAATATGATAGCTTGCACTTGTAACTTGATACATAATGTTTACTCACCTTCTTGTTGCTTTCCTCCTATTACTTGTACTCCCCTTTGAACTTCTACTACTTCTCAATCTCTACCATAATATTTAATTCGATACTTATTATTTATTTAACATTATGCTATTCTATCCCATTACTACCCCATGCACATATAACATTCATATATACATGGAGTTGCACTTAAAAGTGCAGTCATCACTTGCACATAATAAGTTGACTTTAAAAGTCTTGCACACTTAGCTTTTATAGGCTCATATGAAATCACATTATAACTCATATCAATACTTTTCTCATGTCAAACACAATATCATGATCTTAATATCAATTTACTTTAACAATCATTTTAGTATACTTTATACTTCCATACATGTCAACTTATCAATAGTCTTTCAAGTGTCATGCTCATCTCTTATGACCATCTCATTCAATCAATCTCTTCATAAATTCAAGATCATTAATTCATTATTGACTCATCGTAAATCCTATTTCTATATTACCCAATCATATTCACATTTGAATCACAATATAAGGTTAAGATGCCTTAAGTATATTAAATTGCCTCTAGCCTAGTCTAGAGTCATTCCTTCAACCAACATGCAATTTAAGCATTTATAATTCATATGTACATGTCAATAATCATTAAAATACATTACATAAAAATTATATACATTAAGATAAGAATCCCAATATAGGCCGAATACACTATCAAAAAGAAAACATGAATTTTTCTCACTTTTTACATTTTTTGTCTATTATAGTAACATGCAGAAACATGGTTTGAACCAAAATTTTTCATGTAATCAAAACAAAAATCATTTTAGAATATGAATCCCTATGATTCAGTAGCCATAGATGTCCATATGCATGAAAATCTTCCAACTTTAGGTTTTAGGTTGAAAAACCATGAGTTTTCTTATTTCCGGTATTTTCCAGTCATTACAATAATATGTAAACATGTGATTAAAACCATTATTTTTTATTCAATCATAAAAGATATTAGTTTAAAATTCATATACACATAAATCTGTAGCCATAGATATTTCTCATGCATGAACATTCCAAGTTTAGGGTCTAGAGTGAAAATCATGAGTTTTCTTGCTTTCCGTTCAATACAGTAATATGTAAACACATGATTTAAATCATTATTTCTCAACCAAACATAAAAAAATCAATTTAGAATTCCAATATGTATAAATTGGCAGCCATACTTGCATATACACATGAAATTTTCCAACATTTAAGTTCTAGGATAAAAACCATGAATTTCCTTATTTTCTAAAACTTTTTAGTCATAACTGTAATATGCAGAAATATGATTTAATTTCATATTTTTCATCTAAACACATAAAAAATCCATTTAGAACATAGGAATGTAAAAATCAACCCCCCCCCCCCCCCCCCCCTTTTGTAACATTTATGCATGAAAATTTCAATTTTGAGTTGTAAGATTCACCTTTGGACAAATCGCGTAGAGAGATTAGTGTTTTCGATAGAAAAATCATTCTCTTCCAAAAACTCACCAAGGCTAAATTTAATTACTAAAAATAATAAATATTTAGTTTAAATAATTTTCCAATGATTAGTTTCATAGAAATCCAATAGTAAATTGAAAGGAGAGAAAAACTTACGAATACGGTCAAGAAATCGCAAAGTTTGAAGGTATTTTGTGAATTTTGGTAGAGAGAATAATTTTGAGAGAATTTTTCTGCCAAAATAATGAAATAATAGAATGGTGGCTCCTGGATACATGGGCTGGCTGAATTTTTGATATAAATAATTAGGGTTTTGGGCAATTTTCAATATCACCCTTAATGAACTAGGTTATGAATATTTTGGTGTAGTAGGCTTTTGGGTATTTAGGTTTTTTATTTAATTTTGGGGCTGATTATAAGTAATCAAAAATAAAATATTTTTCTTATTATTTTTATTAAAATTCCACCCAAAATATTTATTTAAAAATATTCATAAAAATTATTTTATGCTTAAAAATCACTTTTTGCATGAAAAATCGTTTTAGGTGCAATAAATTATTTTAAACTCATACACTTCTTATAAGTCACTTATTTCTCAATAATAATTCATATCATGCATATTAGAGCTAATCTAACATGTGACATACCCATCAACCACATAACACAAGAATTTTCATAAAAGCACACACTTAGTCTTAATAGTTCTAAATTCAAGCAAATTGGTCAAGAAGACTCATAAGGTGGGTGTGGATTGTTACATTCTCTCCCCTCCCTCCCCTTAAAAGAAAATTTGTTCTTGAATTTTTAAATCTAACAGCACAACACATTCTACTTAACTTCTCCTCCACGCTTCTACTGCACCACTCAAACACAATATCTAACTACAATTAACATATCCAATACAGTAAGGTACATACTTATAATCTAAAAAAAATCACACTAATAAACCTTTAGTTTAAGCTACACCTATGTTAATCTTGTATTCAAATAAATCTTAAACTAATCCTTAATAATTTTTGTATCCCTTAACCTCAAACAAAAGTAATAGAACCTTTAATTTCACCTTCAATCAAATATAATCCTAAGTATTTCTTTTCCTTATGTCTCTATTATTATTAACCTCTATACTAATACCTTAATCACCACTTCTATTCATTATTTATCATATTAGTCATATAAAAATCCAACAGATAATTCCAAATTAATAACTCCAATTGATATTCAATAATCCTCTTTCCATATTAATAATTATTACTTAATCTATTACAACCTCAATAAATATTGTGTTTAATACCTTGCTAACATTCAATTTCTACACTCCTATCATTTATCAATTAAAATATATTTAAACTTAATAAACATTCCTATATATATATATCAATCCCAAACAAGCTTGCATTCCATTAATTTACAATTCCAAATAAACTTCTCATAACTATTTCAGACTTACTCTCTTTCTGTATAATATATACATCATTACAATGACTTAATTACCTAATGCCTCATTTTTTTTTTATACCTTTAGCTCGTAATATCATCTCACTTTAGATTTTCCAATTACATCTTACTATACTTCACATTCCTAATCATTTAACTTATCCACATTAAAATAACAAACCTTCTAATACCATTGCTATTCAATGAAATCTCTATGCAACTCTTATATCTTTCCAAATCTATGCCATTCTAGGTTATCTCAAAAAAATTCTTTTCATACTAAAGATCACTACCAAATTTTCTAGGAACCTCAATTGAACATTACTGTATCTAACACCATAAAATATTTCACATCTAGAGGACTCAAATCCCTTTCAAGTATATTCAAAACTATTTATATTTTCAAAACTACATAGAATCATTTGTAAGAATCAAAAAATTTTCATCCTTGCATGTAACATGCAACCTTAATGCAATGCTTGATATGGTTCATGATGTATGATTGATGATGTATGATTCCGTAAAGCAAAACTCAATGCATATAGATAGACACACTAGACACAAGTACATAATCAAATCAAATCTATAACATTTTATCTTAAAATCATTTAAAATTTTGAATTAAATCATTTTATACCCTCATTGACCAAGTCCTCATGGATCCTCAAATTTATAGTTCGTATGGCCTTAACATCTATTACTTTATAAAATTCAAATCCTTATACTTTGATCACAGCCTATATACTCAAAGGAATCTCATCACTAAAGAATCTCTACTAACATCATACTCATCCTTTTATCATCATTACATGTCTAAGAATACGTATCCTTTTATGTCTCCCCCTCTTAAAATAAATTCGCCTGTGAATTTCAATATTTATTCACATGTTCTCCAAAACTAGGGATGCTTCACCGCGTCCATTCCTTGACTTTCTAAGTATACTCATTCATTCCATGATTATGCCAGTAGACCTTAATCATAGGTATCTCCTTAATACGTGAATTTCTCCCCATCCTTAGCTTGAGATTCTACCTACTTTTTTCTCTATAGTCAATACAAGCTCCATACCCATATAGCCAATTTATTCCTAAGATCTCATCAAATTTTCAGGACATCAAATTCTAACGACTCCACTAAAAGTTTCTATTTGTCAATGTCTACCTCACAGTCCTTAAACATATACTTTACTTCCATCATTACTCCCAAAGGAGTTAACACTACTAAAGGTTCATGAATTAATTCCTTATTTCTACCTAAACTCTTAGCAAAACATGGAGATTCGAACGAATGTGTAGCACCATAATCAATCAAGCATCTTGCACTAGCATTTTGAATAGGAATGATACCTTCTTCGTTTAAATCACACTATATTAATATTCTTCCTTTGACTATACTTGACGTTTACATAAGTGACAGAGAAATCCCTACCTTTCCTATTGTTCTAGTCTATATAGTAACCTTTAAGCCATAAATTTCTTAATATAATTCACTTAATTCATACCTATAACAATCCACATCTACCTTAAGAGTTTTAGTGACAAATTATTTGAATTTAGGGTTATTGTGACAAATTGTGTGACTATATGAAAATTTATGTGTGACATGATTTATAGTTTTGAGGGAAGTTAAATTAATTTTAATATGCCTAATATGAATTATTATTATAAAATAAATGATTTGAATAAAATGCATTAACATGAAATAATTTATTTTTTGTAATGAATTTTCATGTAAAAGGCGATTTTTAAATATAAATTAATTTTGAGTATTTTTAAAATATTTTTAAATAAATGTTTTTGGGAAAATTTTAATGAAAATAATGAGAAAAATATTTTATTTTTAATTACGTATAATCATTCCTAATTTAAATAAAAAGCCCAAATACCCAAAAGCCCACTACATTAAAACACTCCTAACATAGCTCATTAAGGGTATTAGTAGAAATTGCACCCCAAACCCTAATATATAATGAGAATTTCAGCCAGCCTTTGATTTCCAGCAGCACCATTCTTTTTTTCTATATTTTGATAGAAAAATTCTCTAAAAATATTTCTCTCTACTGAAATCCTCAAAAACACTTTCAATTTTGCGATTTCGCGACCATTTTAGAAGTTTTTTTTTCTTTTCAATTTCCTATCTGATTTCTATGAAAAAAATTATGAGAAAATTATTTTGAGCTAGTTATTTACTGATTTCTATAGATTTAATTTAGTTTGGTTGAGTTTTTGAAAGAGAAATTAATTTCCCTACCGAAACCATCAGCCTTCTTATGCGATTTCGCCATAGGTGAATTCTATAACTCAAAAATTGAAATTTTCAAACCTAAATTCATTAAAAAGGGGGAAGGGGGGGGGGGGGTGGTCGTCGCTACTACTTATTTAGATTCCAAACTGATTTTTGATATGTTTTGATAAAAATATTGGATTAAATTATATTTCTATATATCACTGTAATGACTAAAAAGTTTTAAAAAACAAAGGAATTCAAGGTTTTTGTGCTAGAACTTAGAAGTTGGAAAGTTCTATGATTATACATATATATGGCTACCAATTAATGTATGGAGGAATTATAATCTGATATTTGTTTTATTTGGATGAAAAATAATGATTTAAATCATGTGTTAGCATATCGCTGTAATGAACGAAAAGTACGGAAAGCTTAAAACTCATGATTTTCTTCCTAAACCCTAAATTTGGAATTTTCATGTATGAAAAGCATTCATGGCTGACAATTTGAACTTATTGATGTTTTAAACTGATATTTGTTGTGATTAAATGAAAAATAATGGTTTAAAACACTTGTTTACATATTGTTGTAATGACCAAAAAATGCCAAAAATAAGAAAACTCATGGTTTTTCATTCTAAAACTTAAAGTTGGAAATTTTCATGCATATGAATGTATATGTGGGCCAATTCCTACATGTCAATATTCTAAAATGAATTTTTTTATTACATGAAAAATCTTGGTTAAAACCATGCTTTTACATATTACTGTAATAGATAGAAGGGGCGAAAAATAAGAAATTCAGGTTTTGCTTTTGAATAGGGTATTCGACCTACCATGGGATTTTTATCCCAATGTCTATAATTTTTATACAATGCATTTTGATGATTATTGACATGTATGTATGAACAATAAATGGTTAAATTGCATGTTGGTTGAAGGAATGATTCTAGACAAGCCTAAAGGCATTTTGGTATACTTAAGGTATACCTAAGGTATCTTAACCGTGTCTTGTAATTAATATGTACATATGATTGGATGATATGGAAGTGGGTTATATGATGACTTGATAATGGATTAATGATCTTGAATTTATGAAGTGGTTGATTGAATGAATTGGTCATGAGAGATAGGCATGACACTTGAAAGGGTACTTGTTAAGTTAACGTATATGGAAGTGTTAAAAGTATTAAGATAATTGTTAAAGTAAATTGATATTATGGTAATGATATTGTGTTGACCTTATAAAGATATTAACATAATTGTAATATGTTTTCATGTGGGCCTACAAAGGCTAAGTGTATAAGACTTTTAAAGTCAATATATTATATGCAAGTGATGAGTGCACTTCTATGTGCAACCCTAAATGTATGTGAATGTTATATGTATATAGGGTAGCTATGGGATAGGATAGCATCATGATTAAATAAATAGTAAGTATTAAATTAAATATTATGTTAGAGCTTGAGGAGTTTTAGATGTTCAAAAGGGCTACATGTATTAGGAGTGAAGGAACCACAAGGTGAGTAAACACTATGTTCATGTTACAAGTGTGAGTAAACGTTATGCTATTATTACAAGTACAAGCTATCATAATATGTGTACCTTGATATTCTTAAAACCCAAGATCCTCTCTACTTCTAAAATGAAACTCTATGATTTCTTTGTTAAACTTGATTTGCTAAAGGATAATTGGTCCAAAACCATTTTTGATTATCTAATTATAATACCTTTATGATTATTGCTCTGACTTACATTCTTTCTAAAACTACACTATCATTGTATCTTTTGTTCAAAAGTTAAACTACTATTGTTATTGTGATACATGTTATTGTTGCCTTAAATATTATTGTTATATGTGATTACCATTAGCTCTAGTTATGGTACCTTTAACCCTTTATGCAGAAATCCTCATACCAATGTGAGTAATCATTGGCTATGTGATCCTCATATCGACGCCAGTAATCATCGGCTATGTGATCCTCATACTGATATGAGTAATCATTAGCTATGTGATCCTCGTATCAATGCAAGTAATTATCGATTATGTGTTCAAGTGATTATGGTAATAGCCTTCACTCTATGTGTTTGAGTGATTATGGAAATATCCTTCACTTTATGTACAGTAGCCCTCACTCTATGTGTTATATGTTATAAGTCTGATTTTTGCAAACCTTGTTAAATTATAAACCCTGATTCATGGATTGTAAAACATGAACTATGTGTTATAAGCTATGGGTTTCCTTTTTTTTTTTTCAAAAAAAAAAAGGGATATGTGTTATCATATGTTCCATATTGTTTACTCATTGAGATTATCTATCTCACCCCTTTTTCTTTGTGTGGTTCCAGGTGAGCAATATGAGGAGGCAAGGTGATGGCTCAAGCATTCTACTTCATTTGGGGGAATACCTTGTCTAAGATAATTAGTTTAATATATTATAAGAGTTTTCCTTAGACGCTCAAAGAATATTTATTTTTGGATGTTTATTTTGAAATGTTATCTTTTGAGGTTTTAATTGGATTCTAAATATTATTTCCTTATGGATTATGTTGAAAGTATATTTTAACTATGCTTCCGCAACTTAAGGTTTTTAAAAAAAAAAAGGGTTTATTTAAGTTAATGTAAGAGGTTTTGGTATGATCTTAGGTAGTATTTGTATAAGTATAAGTGGGTTCTATAGGCGTGGGTGACCTTATGTCTCCCTATGTTCTACGATCATCATATCTCAGAAGTTGGGATGTGACAATACTGTATACTTATGTATATATATATATATATAAACTGTATACTTATGTATATATATATATATATAATGTAATTGATTTATTCCATTCTCCTACTAATCATTACTAGATATCATTTCTCTTTTTATGGCATCAATCATAATTATCATTTAATAACTTCATATAATTCATATATCAAACCATTGTAACATGTAAGCATTTTATACTTCATAACATTATACCTATCAATCATTAATCTAAATTGGATCAAAACTTAGTCAACTTCTCTTTCTAATCTACTTAACCCCACTATCAAAATATCATACTTAGCATGTATTTAACATGAGCACCCATCATATAATATCACCTTACAGGGCACTTATCACTTAGCATATATCACATGTCATGGCATGTATCATGTATTATAGTTATATAACCTGTAACTTATAGCATCATGTGTTTCCAATCATATATATGTTGATCATGTCATAGGCAATAAAAGATATCATTCCATACTAAGTCGCTAGGCAATCAAATATTATTATTCGTTACATATAAATCCTATACCCCAGGCCAATAGTCATCCACTACTAGCACAAACCTCAACTATGCCCCTTGTTCAGACGAATGTCAGGTAGTTTCCATGGTCACTCATATGAGTAATCGATAAGAGGGCAATTAGCAAAAATGCGATAAAAACCATGACACTTATAGCAGAGTAAATCCTTTTATGGTGCACGACCCATTGAGGACAAAGTCCTAGATGGTGAGTAGTCAGAATCTCCAAGTGTGTGGTCATCAATTTGCTTAACATCTCTGGTCTTAAGCTGCCCCACATCCTCCCTCAATGCATGAAACAAAAGCCTAAGATGTCAGTTCTCCTCCCTCAAATCTGAGCAATCACTCTCTAACTTCTCAATCTTACTATAAACCCAATCATGGTCCAAATACTCCTTAGGGTCCTCTTCCTCAGGCACCTTCTCTTCCTTATGGTGAAACACGGCCAAAACATTCTTGAACATGTCTCTCCATGTCCTCTTGCATGCCACATATGGTGCTCTAGATTGTGGTTCTCGAGCAAGGGTATTCTTTGTGCTCATCTAGTAAAGGAATCATAAGGCACACAAGAAAACAATAATAAAGAGTACTATAATTTATTAGGACTTCGCAAAACTATACTAGTGACAAACTGCAAGTGACATGATAATAAAATTCCTATTTTCCAGGATTATATTTAACCAACCCCATAATTAGACAAGTCTAATCTAGACTTTAAAACTATAGCTCTGATACCACCATTGTCACAACTCACTTACAGAGATATGATAGTGCTAGAACATGCAGAGACATAAGGTCACCCACGCCCAAAGAACCCACTCATACATATGCAAAAATTGCCTAGGATCATACTGAAACTTGTACATTAACTTAATAAAACCTTTTATAAAGGAAAAACCTTAAGTTGTGGAAAAAAATTATTTTAATATAATCTATAATAAAATAATAATAAGACTCCAAATAAAGTAATGAATATGATATTCTAAAATATAGTTCCCATAATAACACTTGGAGAATCTAAGGACACATCATAGCATGTTATTATTACAACTTTGACAAGGGAATTTCCCAAGCGGAGTAGGTAGGTTGAGCGATCACCTTGCCTCTGCATAATGCTTACCTAAAACCATATAAGGAAAAAGGGTGAGATAGATGATCTTAAGGAGTAAACAATATGACTTATACAATAACATATATCCCTTAAAAGGCTTCATAGCTCATAGTTCATAATTTATGATTCATAGTTCATGGCTTACAATTTAACAAAGTTTATAGAAACCAACTTATAACTTATAACATATAGAGTAGAGGTTCTACCTTGTCCACTCGTAACATAATATAGAGTGAAGGCTGCTGCCTTATCCATACATAACCCATAACATGTAAAGTGAAGGCTGCTACCATGTTCACATATAACTCATAACATGTAAAGTGAAGGTTATTGCCATATTCACACATAACTTATAACATAATTCATAACATATAAAGGTAACAATAGCATTAAAGGATACAATCACATGTAACATAATAGCAATAGAAGTTTAGCTTATTTAACAAAAGCTAAACAACAATGTAGTTCTAGAAAGAAAATATAAGTTAAGGAAAAAATCATAAAGGTATTATCATTGGATAATCAAAAAAGGTTTTGGACCAATTGTCCTTTAGTAACTCAAGATTACAAAGAAATCATTAAAATAGAAATGAACTTAGGTTTCAAGATATCAAAGGTTCATAAAACATGATAGCTTACACTTGTAACTTGATACATAATGTTTACTCACCTTATGGTTCCTTTGCTCTTATTACTTTTACTCCCCTTTGAACTTCTACTACTCCTTAAGCTCTACTATAATATTTAATTTGATACTTAGTATTTATTTAACATCATGCTATCCTATCCCATTACTACCCCATACACATATAACATTCACATATACTTGGAGTTGCACTTAAAAGTGCACTCATCACTTGCACATAACATGTTGAATTTAAAAGTCTTATACACTTGGCCTTTATAGGCTCACAAGAAATCACATTATAACTCATACCAATACTTTTCTCAAGTCAAACACAATATTATGATCTTAATATCAATTCACTTTAAAAATCATCTTAGTATACTTAACACTTCCATGCATGTCAACTTATCAATAACCTTTCAAGTGTCATGCTCATCTCTTCTGACCAATTCATTCAATCAATCTCTTCATCAATTCAAGATCATTAATTTATTATTGACTCATCATAAATCCTATTTCCATATTATCCAATCACATTCACATTTTAATCACAACATAAGGTTAAGATACCTTAAGTATACCAAATTGCCTCTAGCCTAGTCTAGAGTCATTCCTTCAACCAACATGCAATTTATGCATTTATCATTCATATACATATGTCAATAATCATTAAAATATATTACATAAAAATTATAAACATTGGGATAAAAATCCCTATGTAGGCTAAATACACTATCAAAGAGAAAACCTGAATTTTTCTTACTTTTTGCATTTTTTGTCTATTATAGTAATATATAGAAATATGGTTTGAACCAAGATTTTTCATGTAATAAAAACAAAAATTATTTTAGAACATGAATCCCTATGATTCAGCAGCCATAGATGCCTACATGCATGAAAATATTCCAACATTAGGTTTTACATTGAAAAACCATGAGTTTTCTTTTTTTTTGGTACTTTCTAGTCATTATAGTAATATATAAACACGTGATTAAAACCATTATTTTTCATTCAACCATAACAAATATCAGTTTAGAATTCATATACACACAAATCAGCAACCACAAACATTTCTCATGCATGAACATTCCAAGTTTAGGGTTTAGAGTGAAAATCATGAGTTTTCTTGCTTTTCACGCTTTCTGTTCAGTACAATAATATGTAAACACATGATTTAAACCATTATTTCTCAACCAAACATAACAAAAATCAATTTAGAATTCTAATATATATAAATCGACAGCCATACTTGCATATACACATGAAATTTTCAAACTCTTAAGTTCTAGGACGAAAACCATCAATTTTCTTATTTTTTGAAACTTTTTGGTCATTACTGTAATATATAGAAATACGATTTGATTCGATATTTTTCATCTAAACACAACAAAAATCCATCTAGAACACAAGCATGTAAAAACCACGGGCCCCCGCCCCCCTTTGTAATGTTTGTGCATGAAAATTTCAATTTTGAGTTGTAGGATTCACCTTTGGCGAAATCGAGTAGAGAGATTTGTGTTTTCAGTTGAAAAATCATTTTCTCTTCCAAAAACTCACCTAGGCCAAATTTATCAGTAAATATTCAGTTCAAAATAATTTTCCAATGATTAGTTTTATAGAAATACAATAGTAAATTGAAAGGAGAGAAAAACTTACGAATACGATCAAGAAATCGCAAAGTTTAAAGGTATTTGGTAAATTTCGATTGAGAGAATAATTTTGAGAGAATTTTTCCATCAAAATAATGAAATAATAGAATGGTGGCTCCTGGATACAAGGGCTAGCCAAATTTTTGATATAAATAATTAAGGTTTTGGGCAATTTCCAATATTACTCTTAACAAACTAGGTTATGAGTGTTTTAGTGTAGTAGGCTTTTGGGTATTTGGGCTTTTTATTTAATTTTGGGGCTGATTATAGGTAATCAAAAAGAAAATATATTTCTTATTATTTTTATTAAAATTAACCCCAAAATATTTATTTAAAAATATTTTAAAAATGCTCATAAAAATTATTTTATATTTAAAAATCGCTTTTTGCATGAAAAATCATTTTAGGTGTAATAAATTATTTTAAGCTCATGCACTTCTTATAAATCACATATTTCTCAATAATAATTCATATCATTCATATTAGGAGCTAATCTAACATGCCACATATCCATCAAGCACAAAATACATGAATTCACATAAAAGCACACACTTAGTCTTAATAGTTCTAAATTCAAGCAAATTGATCAAGAAAATTCATAAGGTGGGTGTGGGTTGTTACACCCATGCACATATAACAATCACATATACTTAGAGTTGCACTTAGAAGTGCAATCATTACTTACACATATCATGTTGACTTTTTAGTCTTACACACTTTGCCTTCTTTGGCTCACATCAAAACACATAATAACTTATACCAAGACTTTTCTAAAGTCAAACACAATATATCATGATCTTTATGCCAATTTAATTTAACATCCAACTTGATACACTTAACACTTTCCATATATATCAACCTAATAAGTAACCTTAAAAGTGTCTTACTCGTCTCCTTTGACCAAATCGTACAATAAATCTCATAGTCAATTTAGGGTCATTAATTCACAATTAACACATCATAAGGCCTAATTTACATGTCACTTAATCATACATGCATATTAATAAGACATGGTAGTTTAGGTTTGAAAACCCTAATATAAGCCAAACCTCTCTAGGCTTTGTCTCAAGCTACTCCTTCAACCAACATGCAATTTAATTGTGTATCATCCATAAAAACATGTCAATAATCATTAAAATATATCATACAAAAATATAGATATTGGGATCAAAATCCCACTATAGGCGGAATCATACATACCACAAAAACTATGGATTTTCTTGTTTTTTGTATTTTTTATTCATTATAGTAATACTCAAAAACATGATTTAAACTAATATTTTTCATCTAAACATAATAAAAATCATTTTAGAACACATAATAGACAATCAGCAACCCCCTTGCTCATATACATGAAAATTCTGACTTTTAAGTTTTAGGATAGAAACCATGAATTCTCTTGCTTTTCGTACTTTCTAATCATTACAGTAATATATAGAAATATGATTTAAATTAATATTTTTTATCTAAATACAACAAAAATCAGTTTAGAACACTTCAATATAAAAATTGGCAGCCCCCCCTCCCCTCCCCCTCTTATATATATGCATGAAAATTCCAACTTTGAGTTTTAGGGTTCATCTTTGGTGGATGTGCGAAAAAGTAGTTGTGTTTTCCATTGAAAATCAGTTTCTCCTTCAAAATAATCACCTAGGATGAATTTAACCAAAATAAAAATAGTAAATACATAGTCCAAAATAGTTTTCTCATGATTGATTTAATAAAAATCAAATAGTAGATTGAAAGAAGAGAAAAACTTACTAATACAGTTACGAAATCGCAAGATTTGAAGGCGCCTTGTGAAGTTCTATTGAGAGAATATTTTTGAGAGAATTTTTCTATAAAAATTCTGAAGAATAACAAAATGGTGGCTGCCAAGATCAGGGCAGGCTGAAATTTAAGTTAATATATGTAGGTTTTGGCAAAATTACAAGTTTGCCATTAATGAGCTAGGTTAGGAGTGTTTTGGTGTGTTGGGCTTTAGTGAGTTTAGCCTTTTCATTTTATTTATGGGCTAATTATTGGTAATTAAAAATAAAATATTTTTCTTATTATTCTCATTGAAATCCCCTAAGAAATATTTATTTAAAAATATTCATAAAAATTATTTTATACTTAAAAATCGCTTTGTGCATGAAAATTTACTTTATGTGCAATAAATTATTTTATGCTTATGCACTTCATATAAATCATTTATTTTTTATTAAAAATTCAAATTATGCATATTAGAACTAATCTAACATGCCACATACTCATCAATCACATGACTCATGAATTTTCATAAAAGCACACATTTTGTCATAATAGCTATAAATTCAAGCAAGTCATCATGAAAACTCCTAGGGTGGGTATGGTTGTTATAGTCTCAGGAGCTTTTCCTTTATCTGTGAGATCGATAATTGTAGGAGTAAAAGTGGGGGCATGGCTAGTTCCAGCTTGAGTGGAAGCAGGCTAAGTAGGGGGAGGAGCAATGGTGGCATTAGCCATTTTCCTTGACCTCATTAATGATAAACTGGCATCAGGAGTTGAGGGTATTAGTAAAAGTGTCAGACTAGGCATTAAGGGCAATGGTGAAAGTGTCAGCTTGGGTCTTAATGGTGGTAGTGAGTGCGGCTTAGAAGTTTTCCTCTTGTATATTAAGAATGCTAGTGAAAAAGGTGCTCATCACACCTTGGTCGAAGGAGCTGGATGTGTTGGCCATTTGTGCTTTGAAAATAGAAAATAGATAGAAAAATGGGTAAGAATATAGAATTATGAAGGGAAAAGGGTATTAATGTGATGGTATGTCGGGAAAAGGATTCCCTCAATATGATTAGTCATAAGGTTTAAGTGTGTGAGGTTACTATGTTTCAGGGTGACGAACCACCAGTTCAAGGTCTTAAGGTGTTTGAGGATTTACCTTGCTAAGTTTCTCATATCCTATATGCATAATTCATGATGCATACTGAAAATGGTTTCATGAGCATGCATACAAGAGAATCTATTATTATGATACATGGAACCTAATGTCAAAGGCTAGGGCAATTATATGCACAATGGTGAAAGGGTAGCTTAGTTTAGGGTCCTCGTCCAACTAAAGCACCAATATACCTAAGCACAAGTGAGGTAAGGAGGCTTACGTGGGTCAAATAGTATATAATACTCTTTATACCATCGAAATGAACTTGGATTCTTTAAGAGGTAGAATGCTTTCACTATCTCCCAACATACTCAAAGAGAGCTGCTGAGCCAATGTTACTCACCATCCAAAAATTTTCCTAAAGATAAGGTTAGGCAAAGAGTCTTTATTATGCAAACTGATGTATGATAGTCAAATTATACTTAATGAGTCAAATGAAGATTATTTTGGAAAATTTTTCCTTACACAAATAGTAATCCTCTTATTTCCTTTTTATTTTAAAAAAGTGGCAACTAGTCCCCAGTGGAGTTGCCAACTGTGAGACCTCGCCCGAATGCCCCTCCATCAATCGAGGGAAATTTTGCCTTAAGGAAAGGCTAAGCAAATTTTAAGGAGGTCATGGAACAAATTTTGGTGCTCACGATTGGAATGGCTATCGTTTGAAAATTTGATTTGTGATTTGAAAAATGATTTTGGAAGTCGCCATCCTAATTTATTTTTAAATGGGAAAATTGAGAAAAAACTCAATTTGTGACTGCAATTTATTAATTTTGCAATTAATTTACTCAATGATAAAAATCACTAGCTTTCGAACTAAGTTGAGCTTGGGTATTAGGTTTTTAGTTAAATAATCTAAATTTGGCTCTTAAGTTTAATTTGACTTTGAAAATTAATTTCATGAATGACAAGTATTAAATGACAAGCATAAATATAATATGAATGAATAGGAAAATTAAAGAGCAATTAAATAAAATATCTACAAATTAAGAAGAGTGTTCCCTCTAGTCCTTATGGATTCTAGGGAAACCACATAATCTCTCCTTAATTCCAAAACAATTAAATCAATTGAATACACTAATTATATTGGAAAATAAAAGGGGAAAGAAGATTGATTTTGGATTTGGATTTGAGATTTGGATTTAGATTCCAAATGTGCCTGCGTACCCCATTGAATGAGGATCAAAACTCATGTAGTTCCTTCCATGATTAAGAGGAGGGGTTTAGGGACTAATTGGATTGATTTATTTGATTTAGGTTTCTGGGTTAGAGGAAAAGGCTGATGCCTTGGCTTTTGATAAGCAGAGAGTTTTACTAGACTGAAGTTCCATTTTATCGAAACAGGATGATTGAATTGATTAAGGGATTAATTAAAATGATTAATTAAGTATTAATGTGATGAAATAGATGGATGAATTAATTAATTAAAATGATTAATTATTTAATTTGTATGAAGTGTGGATTAAAAAAAGGATGAATTTCATTTTAAAAAAAAATAATTAATTAATTAATTAATTGAGTGACCAATTTTAATTTAAAAGAAAAAGAGTTTTAGTTAATTAAAAAGATTAATTAACCTGGTTAGGATAATATAATTAATTAATTAATTAGAGTGTGATGCTTTGGCTTTTGATGGGTAGAGAGTTTTACTAGACCGAAGTTCCATTTTGTCGGGACAAGATGATTGAATTGATTAAGAGATTAATTACAATGATTAATTAAGTATTAATGTGATGAAATGGATGGATGAATTAATTAATTAAAATAATTAATTAATTAATTTGTATGAAGTGTGGATTAAAAAAAGGATTAATTTCATTTTGAAAAAATGATTAATTAATTAATTAATTGAGTGACCAATTTTAATTTAAAAGAAAAAGAGTTTTAGTTAATTAAAAAGATTAATTAACTTGGTTAGGATGAGATAATTAATTAATTAATGTGTGATGCTTTGGCTTTTGATGGGTAGAGAGTTTTACTAGACCGAAGTTCTATTTTGTCGGGACAGGATGATTTAATTGATTGAGGGATTAATTAAAATAATTAATTAAGTATTAATGTGATGAAATGGATGGATGAATTAATTAATTAAAATAATTAATTAATTAATTTGTATGAAGTGTGGATTAAAAAAAGGATTAATTTCATTTTGAAAAAATGATTAATTAATTAATTAATTGAGTGACCAATTTTAATTTAAAAGAAAAAGAGTTTTAGTTAATTAAAAAGATTAATTAACTTGGTTAGGATGAGATAATTAATTAATTAAAAAGATTAATTAATTAATTAGAGTGTGATGCTTTGGCTTTTGATGGGCAGAGAGTTTTATTAGACCGAAGTTCTATTTTGTCGGGACAGGATGATTTAATTGATTGAGGGATTAATTAAAATAATTAATTAAGTATTAATGTGATGAAATGGATGGATGAATTAATTAATTAAAATTATTAATTAATTAATTTGTATGAAGTGTGGATTAAAAAATGGATTAATTTTATTTTGAAAAAAAACCAATTAATTAATTAATTAATTGAGTGATCAATTTTAATTTAAAAGAAAAAGAGTTTTAGTTAATTAAAAAAGATTAATTAACTTGGTTAAGTTGAGATAATTAATTAATTAAAAAGATTAATTAATTAATTAGAGAGTGATGCCTTAGCTTTTGATGGGCAGAGAGTTTTACTTGACCGAAGTTCCATTTTGTTCGAGATAGGATGATTGAATTGGTTGAGGAATTAATTAAAATGATTAATTAAGTATTAATGTAATGAAATGGACAGATGAATTAATTAATGAAAATGATTAATTAATTAATTTGTACGAAGTGTGGATTAAAAAAAGGATTAATTTCATTTTGAAAAAAAATGATTAATTAATTAATTAATTGAGTGACCAATTTTAATTTAAAAGAAAAAGAGTTTTAGTTAATTAAAAAGATTAATTAACTTAGTTAGGATGAGATAATTAATTAATTAAAAAGATTAATTAATTAATTAGAGAGTAGTTGATGGAGAATAAGAGAGGAATTAAAGGATAGCTATCAACTCTGACTCAAAAGGATGTGGAAAATAGAAGAACAAAAGGTGGTATTTATAAGAAAAGTGGGTGAGGGTAATTTAGGGATTGTAAAAATTAAAAAATCCAAAAGGGTAGGGCTAAAAGGGGCTAAAAATTGAGCTAAAAAGGGCAAAATGGACATTTTGGCATAGAAAACATGACCACCATAATGGCTCTACGTAGCGCGTTAAACTTATCAAGTTCCAAGGTGTGGCTGGATGATAAGGGTGCCAAATTATGGGTTTCAAATGACATACTAGCCAAAGGGAAGTGCCCTACAGAGTGGCTAAAGGACTAGCAAGAAGAAACAACTTGGGGATCATACTCCCAATGAGAGATAGGGATGTGACGGATTAGCAATCTGAGAGATTGTGCCTTAGCTCTTTAAGCTAAAGGACAAGATAGATTTACAAAAGATGATGATGACCTAGAAAAATATGCCCCTATTGTGAGATAAAGGCATAGAAGACAATATAAATTTAGAAAATACTATGAGTAAGAATGACTTTAGAATACATGAGACGAGATATATTCATTGAAGGCAGTTTGACTACTTTGGACACGAAGGAAGTTGACTAAGACAAGCTCTCTCTCTCTCCCTCTCTCTCTCTCTCTCTCTCTCTCTCTCTCTTTGCTCTAACTTCTACCTAAGCTGCCCTTTTGGGTTTTGAACTTAGCGAGCTTGATTTAATGAAATTTTGAAAAAAATATTCCACCATGATTTACTGCTTTTCTTTATGTTGAGAGGCTCTAACCTTTTTTTTTTTTTTTTTTTTTGTGTTTGATGAACTTATTGCCCCGTGTTGAGGTGCATCACTTGATTACCCAAAGTACAATGGGTAATTACATTGAATTTTTCTCTATGCTTCAATTGTTTGATGAGAGGTCGACTTCTTAACCTTCTCTAATTTAGGAGCTAATGAAGCGATTGTTGATTTGTACAAATAAGGCACCTTGAATTCTACTAATTATAGTGGTTTAATTAACTGTTTGTTTGTTTGTTTTCCTTTTTCTTTTTCTCTTTTTTCCTTCTTTTCTCTCTTTTTTCTCTTTTTTTTTGGTTCTTTTTTTCTATTTTTTCTCTTTTTCTTTTTTTTAAGATCATCCGTGTTTGATAAAACAAGAAAGAAAATAAGTGCATGAATAATGAAAAGGAAATGTGGATGTTTTATTCTGAAGAAAATTTTATTATAAGAAAATGAAAAGATACCAATATGATCAACAAAAATTCATGAAAAATAAAAGGACAGACTTAGACTCAGACTTTTGCACTCAAACTCATATTTTAACTTGGAATTCAACCTCAGACAAGTCAAATTAGCTAGGATTGAACTCCTCCATATCATGCCACTTTAGGCTAAGCTAGGGTTTTAGGTTTTTCTTTAAAGGGAATGATGTCACCACTGTAAATTAAATCTTGGATTTTATATTTCAAAGCTTTGCATATGTCGGACTTGTACTCCTCTTCTTGATGATATTCAAAATACTCATTAGAGTGGTAGCTTTTAAATAAGGGTTTAGGAGGGATTCTTAGTTTTAGGGGTTTCACCATTTTTGCTTCCAAAGTCTTCTTGTAAATCACTGCTAATAGGACTCCCAAATTTATGGAGGTCCTGCATTGTAATGTCAATGGTTGCTTACTGGTCATAATAGCTAGCTCTCTACTTTCCCACTTGGCATCAGTAAAGGGAATGTAGGTGTCCATCCTTCCATTCGATAGAGGCAAAGGGAGTGTAGGTATTGCTTTTCTTGCACCTTTCTTTTTCATTATAGGGGTTTGTTCTAGCACATCTATATTGCACTTTAAAAGTCATTTGACAACGAAAGAGGTGGGGTTTTCCTTGCCTTAATAAGGATTCAAAGAAAAGGCAAGGTTATTATCTAAGATTGATGGAATAGCCGAGGCTAGAATGGCATTGGTGTTTGAGATTGATGACATGAAATTATGGGTCAAGTCAATGCTAGGTGCAATATTTATAGGCTTAGCTTGGTTCAACATTCCTCTTACTTCATCGATGATGAGTTAGCATTAGAGACTTAAGGCATTAATGAAAGCACTAGTAAGATAAACTAAGGTATTATTAAAACTAGACCGTTGACTAGTTGAAATTGGCTTGTTGAGCATCTAATGCAGAGATGAGAATAGCTTTAAGGTTCTCCTTTTGCCTCTTAAGTAGGTTGTTTAAGGCTTCCATGTCAATTAGGCTTTCCATAGATACCTTAAAAAACCAAATCAAAGAACAAGGTAAGTGCTTGGAAAGAAGTAAGAATACAGGCATGCAAACTTTGAGAGAAAAGGATTCACTTTTGGTGTTATAGGCTAACTATATTTTGGGCTTTGAAGATCTCCTAAAGTAGAATAAGTGAAGGCCTCAGGCTTAATGTATTGTGTTAGGCCAAGAAAAAATCAAACAATCAACAAATATTTTTTAATTATAAATATTTTCTATTCAAATTTTCAGTATTCTGTATTTTTGAGTTATGTGTTTAGCTATACTATTAATAAATTATTGTGCATTTGACAATTGATAAGTCTAGTAGCCGAAGAGCAAGGGATGAAAAAGTCAGTTTGGCATTTTAAATTTGATTAATTGTGGTAGATGGAGTTGTTGTACCTAGTCAAGTCAGACACTGAATATGTAGAAAACAAGTTCTTCGGAGTTTTCCTTCTTTCTAGTTAACCACATACAATCTTCCAATTTGATTTTGACTGAAAAGGATAAGTATTGAGATGGAATGGTTTATTAATAGGTGAGAATGGATGATGGCAAAGTGGGGAATAAGTTGTGAGATTTCAAATTCAAGTGATGTTTTTATCGAAAAAGGCTAATTAAAGTTTTGTATTATTTTTACAAGAGGTTAATTGAAAAAAAATTCATCGAAAAATGAATAATAATTAGCTTTTTATTTTATGATTTTAAAATTAATTTTGGAGAGAATTTCAAATATAAGTTTTTTTCAAAATTAATTTTATACATAAAAACCAAACACCAAGCAGCTATTGTCCATTAACTTACGAGATTTTATTTTCACTTTTGACCCAAAATCAACTTTTGGCAAAAGTAATATCAAACTAGCCTGAAATTAACTAGTACATAGTTTTCCACCTTCAAATCTTTACCATTATAAATCCCTATTCTTCGCAAAAAATAAAAAATAAAATTATCAAAATGCTTTTAATTTTTAATTCATTATTAAATGTCATTGACTACTAAATTACTAGTCCAATACTTATATCTTATTCGGTTTAGCTATTCGTAGTAGCTATTGCTAATAGTTGTTATTGGTAAATGATAGCTAATAGCTAGAAGCTACTAGTTGACAACTAAATATTTGGTAAATTATTATTAGATATTGTTATTTATATGCTTAATGACCATTAATGATAAATATTGATATTTATCTTTTTATTTAAATATTATTTTTAATAAGGTAAGTTAGTATTTTCTTTTTTAAATATAAGTTTGGGTTATTTAGTATTTTTAATTAAATAAGTAGGAGTGGTATCAAATATCTCCATATTAAAATTTTTGTAAATATCAATTGTTTGACTACCTAACATCTAACAGTTATTATTAAAAAAAAATATCAAAGTGGTTTGATACAACTGTTGGGAACCAAAACAATTGTTACCTTTTTTTTTAAAAGTAAATGCATTGCATTAGAAAGAAAGTTCATGAGTCACAATTGACTCAATCAATGAGGGATCTTTCCATTCCAAACACAATAAGAATCCAAAGCTAATGCATGTTTGGCCAACAAAAGGGAAGCTTATACTGCTTTCTAACAAAAGAAATACCTTGTAAAATAGAAAAGGAGCTAGAAATATAAATATCTTCCATGATATACCCAATTTCTATTCTATGAACTTCCTTATTGTAAATCATCTTCACCATAATTAAAGCATCAGACTCAATCTAAACCTTATTAAGAGGATGAGATTCCATCCACTTAAAACATTCCAAAATGGCTAAAGCTTCTAAGAATAGAATTCCACCGATGCACTGAACGGTAGGTTTATGGCTAGCACTGAAACAAATCTACCATTCAAGTCACAAAGTATTATTCTAGCCTCCTGCCCTATGATGTCAAATATCCATATAGATGCATCATAATTAATTTTCAACATAGTAAAAGGAGGAGGAACCCAGCTAGTGGGTGAGTTAACATTTGGACTATAAGACAATGTTATTGTCTCAAAATATTTAGCTTATGCAAATAAAGACCACACAAATAATTCTTTTCCTAATTTAGTTGGCTAGTTAAAAATCGTATTACACCTGTTAGTCCACAAACACCAACAACCAAAAAAAAAAAAAAAAACTAGCTCTTCTTTAGAAATTACCTTTGCCAAACCCATAAATACATCATTGAAGCTAGGCAGCTGAAAGGAGCCAACAAATCTAGATAAAGAAGAAATCCTCTAAAATTTCTTAGTAAGCTAATAAGACCAAAGGGCATGGGATACTAATTCATATCGATGATGTCATAAATAGCAATTGTTATCACCAGTTACACCTGTGGAATGCATGAGATGTTGGCAGCTAATCATAAAAGGATTTCTAGCCAAATATAGCAACCTTCAACGAGAGTTTCAGCTTTTAGTAAGTTTTCCACCAAAGTTTAGTATGAAAGCCATTTAAAGAACAATGAGTATCTTTCAACATCAAAGCAAGCTACTGTCACATCCTAACTTTAGAGATATGACGATCTTGAACATGTGGAGACATAACGTCACCCATGCCCGTAAAACCCACTTATACTTATACAAATACTACCTAGGATCGTACCAAAACCTCTTACATTAACTTAAATAAACCCTTTTTTTATTTATTTTTGAAAGCCTTAAGTTGCGGAAGCATAGTTAAAATATACTTTAAACATAATCCATAGGGAAATAATATTTACAATCCAATTAAAACCTCAAAAGATAAAATTTCAAAATAAACATCCAAAAATAAATATTCCCAGAGCATCTAAGGATAACTCTTCATAATATATTAAACTGGTTATCTTGGACAAGGAATCCCCAAGCAAAGTAAAATGTTTGAGCCATCGCCTTGCCTCCTTATATTTGCTCAGCTGGAACCACATAAGGAAGAAGGAGTGAGATAGATGATCTCAATGAGTAAACAATAAGGCTTATACAATAACATATAACCCTTAGAAAGTGCTCATAGCTCATAACTTATAGTTCATGATTCATAGTTTGTAATTTTAGAATGGTTTGTAGAAATCACACTTATAACACATAACACATAGAGTGAAGGCTATTGCTATAATCACTCGAACACATAGAGTGAAGCCTATTGTCATAATCACTCGAACACATAACACATAGAGTAAAGACTATTGCCATAATCACTCAAACACATAACACATAGAGTGAAGGCTATTGCCATAATCACTTGAACATATAGTTGATGATTACTTGCATCGATATGAGGATCATATAGCAGATGATTACTCGCATCGGTACGAGAAGCACATAGCCGATAATTACTCACATAAGTATGAGGATTTTTGCATAAAAAGGGTTAAAGGTACCATAGCAAGAGTTAATGGTAATCATATATAACAATAACATTTAAGCCAATGATAACATGTATCCCAATAACAATAGTAGTTTAACATTTTGAACAAAAGATATCAGAATAGTGTAGTTCCAAAAAGAATATAAGTTAAGATAGTAATCACAAAGGAATTATCATTGGATAAACAAAAATGGTTTGGATCAATTGTCCTTTGGCAACCCAAGCTTAACAAAGAAATCATAGAATTTCACTTATAATGGAAAGGACTTGGGTTTCAAGAACGTCAAAGGCTCATAAAACATGATATAACATATTTGTAACAAAATATATTGTTACTCACGCTTGTAGCACGAATACAGTGTTTACTCACCTTGTGGTTCCTTCGCTCCTAGTACACGTAGCACTTTTAAACCTCTAAAGCTCCTCAAGCTCTAACATAATATTTGATTCAATACTTAGTATTTATTTAATCATCATGCTATCCTATCCCATAAGTACTCCATGCACATATAATATTCATATACACTTAGAGTTACACATAGAAGTGCACCCATTACTTGCACATAACATGTTGACTTTAAAAATCTCATACACTTAGCCTTTATAGGCCCATATGAAAACACATCATAATTCATGTCAATACCTATCTAAGGTCAACACAATATCATTATCTTAATATTAATTCACTTTAACAATCAACTTAGTATACTTAACACTTCCATATATGTCAATTTATCAATAGCCTCTCAAGTGTCATGCTTAACCCTTATGATCCATTCATCCAATCAATCACAATTCAAGACCATCAATTCATTATCAAGTTATCATAACATCTATTTCCATATTTCCCAATCACATTCACATTCAAATCATAATATAAGATTAAGATACCTTAAGTATACCTTAAGTATACCAAAGTGCCTCTAGGCTTACCTAGTGTCTTCCCTTCAACCAACATGGAATTTAACCATTCATTATACATACATACATACATGTCAATAATCATTGAAACACATCATATAAAAATTATAGACATTGGGTTAAAAATCCCTTGGTAGGCCAAATGCTCCATTTAAGGGAAAACTAAATTTTTCTCACTTTTTGCACTTTCCGTCTATTATAATAATATGTAAAAATATGGTTTAAATAAAGATTTCTCATGTAAACATAACAAAAATCATTTTAGAACATTAATATACATGAATTGGCAACAATAGGTATGTTTCATACATGAAAATTCAAATTTTGGGTTTTAGGATGCAAAACCAAGAGTTTTCTTATTTTCGGTATCTTCCGGTCATTATAGTAATATGTAAACAAGTGTTTTAAACCATTATTTTTCATTCAATCATAGAAAATATTAGTTTAAAACATCCTCATGTATGAATTGGCAGCCATTGATCATAATTATGCATGAAAATTCCAAGTTTCAAGGTTTAGGGTGAAAATCATGAGTTTTCGCGCTTTATGCGCTTTCCGTTCATTACAGCGATATGCAAACACATGATTTAAATTGTTATTTATCACCTAGACAAAAAGAAATATTATTTTAGGATCCATCCATACACAAATCGGGAGCCATATGTACAAAAAATCATAGAATTTTCTAACCTTTACGTTCCAGCACAAAAACCTTGAATTCCTTTATTTTTTGAAACTTTTCGGTCATTACAGTAGTATGTAGAAATATAATTTAATCCAATATTTTTTTATCAAAACACATCAAAAATTAGTTTAGAAATCAAATGATACAAAAATTACCCCCCCTTGGTCTAGTTTATGCATTAAAATTTCAATTTGAGCTACAGGATTCACTTTTGGAGAAATCGCGTAGAGAGGTTGGTGCTTTTGGTAGAAAAATTGATTTTTCTCTTAAGGAATCACCTAGCCCAAATTTTATTAGTGAAAATCAATAAATTTTTAGTTCAAAATAATTTTCACAAGATTAGTTTCATAAAATTCAAATAGCAAATTGAAAGGAAAAGAAAAAATTACGAAACAATCGCGAAATTGCAAGTTTGAAAGGATTTTTATGAATTTTGATAGAGAGAAATATTTTGAGAGAATTTTTCTATCAAAATAATGAAATAACAGAATGGTGGCTGCTGAAATGAAGGGCTGGCTGAAATTTAGGTTAAATATTAGGGTTTTGGGTAAAATTTCCAAGATTGCCCTTAATAAGCTAGGTTAGGAGTGTTTTAGTGTAGTGGGCTTTTTGGTATTTGGGCTTTCTAATTAATTTTGGGCAGATTATAGGTAATTAAAAATAAAATATTTTTCTTATTATTTTCTGTAAAATTTCCCCCAAAATATTTATTTAAAAATTATTTTAAAATACTCATAAAATTATTTTTATGCTTAAAAATCGTCTTTTTCTATGAAAATTCATTTTACGAAAAATAAATTATCTCAAGCTAATGCATTTTGTTCAAATCATTTATTTCACAATAATAATTTATATTAGGCATATTAAAATTAATTTAACATGCCCCAAACTCATAAATCATGTCACACATAAATTTCCACAAAACCAAATATTTTGTCGTAACAATTCTAAATTTAAGCAATTTGTCACGAAAACTCTTAAGGTAGATGTGGGTTGTTACAGCTACCCACTCTTAATAGAATATATACCCTTTTTTTTTAAAAAAAGTCAGCTTATTAAGAAAGTCAGCAAATAGAGTAAGTAATGAGAGAATTAAATTAGCCTCTTCCTTACTAAAAGCTTCCTTAACAAATGAAGAATTCTAGCCCCCATTAAGAAGACATAATTCAGAAACTCTAGTGTTAATAGGAATAAATTAGTGACCAAAATGTTGAAAATCATAAGGATGAGGTAAAATGCAATTTTTATAAACCAATAGCTCATTCCCATTACCAACACACTACCTAGACCCTTTTTTAATGATAGTTCTAGCCTATAAAAGACTTCTCGACATAGCATATGGATTATTACCAAATGTGGAGTTTGCAAAATACCTCCCTTTAAGAACCTTGAAGAGCAAAGAGGATGGATTAGTTGCAAGACACCAACTTTACTAGGCTGGCATGGCTCTATTAAAGTAATCGATATCTTTGAATCCCACACCTCCATCTTCTTTCAGAAGGCACATAAACTCCTATTTAGTCCAATGAATTATGCACTTAGAATCTAAGGATCCCCACCAAAATTTAGCATACATATGGGTGAGGTCCTTGCAAAGAGAAAGTGAAAATGTAAATAGTTCATTAAGTGTGCAAGTATAGACTGAACAATTGCTTTCAAAAGAATTTCTTTACCGCCCACAGAGAAGAGTCATTCTTTCTATAATAACCCATATCTATCCTAGGAGTTTTCATGACAAATTATTTGAATTTAGGGTTATTATGACAAATTATGTGACTATATGAAAATTTATGTGTGATGTGATTTATGGGTTTAGGGCATGTTAAATTAATTTTAATATGCCTAATATGGATTATTATTATGAAATAAATTATTTAAATAAAATGCATTAGTATGAAATAATTTATTTTTCATAAAATGAATTTTCATGCAAAAAGACGATTTTTAAGCATAAAAATAATTTTATGAGTATTTTAAAATAACTTTTAAATAAATGTTTTGGGGGGAATTTTACAGAAAATAATAAGAAAATATTTTATTTTAACTACCTATAATCAGAACTAAATTAATTAAAAAGCCCAAAATACCCAAAAGCCCACTACACTAAAATACTCCTAACCTAGCTCATTAAGGGTAATCTTGGAAATTTCACCCAAAACCCCAATATTTAACCTAAATTTTGGCCAGCCCTTCATTCCAACAGCCACCATTCTGTTATTTCATTATTTTGACAGAAAAATTCTCTCAAAATATTTTTCTCTACCAAAATTCATAAAAAGCCTTTCAAACTTGCGATTTCGCGACTATTTCGTAAGTTTTTCTTTTCCTTTCAATTTGCTATTTGATTTTTATGAAACTAATCTTGGGAAAATTATTTTGAACTGAATATTTACTGATAAAATTTGGGCTAGGTGATTTCTTGAGAGAAAATTAATTTTTCTACCGAAAGTACCAACCTCTCTACGCGATTTCTCCAAAGGTAATTCCTACGACTCAAAATTAAAATTTTCATGCATAAACACTACCAATGGGGGAAATTTTTACATGTTGCTATTCTAAAATGATTTTTGATGTGTTTAGATGAAAAATATTGAATTAATTCATATTTCTGCATATTACTGTAATGACCGAAAAGTTTCATAAAACAAAGGAATTCAAGGTTTTTATGCTAGAACTTAGAAGTTGGAAAATTCTATGATTATATATACATATGACTGCTGATTTGTGTATGGATGGATTATAATCTGATTTTTTTTTTAAGTGGATGAAAAATAATGATTTGAATAATGTGTTTGCATATCACTATAATGAACGAAAAGCGCAAAAACTCATGATTTTCACCCTAAACCTTAAAACTTGGAATTTTCATGCATAATTATGATCAATGGTTGCCAACTCATACATGTGGATGTTCTAAACTGATATTTTTGTGGTTGAATGAAAAATAATGGTTTAAACCACCTATTTATGTATTATTCTAATGATTGGAAAATACCAAAAATAAGAAAACTCATGGTCTTTCATCCTAAAATTAAAGTTCAAAATTTTCATGCATATGAATGTATATGTGGGCTAATTCCTACAAGTCTATGTTCTAAAATGATTTTTGTTTTGATTACATGAAAAATCTTGATTCAAGCCATGTTTTTACATATTACTATAATAGACGGAAAGTGCAAAGAATAAGAAAATTTAGGTTTTTCTTTGAGTAAGGCATTCGGCCTACATTGATATTTTTATCCCAATGTCTATAATTTTTATGTGATGTATTTTAATGATTATCAACATGTATATATGTACAAAAAATAGTTAAATTGCACGTTGGTTGAAGGAATAACTATAGACTAACCTAAAGGCACTTTGGTATACTTAAGGTATATTAACCTTATGTTGTGATTAGAATGTGAATGTGATTGAGAAATATGGAAATAGATGTTATGATGACTTGATAATGAATTAATGGTCTTGAATTGATGAAGAGATTGATCAAATGAATGGATCATAAGAGTTAAGCATGACACTTGAAAGGCTATCGATAAGTTGACATGTATGGATGTGTTAAGTATACTAAGATGATTGTTAAAGTGAATTGATATTAAGATAATGATATTATGATGACCTTAGAAAGGTACTGACATGATTGTAATGTGTTTTCATTTAGTCTTATAAGGGCTAAGTGTGCAAGACTTTTAAAGTCAACATGATATATATAAATGAATGTGGTGCATTTATATGTACAACTCTAAGTATATATGAATGTTATATGTGCATGGGGTAGTTATGAGATAGGATAGCATCATGATTAAATAAATACTAAGTATTAAATTAAATATTATATTAGAGCTTGAGGAGCTTTAGAGGTTAAAAAGGGCTACGTATACTAGGAGCAAAGGAACCACAAGGTGAGTAAATGTTATGTTCATGTTACAAGTGTGAGTAAACATTATGTTTCAAGTTACAAGTGCAAGCTATCATGTTTTGTGAACCTTTGATATTCTTGAAACCCAAGTTCTTTCTATTCTGAAATGAAACTCTATGATTTCTTTGTTAAGCTTGGGTTGCCAAAGGACAATTAGTCCAAAACCATTTTGTTTATCCAATGATAATTCCTTTATGATTATTACCCTAAATTACATTCTTTCTAGAACTACACTATTCTTGTATCTTTTGTTCAAAATGTTAAACTACTATTGCTATTGTGATACATATTATTGCTTTCTTAAGTGCTATTGTTATAAGTAATTACCACAAATACGAGTGAATTAAGCAAAAGTCTTCACTCACTTATGTAAATTCGAATGAATTGAGTAGTGTCTTCATTCACAAGTGAATTAAGCAAGGGTCTTCACTCACTTATGTAAATTCAAGTGAATTGAGCAGTGTCTTCACTCAAGAGTGAATTGAGCAAGAGTCTTCATTCACAAGTAATAGGTGTGATTTTCTGTAAACCTTGTTAAATTGCAAACCTTGATTCATGAATTGTAAAACATGAACTATGTGTTATAAGCTATGGGTTTCCTTTTTAAAAAAGGATATATGTTATTGTATCTACCATATTGAGATTATCTATCTCACCCCTTTTTCTTTTCCTGTGTGGTTCCAGGTGAATAGTATGAGGAGGCAAGGCAATGGCTCAAGCATCCTACTTTGCTTAAGGAATTCCTTGTCCAAGATAATTAGTTTAATATGTTATGAAGAGTTATCCTTAAACTCTCCAGGGATATATATTTTTGGATGTTTATGTTGAAATGTTATCTTTTGAGGTTTTAATTAGATTCTAAATATAATACCTTATTGATTATGTTTAAAGTATATTTTAACTATGTTTTCGCAACTTAAGGTTTTTTTAAAAAAAAAAGGGTTTATTTAAGTTAATGTAAGAGGTTTTAGTACGATCCTAGGCAGTATTTGTATAAGTAGGTTCTACGGGCATAGGTGACCTTATATCTTCCCATGTTCTAAGACCATCATATCTCTAAAGTTGGGATGTGACACTTTACAACCTTGAAGTTTTGCCTAAACTCAGGATTTGATTGTTAAAAAGCTGCTTCTTTATTTTTACCCACAAAGGCTAGCAAGCACAAATACTTCTCATGGCAATCAACAATAGAAACCTCTAAAAGAGTAGTAATTTCCAATTGGATTTGTTGAGAAAGTTAAAGATTAAAAGCAATGGCTGACTTATTAAAGTTAACCTTTGACTTGATGTATCTTCATATAAACTTAGCAGATGCTTGATTTCTAAACCTTCCTCAAAAACCCCTTTAAAAAAAAAAAAAGAGGCTGTCATCAGCAAAAAAGAGGTGAGAGATAGTTGGACATTGCTCACCCATAGAAATACCTAAAATTAAACCTCTGCATTCAGCCTCCTTCAATAAACAAGATAAACCTTCAGCACAAGTTAGAATTAAGTAAGGGGACAATGAGTCCTCTTGCTTAATGCCACGTGATGGAACAATAAGGCCAGACCATTAATTAGAAAACTATAAGAGACTGATTCCAAAGGCATTTTGATTTTATCCACCCAAGCAAAAGAAAATCCCATTCTAATCATTACAGTGATAATACAGTTCCACTCAATTCGATCATAGGCTTTTGCCATATCGAGCTTTAGAGCATAACTGCCTTCAGCCTTGATAGTCCCCTCTTCAAATAATTAAGACACTTAAAATTGATGATAGCATTATCAATTATGAGCTACCTTGGTATAAATGCACTTTGAGAATGAGATATAATTTTATGAAGTACCCTTTTAAGTTGATTGGTGAAGACTGTATAAGCTATCTTGAATAGTCCATTGCATAGGCTGATTGGCCTAAAGTCAAATATTTTCTTAGCTGTCTTCACTTTGGGAATTAGAACCACCAAATTCTTATTCAAAGTCTCCAATTGATCACCTAGAAGAAGCATCATTCTAACAGTAGAGCAAACCTCAACATTAATAATATTCTAAAATTTTTGGTAGAAGAGTAGAGGTATACCATCAATCTAGGGGCCTTAATGGGAGACATATGAAACACAACACATTTAATTTCATCATTAATAATTGGAGCATCCAGTAAAAGAGCATCCTTGTCTTTCAAAGACTGAGGAATTAAAATAGAAATAGCACTAATCTGATCAGAAAACATAGTAGACAAAGAGAAAAGTGTAGAATAAAACTCTGTTATAATCTTGTATATGCCAATTTCATCTTCCACCCAGTTCTCAAATGAGTCTTCCAGGCCCAAGATTTCATTTTTTAACTCAACATTGAGACACCTTGGGTAAAAATAACATGTGTTCTTATCACCTTTCTTTAAGCAATTCACATGAGACATTGCCTCCAATAAGTTTCTTCATGATCTAATAGGACTTTTAGCTCCTTTTCAACTTTTTGATGAGCCTCATAATTGACATTAGGAGCTGCTTTAAGTAGCCTTTCAAGATGCCTTTGAAGTCTTGAAAATTTTTGTTTTTGGTTGCCAAAATTTTGTTTACTGAGCTGCAATTACCAATCCTTTGTGTAACCTGAATAATTGGATCAGAAGCATAAGATGAGTGCCACACATATTCAATGACCAATTTACACTCCTTATGATCAACCCACATTTCTTCTAAATGAAATTGACTAAACTAAGGTTGCCATTTTTCAATTTTAGATGATCCAGCTTTTTTATTTTTATTAAACTGATCCTCAACAACATGAAGGAGCAATGGTCTATGATTAGAACCATATAAAGCCAAAGGAGAAACCAAGCATTGAGGAAAACAAGAAGTAAACTGAGTTATAGAAAAAAAAAATCAATCAATCTATTCAAAGATAGCCTTTCCTTCCTGTTATTTATTCCACTATGTAAACATAGGGCCTAAGTACCCCATATCTTATAATTGGCAGTCATCAATAGCCTCTTGGAACTATTGCAGCTAAAAATATGGCTTCTGTTGACTACATAACTTTTCACAATGATGTAGAATTTCATTAAAATTACCCCCACAGATCAAGGGGAGATCATTAATAGTAGCCAGCTTAATAGTAGCAAACTTTTATAAAAGTTCCTAAAACACTTTCCTTTAAGAAGAGTAATGATGACCCCTAAAGCAAATAAACCTCCATTATTTAGGATTTGAGGAAGGAGAATGAATAGAGATAATGGCATTAATATGACAATAAGAATGCCCAATAACATGAACCAATGATGTATGATACTAAAATAGAGTCAAGCCACCTTTGAAACCATGTCTACTAACATAAAAACAATTAGAGTAACTCAATTTGATACGAGTTTTCTCTATTTGAGATGAAGTCATTTTGGTTTCCATGATGAAGACCAACTGTAAGGAGTGAGAACACACAAGATTATGCAACACCTATAACGTCCAAGGGCTCCCCAATCCCTGGGAGTTCCACACTAGGCAATTCATTGTGCCCAGTCACTCTCCTCCTTGGAAAGTGCTGATATCAAATTGGTAGGCATTGAAAGATTACTTGCTTCAACTAAAATGCCCAAATCAGCTTCAGCAAAATCCAAATACTTGAGTTGCTGGTGGAAACTATGAATAGCCTTTCCGTTCCTTTTACATTTTTTGTCTACCAGATCATTGACTGGAGCTAAAAGAGAATGTTGCTTACCTAATTTCTCTTTCAGAATAGATTGAGCCAAAAAAACCAAATGAAGATTCTCATCTTCCAAACCTTCATTAGCAATAGACAAAAAACCATGCTTCTATATGGAAGGAGATTTATAGTGTTTACCTTTAGTCTTTGCATTCCAAGTCTCTTGACCAATTTCTTTTTCAGTCGCAAACACCCCATTTCCCATATTTGGTTTAAATAAAATGTTGATGTGCTCTTGTGGAGGCACTCCAATAGTAGAAATCGATGGAGATTGTGACTTTTAGGACTAAGATTATTGTTGGACCATAACAAAACCAGCCTTGTCCATTGCTTTAATAAACCCCAATGGGCATAACTTAGAGTTGAAGTGGATTATTAATGATCAGGCCTATTAAAAATCAGGCTGCCCATGTCAGGTGTAGACTGAGAAGTAGGTTGCTGATGTGTTTGGTTTGAAGGGGGCTCAATAAATCAAAGCCTAAGCAATTCCACTATCATGTGTAATCTTCTTTCCACAAAGGAGTTACCCATATTGAATGAGGGTGTTAACTTTAATTTCACAACTTCTATAGATGATGAATTATCCAAAATTATAGATTTACCTTTGCCATAAACGGGAGCAAACATGGGTTTCAAGTGTTGCAGTAAAGGTTCATGGATCTTCACACCCCTTAACTTTCGAGTAAAGGCATCTTTAGAATTCAAATCTTTACATTGATGAGAAAGAGAGGACGAAGATTTCTTTTGCCAATTTTGTTGCTTTCCATTAGCCTAATTTAGCAAATGCTTCACCACAAGAGTCTCCTAGTTATGAACTCTAGGGCATTTCAGATTAAGCTTCTCACATTAAAAATTTCCAACCAGACATGAATCCAAGGTCCATAAGGAAGCAAAAAATTATCAAATTTCAACTAGGCTTTGTTAGGACATTCTCTCTGTTGATGAGAGAAAAGACCACAAATGAAACATAACTTAAGAAATTTTTTCATATTTCAATAGAACCAAAACCCCTTCCTTCAAATCAGGAATTTCAATCTCTAAAGCATGTGAAAGAGTTTGTGTTATATTTATATAGACTCAAACTCTATGACATTTATTAGTAAGATGTTGGGCTTGACTGACATCCACTTTTTCTACTTTATCAATTAGGCTATCCAGATAGAGCCTTGCTTCGGGATTTCTAAATAAAATGGAGACTTCATAGAGTTGAATCCAGAAGGAAACATGAGTAAATTCCATGGTAGAAAGTTGCCAATACATTTTAGTGCAAAAAGGAAAATTATACATTGTTCGAAATTCCATAGCCCTTTACATAAAACAAATTATTTATGCTCTTCTCTATAAAATTCAAAGAGCAAAGTATTACACTAACCTAGGATCGCTTCAACTGATGGACTATGATCCAATTGCCAAATGCTGCGTATGGCGTAGGTGAACATTTCTTCATTCACTGGCTTAGTCGTAAGAACCTTGCCAACTAAAGTCCTTGCAACCTTGTGATCAACCAAATCCTTTAAGGATTTCTTCAATTTACCTTTTAAAGGAATATTGGGTGCAAATTAAGTGGAAGCAACATGGTGGATGAAATTTCAAGCAATTTAAAATTTTATTTATTCCCAAATGCGTCCAATAAACATTCATCCAATCATCTAATTAATGTGTAAAACACATAAGAAAGAAAGAAGATCAAGTGGTAATCATATTACCTCTTGAAGCATATGACCTCCAAGTCTTCTTTCCTCTCCAAAAGCTCCCCAAATGTTAAGCTATTAGATTGTCCACACCAAGCTTCACCTCCAAGGCTCCCTTTTATTTGTTTAGATGTTCTTGATTCTCTCTCTTGGTAGCCCAATTGAATACAAGATCTTATAAGACAAATCCTTGGTGATCTGATTTCTTCTAATTGCTATGGATGTATCTTTTTAACAAAAGAAACATTTGTTCATTCATAAAAAAACAAAGAATAAGAAATGAAGAACAAGAAAATTGAAGAACTCTTCTTCTCTTTCTCTTCTCTCAAAACTTAGTTACTTAGGCTTCTCAAAAGAAAGGATGTGAATCAAGCATCCTTTAATTAACAACATCATTTGCATTTTAAATAGCCAACCACTATATTGTTAATTAAGGAACAAATAAGATATTTATTTTGCTTTTTACTTTATTCTTTAATTAAAAAGACCAACTTATCATTTATGGTTTATGATAATTTCCACTAAGCCTTAAGTAGTTGAAAGACTATTTTGACCTTGGTACACTTTCTCTAACCCCTAAATCCATCATATGGGCTTTATGGTTAGAGAAAATCTCTAACCCTTAAACTCATCATATGGGCTTTAGGGTTATAGAAAATCTCTAACCCTTAAATTACCTCTCTCCATTTCTCAACTGGACTTGGGCTATTTAGGATTTTGTCCAAAGGTCAAAATCAATTCATTTAAATCATCCATAGTTTTAATTAATTTAATCTTTCTCATTTATATCATATATAAATTAGGATTTAATTAATAAGAAATCATTTTTTATTTAAACTTTAAGACATGCTAGAGATTTTGTAAATTTGATTACAAGTTCAATCCTTTTACCATTAATCAATTAATTAAAAACTTTAATTAATTATTAGGGTAAACCTTTTATTCTTGGAAGGTCAATACTTTTGGGTGTGTGACTTTCTAGATTCATGTCTAATTAGCAATAAGATTGAGAAAACACTTTTCTATACTAAGGTAATCCCTAATCTCCTACTTTCACTAGAGCCAATCAGTGCAATATCTAAGTCCCTTCTTCTCAAGATGAAATTCTAGTTATTGCTTACTCATTACTTTAGTGAGTGGATTTGCTGTATTTTCAGCTGATGCAATTTTCTACATGGTTGTCTCGCATTTCCCAATTATTTCTCTAATAATATGATAGCACCTTTCTATGTGTTTGGATTTTTTGTGAGACCTTGTTTCCTTTGCTTGAGTCGCATTTCCCAATTATTTCTCTAAGAACTGCCGACTTAATGGTAGGAACCACTCCAAGTTATGTTACAAACTTTTGAATCCAAATAGCTTCTTTTGCAGCATCAAATGCAGCAAGATACTCAACTTTTACAGTAGAATCTGCAGTAGTTGATTGCCTAGAACTTTTCCAGTATATTGCTCCTCCATTACAGGTGAAAACAAATCCAGAGATAGATTTTCTTCCATTAATATCTGACTGAAAATCATAATCTATAAACCCATCTATCCTCAAGTCACCTCCTCCATATATCAAAACTAAACCATTAGTTCTTCTTACGTACTTAAGGATAGCTTTGACAGTAGTCTAGTGATCTAATCCTGGACTAGATTGGAATATGCTAGTCAAACTAATAGCATATGCGATATCCGGCCTAGTACACAACATAGCATACATTAGGCTTCCAATTCCCGAAGCATATGGAACTTTAGCCATATTTACCATTTCTTCAAGTGTCTTAGGAGACATAGCCTTAGAAAGGTGGATACCGTGCCTCACAGGCAATAAATGCTTCTTGGAAACTTGCACGTTGAACCATTTTAACACCCTTTCCAAATATTGATGTTGAGAAAGCCCTATCATTCTTTTCAAGATATCTCTATAGATACAAATTCCAAGAATATAGGTAGCTTCTTCCAAGTCCTTCATGGAGAAATTTTTGCATAGCCAAACTTTTACAATTGTTAACATGCTAATGTCATTTCCAATTAATAATATATCATCCATGTATAAGATAAGAAAAGTGAGTGCACTCCCACTAACCTTTTTATACACACAAGGCTCATCTTCATTCTTTATCAAATTACACGATTTAATTACTTCATCAAAATGATGATTCCAGCTCCTTGAAGCTTGCTTAAGACCATAAATGGATCTCTTAAGCTTACACACTTTAGAACATTCTTTAGATTCATAACCTTTAGGTTGTTCCATGAATATGTCTTCCTCAATGTTACCATTAAGAAATGCATTTTTGACATCCATTTGCCAAACCTGATAGTCATAGCGTACTACTATAGCTAATAAAATCCTAATGGATTTAAGCATGGCTACAAGCGAGAAAGTTTCCTCATAGTCAATGCCTTGCCTTTAACGAAACCCTTTTGCTACTAGCCTATATTTAAATGTATCTAAATTTTCCATCTGCACCAATCTTTCACTTGAAAATCCATTTGTATACTATGGGTACTATACCCTTAAGTGGATCAATAAGTTCCTAGACTTGGTTAGCATACATGGAATCCATTTTAGATTTCATAGCTTCTAGCCATTTTAAGGAATCGATATGTGATATAGCTTGCTCAAAAGTAGTAAGATCATCACCATGATCAACTTCTTCATGAATGAACAACCCTTGCACATTACCATGAAGAAATCCATATCTCTCTGGAGGATGAGATATCCTACTAGATCTCCGAGGTTCTTGTGTGGAGATATCATTAACAGGTCTTGACTCATCACGAGATTGATCAATATCCATTTAGTCATTTTGTTGGATTTCATTGGATGACCCTTCATCCAATATTATCTTTCTTCCTTTGCCACCTTCTTGAAGAAACTATTTCGTAAGAAATATGACATCCCGACTAACAACAATTGTCTGTTCAGAAGTAAGATAGAAATAATATCTTAAACTGCTTTTAGGAAATCCAACAAACCTACCCTTTGCAGACCTTTCTTCTAATTTATTTGTCTTTGGCTTTTTAATGTGTGCTAGACACCCCCAAATCTTAACATATTTAAGACTTGGTTTCCTATTATACCATATCTCATATGGAGTAATAGGAACAGATTTGGAAGGAACTCTATTAAAGATATAAATAGCAGTCTGCAATGCAAATCCCTATAAGGAGATAGGTAAGTCGATATAGCTCATCATAAAATGCACTATATCTAATAAAGTATTATTTCTCCTTTCAGATAAACCATTTAACTATGGTGTTCCTAAAGGAGTTAATTATGATATAATGCCATGTTCTTTAAGGAAATCTTTAAACTCAGTACTAAGGTATTCACCTCCTTGATCTGATCGTAGGATTTTAATACCTTTTCCCATTTATTTCTCAACTTCACTTTTGAATTCTTTGAACTTTTCAAAGGACTCATATTTATACTTCATTAAATATACATATCCGAACCTTGAAAGGTCATCTATAAATGTAATGAAATATAAATATCCACTCATTGCCATTTCACTAAATGGACCACATATATCACTATGTATAAGTTCCAAAACTTCTTTGGCTCTTTCATTTTGTCCAACAAATGGTGACCTAGTCATCTTGCCTGGGATACAAGACTCACAAATTGAAGTAGGTTCACCATCCAAAGGGTTAAGGATCCCCATTTTCTCCAATTTTGATATCCTATCTTTGGCAATATGACCTAGTCTAAGATGCCAAATATGTTTTGAACTGGGAGTTATTTTTATCATGGCATTTATATTACTTATCCTTAGAGTTGTATTATTATTACCATTATCTAAATAATAAAGACCATCAAGTACATAACCGATGTGAAAAATTCTATTACAATAATAGATAATATAAATATCTTTCTTAAACAAGAGTTCATAACCTATACTAGTCATACTAGTTATAGAAGTGATGTTCTTATAGGCATTAGGAATGTAAAGCATCTTTCAATAATAATACATAATAAAAAAAATCAATGGAAGTCAATCCAATGGTTTTGGCTTCAACAATTGCTCCATTACCGAGCTTTAGGATCACTTCTCCTTTTTCCAAGCATCTACTGCTTGTCATTTCTTACATAGAAAGACAAATATGAGAACTTGCACTACTATCAAGTATCCAAGCCTTTGATGAACCATGTGAAATATTGGAAATCGAACAATTAAAAGACATACCTTTAGAAGGCTTGCCCTTCCTTTTGTTCTTTTTCTTGCCTTTCAAGGATTCTAAATACTTTGGGCAATTTCTTCTCCAATGTTCACTTTGGTCACAATGGAAACACTTTCCACTACCATCCAAAGCTGCCTTTGTGGACTTGTTTTTGCTTACTCTACCACTTAGCTTGAGTTTGGAGTCTTTCTTTTTGCTTTTCTTCTTTATAGTCTTACTACTAGAAGAAGTAACTAGAGCAACCTTCTTACTTTTGCCTTTCATGGAATTTTCTGCAGTCACAAGTCTATTATGTAATTCGGCAAGAGTGCATTCCATCTTACTCATATGAAAGTTTATAATGAAATTAGAGAAGGAATCAGATAGGGTTTGTAGGATCAAATCTGTTTGAAGGTAGGAATCTATGGTGAAATCTAAATTCTCCAATTGCTCAATGAGCCTAATCATCTTATGAATAGGTGGCCCAACCTTCTCTCCCTCTTGTATCTTGGTTTGGAACAACTGCTTTGATATCTCATATCCAGCGATTATACTTTCTTCTCTATAAAACTCACGCAAATGGATAAGAATGTCCCTAACCTCAACATAGTTTTCATATTGCTTATGCAAATCATATGACATAAAAGCCAACATGATACACTTTGCTGAAATATGATCTTTTTTCCACCTCTTTAAGGTAGCATGTTCGTCAACAGAGGCCCCTTCAAGTAAGGGTCCAAGAACATTAGAATCAAGTACATAAGCAATTCTTTCATAAGCAATGACCAATTTAAGTTTACAGTACTAGTTTATAAAGTTAGGTCACATGAGTTTGTTATTAGTAAGTATGCTTGAGATGGGATAGGATTTGCTTATTTTAACAGAATACTGTAGAAAATAAAAAGATTATTAGTGTTATGTAAAAAGTAACTTCCATAATGATTTGGTCTTTAATCATAATGGTGCTCCCACTAACTTTGCAATTCCTACACTTCCAAGTAGGAAATGAAAATCCCATTGGGGTGGATTTCTAATGGGTGATTGAATTCTTATAAGACTATCAAATACTCTCAAATACACTTTGGCATTATTGAGAATTTGAATTCTAATAAGTGAACAACACTTATTCATCACAACTCTTTGTGAGGCTCAATCAATATGGTTCCTAATGTTTCTGACCTCAAATACACATTGTCATTATTGGTCATACACATTAGTTAAGTCAAATCCATTGGACCAACAAGTATAAAGAATTTAACATTGCAAGGCTTAGGTACTCATTGCCATTATTACCAAGCCATGCATCTCACACTTATAACATCACATGCTATCCAATAACTTTAAAGAAATTATTATTCCAATGGAGAACCATGACTTAATATTTTATTTGGAAGATTTTCGAGCTTTAATATTAGGTCTCATTTTGCACATTATTCATATTAGCATACATCACATGTATAATATATATCACATATATATCACTAAAAGAATAATATAAACTTAGGTTTAATCGAGGACTAGCTATGGGCTCAATTCTTACCCACAAGGAATGAGTTAAAATTTAGGTTAATCCAATTACAAACATGAGAATACAAAAATTGAATCTTTATGCTCCCACTAGGCATCTTGATAGGTTGAACCTCCTTTTGTTCTTATATCTCCATATCACCATATGTACATTTGTATTCTTGGCATACCAAGGTGAGAATTACAATAAAAAAAGAGTCGATAAGGCTCAATGAATTTAATTAAAACCTAAATAAGTAATTAACTTTTAATTACATTTTCATAAAAGAAAACATACATTATGATTTTCTAGTCCATGATAAACCATTGATGCCTCTGAAAGAAACAACAAACATAAATACAACAATTGCAATTATGGATATGTTGTTCAACATTTGGAACATTTCCAAAAACACTTTGAATATCATATATTTGGGGTTTTGAAAATAAAAAAGTTGGTAAAAAGAAACAACAGAAATATTGCAGTCGCAAATCCGGACAAGATCAATTCTCTGTCGTGACATGTGTTTCACGGTCACGACTCAATTATAATACAAAATAACGCTAATGTCAAAACTAAGTCCATTATAACACATTCATGGGTGTGACTCAATAATTGCAGTTGCAACAAAGATTTCACTATCACTAAAGCTTATTCGCTATCTCAAAAACATATTAGCGAGAGTGAATAGATGCTACAATCGTGATTCTTGAATCCGTCAACACAACATTTGTGCCAAAGCTTTTTCCAACTCAATTTCAATCAACATAAAGACACCTATAGCAACATATAAAATGGTCTTACATATAAATTAGGTGGCTCTAATACCAACCAAAGGAATATTGGGAGTAAATTAAGTGGAAGCAACATGGTGGGTGAAATTTCAAACAATTTAAAATTTCACTTACACCAAAATGGGTCCAATAAACATTCATCTAATCATCTAAATAATGTGTAAAAACAAATAAGAAAGAAAGAAAGAAGATCAAGTGGTAATTATAATACCTCTTGAAACGTATGAACTCCAACTCTTCTTTCCTCTCTAAAAGCTCTCCAAATGTTGAGCCTCTAGATTGTCTACACCAAGCTCCACCTCCAAGGCTCACTTTGATTTATTTAGATGTTCTTGATTTTCTCTCTTGGTAGCCCAATTGAATACAAGATCTTCTAAGACAAATCCTTTGTGATTTGATTTCTTCTAATTGCTATGGATGTATCTTTTCAACAAAAGAAACCTTTGTTCTTTCACAAAGAACAAAGAATAAGAAATGAAGAAAAAGAAAATTGAAGAACTCTTCTTCTCTTGCTCTTCTCTCAAAACTTATTGACTTAGGCTTCTCAAAAGAAAAGACGTCCATCAAACATCCTTTAATTAACAACATCATTTGCATTTTAAATATCCAACCACTATGTTGTTAATTAGGGAACAAATAAGATATTTATTTTTCTTTTTAATTTAAGTTTAAATGGAAAAGACCAACTCACTTTTTATGGTTTATGATAATTTCCATTAAGCCTTAAGTAGTTGAAAGACTATTTTGACCTTGCTACACTTTCTCTAACCCCTAAATCCATCATATGGGCTTTATGGTTGGAGAAAATCTCTAACTCTTAAACTCATCATATGGGCTTTAGGGTTATAGAAAATCTCTAACCCCTAAATTGCCTCTCTCCATTTCTCAAATGGACTTGGGCTATTTAGGGTTTTGTCCAAAGCTCAAAATCAATTCTTTTAACTCATCCATAGTTTTAGCTAATTTAATCCTTCCCATTTATATCATTTTTAAATTAGGATTTAATTAATAAGAAATCATTTTGAACTTAAACTTCAAGACATGCTAGGGTCAATGTAAATTTAATTACAAGTTCGATCCTTTTACCATTAATCAATTAATTATTATGGTAAACCTTTTATTCTTGGAAGGTGAATACTTTTGGGTGTGTGACTTTCTAGGTTCATGTCTAATTAGCAATGGGATTGGGAAAACACTTTTCTCGACTAATGTGAAATCCTTATTTCACCCTTAGTCCTATAAGTCATGAGTGACGCCTAGCATTACATGTCATGACTACCTAATTAGAATGAATATGAGTGTTTAATCACTTATTCATTCATGGACCATTGATCATATAATTAACATATACTAAAACCCCATCATTATGAAATCTCAATCTTATCCAGGGTCAAGGATTTATCAAACCCTAATATGCTTTGATCATATGTCAATATCTCAATTCTAATTCTTGATAAAATCGATTCCAACTAGAAACCTTTTCTAGTGAATCTTTACTACCTTGGCCAAGGATTTGATTATCAAAAATAATCAAATAGTGTAGGATTTCTTCATTGTTTATTCAAGTTAATGAATTCTCTCTTGGCAATCACTTACCTCCATTCATAACTATTTAGAACTATCACATACCATATACCAATACTTAAATGACATAAGTATGTAAGTAGTAATAATTCCAACTACTGATGAATGAGATATAGTGTCCCTCAAGTCAAAGGACTATATGTACTATTATGACCAAGATGATGATTTATTGACTAGCAATAAAACTCCACGTCATCATCATCTAACGTCACAGTTCGATCATTCATCATATGAATATCTACATGTTTATATCGGCAACATTTGTCAAATAGTATGATGCTCACTGTCTCTATAATCATAAGTATCACATACTAATTATAGATTATAAATAGAGGTGATGGACTTTTGGAATTAATGATACCCAGTCATTAATCCTATGACCATGAACATTTTAAAGTATTTGTTTAAGAGCGATCTGCCATCCATATTCTCAACACTTGAGAATAGATCCTCTTTTGAAAAATACTTATGGACTTCAAATATATATTTAATACAATGAAACAATTTCATTTATAAACATATATTTTATTTCCATTTAGGAATAATGTTTTATATTTACATAACTTATACATTACTCTAGGGCATACCCTCTAACACCTTTAGTGATCCCTAATGAAGAACCATTAACAAAAGCACAGAGCTTCTTTAAATCGTCTTCATCCACAGGGAAATAGAATTCCTTTACTATCAATAATGATCAAAGTACACAAGTTTCTCCTTAGTTTCAACTATGGTGAATGCGTATGAAAGAAAGAGAACAAAAGGGATAGAGAGAGAGAGAGAGAGAAACTAGAGAAAATATTGAAATTTGTCCTTGCCTTTAGATTGACTAATTGAGACTTGATTTTTTAAACAATTGGTACCTTAATAATAAAATTAAAAAAAGAAAAAAACTAATAAAAGGATGAAAAGACAATAAATTTATTTTTATCTTACCAATCATAACTTAAAACTGAATATAAATTATAAATACATAATGTAATTTACTCCTTTGCAAAATTTTTTACCCGCATAATGAACTTCTTTTTGGTATATTAAAATTTTTTAAAGGAATAAAAGATTGTCATGTTTAAATCCTTAATCGCTTACCTTAAGGATTTATGATATTAATTAGCACTTAAACATTAGTTTAATTCGAACAAATCTTTCATTTCTCTCAATCTAAATTTTTTTTCTATGCGATTATTTTTACTATTGTTTCCATTTAAGAATGTACAAAACCAAAGAGAATTTGCAGATGATGGAATCAAAATCATTTATTTCCCTATTTTTGTTGTATTTTGCTGCTCTGATTGATCTTTATGACTACAGTTAATGCAAAAATTAGATAAAAAACAAAAGCACATGTTATAAAAAATTTAAGGGTAATATAGAGATTTATAGAAGTAAACAACATAAAAGTAAAATGAGACAAAAGAAAGTGTATAATAAAAATTCAACTTAAAAATTATTTAAAAAATTAATAGTAGGATTATAATACAGCCAGAGTAATTAAGTTTTGCTAATTATTTAATCAAAAAATGCTACATAATAAACATAAATTAGATAAACTTATTAGATAAATATGATGTTCAAGTATCAACAAAATCTCTATTTCAATATCGAAATTGGGCTAATATTTTTTTAATTTCTCTAATCTCCATCCTATTTTTCATTTTTTTTCTTTTTCATATTTTTCCCTTATGCACAAAAAAAGGGTTGAATTTTTGGGTAATTAAAAATTTATAGTGGTTAGAGTTTTAGCTAACCTTACATCCACTCCCCAATAATAATTGGGTATTTCACTATTGCTATACAATTACAATGGAGTTTTGAAACTCACTCCCAACTTATATAATGTTTTGAAACTCACTCCCAACTTATAAAATGTTTTGAAACTCACACTCAACCTTTACAAGTGTTTTTCCCAAAAGGTTTATACTCAAACCTATACAAGAGTTTTACTAAAGCTAACTCACCTAATAAGAGTTTAGTTTTATGGCTCACTCACAACATTTTTGAACAATCAATGCTCTACAACAAATATAAACTAGAAATAAATGAGTTTTGGGATTGAGAAATCAAAGTTCAAGAGTTTAGCCACAATCAATGGTAGTTCAATAATTATGAGGATCTTTGGATGGAGTATTCATAGCTTATTCCCACCAAAGAGCCATTACATTAGCAACCATAGCCATATCTTTTGCAACAATGATAAAATCTATATTAAATGCAGTTCAAAGGAAAATCACTATTGAAATCCCAAATCACTATCGTGATCTTCATAATTTCTAATGACTAGTGACACATAGCAACTACTCATAGGTCATTGCACTATCTATTGGAACAGTTTTTTGACTCTATGAATATCATGGCCGCGATTAGCCTTTGCATCCATATATTATGATTACCATTCTCTCTACCAACTCTACTAGATCTTACGTCCTTTTGTCAGAAATTAATCACAGTCACAATTTAATTTTTGCAGTCATGAAATAAGGATTGTAGGCATAATCTACTGTAGCAGACGCAAATCATAGGATAGTTTCTTATACTTAGTGAATTTTCCATAACTTGATCTTTTAACCTTTTCTAAATATATTTCCTATAAAATAGACACTATTTCAAAAATATGTAAAAACATGGTTTGCACCAAGATTTTTCATGTAAACATAATAAAGATCATTCTAGAATATAAATTCATAGGAATCAGCCACTATTGGTGTCATTAATATATAAAAATTCAATTGCATTATAGTGCACAAAACCATAAGTTTTCTTGTTTTTGGTATTTTTCGGTCATTTTAAAAATATGCAAACAGGTTGTTTAAACCATTATTTTTTATTCAATCATTGAAAATATCAGTCTAGAACACATTCCTTTATGAATTGGCAGCCATAGATAGGGTTTATACAAAAAAAATTCCAAGTTCAAATGCTTAGGTGAAAAATCATGAGTTTCCATGCTTTCCATTATTTCGTTCATTTCAGTGATAAACAGACACATGATTCAAGTCATTATTTTTCATCTAAACAAAACAAATATCATATTAGAATGCCAATTCATATAAATCGGCAGCCATATATTCATGGAAGAATAAAATTTTTCAATTTCCAAGTTCTAACACGAAAACCTTGAATTCCTTTATTTTTTGAAACTTTTCGGTCATCACAGAAATATGCAGAAATATTATTTAATCTAATATTTTTCATCCAAATAGATCAAAAATTAGTTTAGAATACAAACAAGTACAAATTGCCCGCCACCCCCCCCCCCCCCTTTATGATGTTTATGCAACAAAATTGTGATTTTAAATTGTAGAATTCACCTTTGGAGAAATCTTGCGGAAATAATCGTATTTTCAGTAGAAAATAAATTCTCTCCCCAAAATTCACTCAAATAGAATTGAATCTATAGAAATCAGTAATCAAATAGTTTAAAATAATTTTCCCATAATTTATTTTATAGAAATCAGTTTAGAAATCGAAAGAGAATAAAAACTTACGATTACGGTCACGAAATCGCGAAATGGAAAGGTGTTTTCAATATTTCGGTAGAGAGAAATATTTTGAGAGGTTTTTCTGCCAAAATATAGAAAGAATAAGAGAATGGCTACTGGAAACCCTTGTTTGGCCAAAATTAGAATATATATTAGGATTGGAGTGGAATTTCCCCTATTACCTTTAATGAAATAGGTTAGGAGAATTTTTGTGTAGTGGGCTTTTGGGTATTTGGGCTTTTCCTTTAAAATTTTCAGCTGAATGGATTTAAAATAAAATTAATATTTTTCTTATTAATTCTGGAACATTTCCCTCAAAAATATTTATTTAAAAATATTTTTAAAATACCCATAAAATTATTTTATGCTTAAAAATTGTCTTATGCATGAAAATTCATTTTATTTAAAATAAATTATTTTATGCAAATGCACTTCATGTAAATCATTTATTTCACAATGGCAACACATATTATGCATATTAAAATTAATTTAATATGCCACATACTCATCAATCACTTAGATCATAAATTTTTCGCACAAGCACACACTTAACCTTATAAGTTCTAAATCAAGGAATTTATCACGAAAATTCCTAGGGTGGGTGTGGGTTGTTACATTCTCCCCCCACACCCCCCCCCTCCCCCCACTTAAAGAAATTCATCCTTGAATTTAAACCCTTACCTAGTTACTCTTGAAAAGTTTAGGATGCTTCTGTCGCATCTCCTCATCCGCTTCCTAAGTACACTCATCTATCCCATGATTTCGCCACTGAACCTTAACCATGGGTATCTCATTATTCCTTAACTTCTTTAATTGTTGATCCACTATAGCTATTGGTGACTTCTCATAGGATAGTTGCTCATCTAATGTAATGTCTAGAGGTAAAAGAACGTGCAATGGATCTGACACGTATTTCCTTAACATTGAGATATGGAACATTGGGTGCACATGCGCCAAAGTTAGAGGCAGGGCAAGTCTATAAGACACTTCTCTAACCTTATTTAAGATTTTGAAAGGACCAATGAAATGAGGTGATAATTTCCCTTTCTTGCAAAATCTCGTAACTCCTTTCATTGGCGAGACGTTTAAGAACACGTGATCTCCAATGGAAAATTGGACTTCCTTTCGCTTAGGGTCTGCGTAACTCTTTTGTTGACTGAACGCCAACTTCAGTCGATCTTGAATTATTGGTACTTTCTTGGTGGTCTCCTTAAGCAATTCAGGCATTTCTATATGCTTGTCTCTAGGTTCAATCTAACAAATCGGAGAACGACACCTTCTCCCATACAACGCTTTGTATGGCGCCATGCTAATAGACGAATGATAGCTATTATTGTAGGCGAATTCAATTAGGGGTAAATACTTATCCCAGCTGCAACTTTTGCCAGAACCTTGAGGTGAATTGAGTTCCTCGATCGGAGATGATAGAAATTGGCACTCCATGTAGTTTCATGATCTCATCTATATATAACTGCATATACTAAACCGCAGAATATGTGGTCTTAACTCCTAGGAAATGGGCAAACTTTGTCAATCTATCTACTATGACCCATATAGAATCATATCCTTTGGAGGTTCTAGGCAAACCAACAACGAAATCCATAGTGATGCACTCCCACTTCTATTCAGGTAGTCGAATCTCTTATAGCAATCCTGAGGGTCATTGATGTTCATACTTGACTTGCTGGTAAGTCAGGCAGGATGCTACAAACTTAGCTACATCTTTCTTCAATCTAAGCCACTAATAATTAGCTTTCATGTCATGGTACATCTTAGTAGTTCCAAGATGAGTGCAGTAAGGTGTCTGATGTGCCTCCTTCAATATCCTTTCCTTTAGTCCATCCATATCAGGCACACATACTCTATTCTTGCATTTTAAAATTCCATTGGCTATCTCAAACTCAGGATTCTTTCCTTCTCTCGTCTCATCCTTCAACTTCATCAAGTATGGATCCCTATCTTGCGAATTCCTTATTTCTTCCATTAACTTAGATCTTACTTGGAAATGAGCCAATAGAACTCTTGATCCTCCAATCTCTAGTCCCAATCCTTGATTAAACAATTCCTTTAGTTCCTTCACAATCGGCCTTTTTCTCATATCCACATAGGCTAGGCTTCCCATCGACTTTCGACTCAAGGCATCTGCCACTACATTCGCCTTCCCGGGATGATAAAGAATCTAACAGTCATAATCCTTCAATAGTTCAATCCATCTCCTTTGTCTTAGATTGAGGTCTCTTTGGCTCAAGATATATTAAAGACTCTTATGATCCGTGTAGATCTCACACTCCATCCCATACATGTAATGTCTCCATATTTTTAGAGCGAACACTACCGCAACTAATTATACATCATGAGTAGGGTAATTCACTTCATGTCTCTTTAGTTGTCATAATGCATAGGTGATGACTTTTCCATTTTGCATCAAAATACACCCAAGTCCTACTCTCGAAGCATCGCAATAGATCGTGAATCCTTCTTCTCCTTCAAGTAATGTCAAAACTGGTGCCAATACCAAACATTCTTTGAGTTTCTGAAAACTCTTCTCACAGGACTCTTCCCAATTGAACTTAACTTATTTTCTTGTCAACTTGGTCAATGGGGCTGCTATCTTAGAAAAGTCCTGTATAAATCTATGATAATATCCCGCAATGCCTAAGAAACTTCATACTTCAGAAACTGTTATGGGCCTTGGGTAATTCGCTACCACTTCAACTTTCTTAGGATCAACTTGAATTCCTTCCTTACTTACGACATGTCCAAGAAAGTTGACTGACTCTATCCAAAACTCACACTTAGATAACTTAGCATAGAGTTGGTGATCATGCAACGTTTGAAGTATGATCCTCAGATGTTCTTTATGTTCCTCTTTATTCTTTGAGTAGATCAGGATGTCATCGATGAACACGATCACGAACTTGTCAAGGAATGGCTTGAATACTCGACTCATCAAGTCCATGAAAGCAGCAAGAGCATTCGCTAAACCGAATGGCAAAATCGTGAACTCGTAATGTCCATATCAAGTATGAAAGGCAATCTTGCAGATATCTTCTCCTCAGATCTTTAGTTGATGATATCCAGACCTTAAGTCAATCTTAGAGAAGTGACCAGCTCTTTGCAATTGATTAAAAAGATCATCGATCCTCAGCAATGGGTATCTATTCTTCACAGTGACTTTGTTAAGTTGATGATAGTCGATGCACATTCGGAATGATCCATCTTTCTTTTTTACGAACAACACTGGAGCGCCCTATCGTGAACTACTTAGTCGAATGAAGCCCTTATCGAGCAGGTAATACAATTGCGTCTTTAACTCCTTCAGCTCCATTGGTGCCATACGATATTGTGGTATTGATATCGGTTATGTACCAGGTAGCAATTTGATGTTGAACTTGATCTCACGATCAGGGGGTAATCCGGGTAAATCTTCTAGAAAAACATCCATGAATTCGTCCACTATTGGAATGCTCTTGTCTTGAATGGCAGCTTCTTTGCTAGTGTTGACTACATGGGCTAGATACGCTTGGCATCCTTTCCTTAACATCCGCCTCGCTCCTAAGGCCGATATTAAGTTTAAAGGATTCTCATTCCTATCTCCTTGGTACACAAATTCCTTCCCATCTCTAGTTTGAAACTCGACAAGTTTCTTCCTATAGTCAATATGAGCTCTATGCTCATACAATCAGTCCATCCCTAATATCACATCGAATTCTAGTACGTCTAATTCTAGGAATACTACCGGAAGTGTTTGTCCATTAATGTCTACATCACATCCTTTATACTTATACTTCACTTCCATCACTTCCCCTAAGGGAATTGCTATTACTAATGGTTCTCTCATCAATTTGTTATCTATACCCAAATACTTAGCAAAACAAAGCGATACAAACGAATGGGTAGCATCAGAATCAATTAAACATTTTACGCTAGAACTTTGGATGGGGATGATACCTTTTTCTTTCAAGTCACACTAGATAAATATTCCTCCTTTGACTATACTCGATATCTACATAAGTGATAGAGAAATTCCTACCTTTCTTGTTGTTCTAGTATATAATAGTATCTAAACCCCAAATTCCTTATATAATAGTATCTAAATCCCAAATTCCTTAATATACTTCATTTACTTCATACCATATACTTACGTATATATAATGTAACTAATTTATTTCATCCTCCTACTGATCATTACTAACTATCATTTCTCTTCCTATGACATCAATCACAATTATCATTTAATAACTCCATATAATTCATCTATCAAACTATGGTAACATGTAAGCACTTCATACCTCATAACATTATACCTATTAATCTTTAATCTCAGTTGGATCTTTCTCTTGACCGTATAGGTGCATAGGCAACATTCGATGCGGTGTCTGATATAACATCATCATTAGCCCTAACGGATTAGGCAACTGTGCGAACCTTCTTCTTGGGAGGCATTCTGTCTATCATAATAAGGGAATTTAGTACTAATCCCCTATCCTAACCCATTTAATCTCCCCTTATCCTAGCACACATTATCATGCATTTACCATATCATATCACTAAGCACATGTCATGTATGAATCGCATATCACATAGTTTTGCACATATCACATATCATAATCATGTAGCATATATCTCATAATATCACACTATAACATAATAATAAAGGAAATCATCTCATCCTAGGTAACTTAGGCAATCAAGGAAAATCACTCATATTATATAAAGTGCTATGCCGTTACGTCGATCATCATATCCACTTGACCTAATTATCGTGTCCACCTCCAGAACAATCAAGAGCGACATGGCCACTATTGCCACATCGATAGCAAAGAAGATCTCTATCTTGACGGCGATTAGCTGAAGATGCAGACCTCACTGGTGAGTAGTCTCCCTTATGCTCCACAATCCCTGACCTGAGCTGTTCCATATCCTCTTTTAGTGTATGAATCATTACCTTAAGACGTCATTTTTCCTCCTTCAAATATGAACAGTTATCCTCTAATTTTTGAACCTTACTATATACCCAATCAGGATCTAAGCGCTCCTCGGGGTCCTCCTCTTTGTCAGGGGTCTTCTCTTTCCTGGGCGAACCACAATTACAACTTTCTCGAGCATCTCTGGCCAAGTCCTCTTACAAGTCACACAGGGTGCTTTAGGTCGCGGTCCTCGAGCAGGCATAATCTTCTTGGTCATCTGTCAGAAAAATCATAAGGCAAGCAAATAACAACAAGGATTACTAAAATCTACTAGGATTTCGTGGAACTATGCTAGCGATAGACTGCAAGTGACATGATAGGAAAATTCCTATACTTCAGGATTTTACTTAAGCAACTCATATCAAACAAGCCTAAACTAGAGTTTTTAAAAACTACAGCTCTGATACCACCTTTGTCACATCCCAACTTTATAACATACGATGGTCCTAGAACATGGGGAGACTTAAGGTCACCCACGCCCGTAGAACCCATTAACATATAACAATCATGCCTAAGATCTTACTGAACCTCTTTCATTAACTCATTTAAAACATTTAGATAAATACCATAATTGCGGAAGACTTAAAATAAATTATTACATATAACACAAATCTCAATAAGTATCAATCAACATTCCCGGAGCATCTAAAGACAAGACTTCATAACATAGTATTATTGATAACTCGAACAAGGAATTCCCCAAGCAAAATAGAATGTTTGAGCCATCACTTTGCCTCTTCACATTTGCTCACCTAGAACCACACAAGGAAAGGGGTGAGATAGATGATCTCAATGAGTAAGCGAAAAGGCACATACACTATCACATATTCTTTTGAAAGGAAACACATAGCTTATACACATAGTTCATGGTTTATAACTCATGAATCAGGTTGCAATTTAACAAGGGTTCAATTAGGCAAGTTTGCAGAAATCACACTTATAACACGTAGAGAGTGAAGACTATTGCTCATTCACTTGAAACACATAGAGGAGAGGTGGCCTTAGACCAAATTTCAACTCCTATCACGTAGAAAGCGTGAAGTTGATCAGGCCCCACGGCTAGAACCGCCCCTTCTAGCTAAGGTGGATACACTATCCCTATCCATCGAGTTAAGACCATGTGCATAGGTTTTGATGATTACCCACATTGGCATGAGGATTCTTCATATAGGGTAAAGGTACCATAGCTAGAGCTGTTGGTAAACACAATTAACAATATCACATAAGGCAACAATAACATGTAATTCAATATCGATAGTAGTTTGGCTTTCAACGATGATACAATGAAAGTGTAGTTCTAAAAAGAATACAGGTTAGGGTGTTAATCACAAGAAGTTCTCATTGGATAAACAAAATAGTTTTGGACCAAATGTCCTTTGGCAATCCAAGCTTGACAAAGAAATCATATAATAAAATAAAAATGAAAAGAACTTGGGTTTCAAAGATCATAAAGGTTCACATAATAATATATCACATTCTTGTAACATAACAAAATGTTGTTTACACTTATAACATGAATACGATGTTTACTCACCTTGGGGTTCCTTTGCTCCTAGTACACGTAGTCCCTTTGCACTTCTAAAGCTCCTCAAACTCTAATATAATATTTGATTTAATACTTAGTATTTATTTACTCATAATGCTCCTATCCCATAACTACCCATGTACATATAGCAATATATACACTTAAAGTCCACACATAGGTGTACTCATCAGTTGCACATAGCTTGTTGACTTAATGGTCTTGCATACTTAGGCCTTATAGGCTCACATGAAAACACATTGCAATCATATCAATACCTTTTTAAGGTTATCACAATATCATTACCTCAATATCAATTCACTTATCAATTATCTTAGTTCACTTTACACTTCCATATATGTCAACTTAACAATTAATCCTTCAAACATCATGCTTAACTCTTATGATCCCTTTTACTTCATTAACTCATAATCATATGTTCATCATCAATGCATCATAACATCTAGTTCCATATTTCCCAATCCCATTTGCATTCTAATCACATTATAATGTTAAGATACCTTAAGTATACCATAAGTATACTATAATACATTTAAGCTTATCTAGGATCATACCTTCAACTGACATGCAATTTTATCATCTATTATACATACATACATGTCAAAAATCACCAAGACACATCACATCAAATTTATAAAAATTTGGACAAAATTGTTCATGTAGGCCGAATGCACCATTAAGATAAAAACCAAATTCTTCTTCTTTTCGTGCTTTCTGTCTATTTCAGAAATATGTAAAAACATGGTTTGCACTAAGATTTTTCATGTGAACATAACAAAGATCATTCTAGAATATAAATCCATAGGAATTAGCCACTATTGGTGTCATTAATATATAAAAATTCAATCTTTTGCATTATAATGCACAAAAACATAAGTTTTCTTGTTTTCGGTATTTTTCGGTCATTTTAGAAATATGCAAAAAGGTTGTTTAAACCATTATTTTTCATTCAATCATTGAAAATATCAGTTTAGAACACATTCCTTCATGAATCAGCAGCCATAGATAGGGTTTATACAAAAAAAATTCCAAGTTCAAAGGCTTAGGTGAAAAATCGTGAGTTTTCGCGCTTTCTGTGCATTTCGTTCATTTCAGCGATAAACAGACACATGATTCAAGTCATTATTTTTCATCTAAACAAAACAAATATCATATTAGAACATCAATTCATACAAATCGGTAGCCATATATTCATGAAAGAATAAAATTTTCTAATTCCAAGTTCTAACACGAAAACCTTAAATTCCTTTGTTTTTCTAAACTTTTTGGTCATCACAGAAATATGCAGATTTATTATTTAATCTAATATTTTTCATCAAAATAGATCAAAAATCAATTTAGAATACAAAAAATTACAAATTGCCCCCCCCCCCCCCTATGATGTTTATGCAACAAAATTGTGATTTTAAGTTATAGAATTCACCTTTGGAGAAATCTTGCAGAAAGAATCGTATTTTCTGTAGAAAATAAATTTTCTCTCCCAAAAATTCACTCAAATAGAATTGAATCTATAGAAATTAGTAATCAAACAGTTCAAAATAATTTTTTCCATAATTTATTTTGTAGAAATCAGTTTAGAAATCGAAAGAGAATAAAAACTTATGATTACGGTCACGAAATCGCAAAACGGAAAGGTGTTTTCAATATTTTGGTAGAGAGAAATATTTTGAGAAGCTTTTCTACCAAAATATAGAAAGAATAAGAGAATTGTTGCTGGAAACCCTTGTTTGGTCGAAAATTAGAATATATATTAGGGTTGGAGTGGAATTTCCACTATTACCCTTAATGAAATAGGTTAGGAGAATTTTTATGTAGTGGGCTTTTGGATATTTGGGCTTTTCCTTTAAAATTTTTGGCTGAATGGATTTAAAATAAAAAAAAATATTTTTCTTATTAATTCTGGAACATTTCCCTCAAAATATTTATTTAAAAATATTTTAAAAATGCCCATAAAATTATTTTATGCTTAAAAATTGTCTTATGCATGAAAATTCATTTTGTTTAAAATAAATTCTTTTATGCAAATGTACTTCATGTAAATCATTTATTTCACAATGGCAACACATATTATGCATATTGAAATTAATTTAATATGCCACATACTCATCAATCACTTAGATCATAAATTTTTCGCACAAGCACACACTTGACCTTATAGGTTCTAAATCAAGCAATTTATCATGAAAATTCTTAGGGTGGGTGTGGGTTGTTACAGCTTTGGTTTATGGGGTAAATGTTTCCACATGCTTGGTAGTATTTGAAATATAGGAAGAGAGAAGGATTGTACCTTTGGGTGTTTTAGCCAAGTGAACAAATTGATTAATAATGAACTTGGCGGTTTGGATTTTCTTGTTTTTTAAGGAGGCCAAACAAAAAGAGAATAAATTTTTAAGTTACTTTGTCATTTCCATCCTCTCTATCATTGATAGAGGGGGTGACAATTCCATGACCAACCCAAAGAAAGAGGGTTTTAAAGTGTTTAACAAGGGATTGTTTTGAGTCATACCTCCTTGCAGTGGATAACTTTTGGCAAAAAGTGTTGTGGCTCATATCTAAATTATTTAATATAAAGGTGCCATCCTTTTGAAGACTAAAAATACTAGCCACTTCATTTAACCTTAAACCATACTTTTTTCCAAAAAGTCTAAAAGAAATCCCATAATGCCCTAAAGATAAGATAACTTTTTATGAAGCACCAAGGTAGCCAAGAACTCCTTAATGAGCTCCTCAAATCTATCTTCACTTACAAACACAAAATTCCTCCTTTGAAAATTATCTAGGTAAGCACGAATGTCTTGTTTAACCTAATGTCCTCAAGGCAAACAAAATTAAGCAATTTTTTTCAAGAATAATTTTATCTTCAATTTTCTTGAAATTTTTCTTTTCTTCTTTGGTAATTCCTTTCATAAGATCAAGAGGGGTGAGGAGTTTGAGAGGTCATGAGTTCCTTTCCATTTGATGGTCTAGATTTAGGGGCCATTCTAATAGAGAATTGGAGTAGAAAAGTTGAAAACATAGAGAACAAAATGAAAAGAGTGAATGTGTAAAAACAAAATGAGTGTAAATGACTATAAAAAGAGTTAGGATGATTGTAAAATGAGTTTTGAAAAAAAAATGGAGTATCTAAAGCCTAAAGAACCAAAAAAAAAAAAAAAAAGGCAAAAAATGGCTAGTTTTGCAGTAATTGCAAAATATAACTGTTTCATAATAGCTATATTTTTTCTATCAGAATTTCAAATCATGTTCACAAAATGAAGCTCCGATTGAGAAATTTAAATTTTTCAAAAATCTTATGCATGATAATAATTTGTGACCATTATTTATTATTCTCAGAAAAACAGTAAAAATTTTTGAAATGTCACACTTACAAATTCAAATGGCAACCGTGATTTATAAGTCTTTCAGAATTTTTATGTTAAAACATCTAGAAAAATATGCAATGTAATTGGCACTCTATTGCAAGACCAAAATAAAATAGTTTTAATCACGTAAACATAGAGAATTTATATAGACATGGATCACTCATATAATAATCATAATCATTGAAACAAAATCTACCAAGCAACTAAGTTTTGCGTATCAATTCATCAAGGTAAATATTTATATCAATTCAATAAAGTGTATGAATGCTAAAATGAGATAAAAATGCATGCAAAAAAAGGAGAAAAAAAAATTCATGTCAAAGAGCTCCCATCAAGCATCCCAAACTCCCTTTTATGAAATCAATCTTCCTTCATCAAGGGGCTCTTTGAAAATATCGATAAGTTAATTTGCTATATCAATAAATTCTAATACAACATCACCTTTTTGCATAATATTTGTATGCTTACTTCTTAAATATTGGATGGGATTTTTGGAAAGATTTATTACACTTGTGTTGTCACATTTGATGGAAATGTGATCAACTACTTGACCATAGTTCTTGAATTGTTATTTCATCAAAAGAACTTGAGTGCAATAACAGCCAACTGCCACATATTCCACTTTAGTGGTGGACAATGCAAAAATAAGAAACTAAACATTCACCAATAAAATGACAAGTTTAGAAAGTGCTCTTCCTATCTAACAAGCTATCAGGATAGACCACATCTAAAAATCCAACAATATTAAAAGAAATATTTCTAGGATGCCATAAGCCTAAATGCAAAGTACTATGAAAATATTTCAAAATTATTTTTAGTGCATGCAAATGTGACTTATTAGGATAAGATTGAAATCTAGCACACAAACAAATACTATACATAATATCAAGCCTAGATGTCATAAGATAGAGAAGTCAGCCAATCATACCTCTATACGTCTTCTCATCTGTGGGCTTAGTCATATCATTCTTGTCAAGTTTTGCTAATGGCTCATTAGAATTTTACTACTATTAGAACCATCCATTCCAAATTTTGTTAATAATTCTTTGGTATATTTGGATTGGTTGATGAAAATCCTTCTTTGCATTGTTTAGTTTGTAGACCAAGGAAAAATTTAAGCTCACTATCATGTTCATCTCAAATTCCTTAGTCATATACTTAGCAAACTCTTCAAAAAGATTTTTATTAGTAGAACCAAATACAATATCATCAACATAAATTTGAACATTAAGTGTATCATGATTGTCCTTTTTAATAAAAGGTGTGGTGTCAACCATGCCTTTAATAAAATTATTTTTTAAAAGAAATGAACTAAACCTTTCATACCAAACTCTAGGGGCTTTTTTTAAAACCATATACGATGTTAGTTAATTTAAGAATATGATTTGAAAATTCATGGTGCTCAAAACCAAGTATTGGTCAGCATAAACTTCCTCCTTAATAAATCCATTTAAGAATTCACTTTTTGATAATCCATTTGAAAAAAATTGAATTCTATATGACATACAAATGCAAGTAAGATTCTAATAGCTGTTAATTCTTGCTACCGGAACATATGTTTCATCATAATCTATGCCTTCCTCTTGGTTGTACCCTTTGGTAACCAATCTAGCTTTATTCTTAATGATGAAATCATGCTCATCTAGTTTGTTTCTATAAACCCATTTGTATCCAATAATGGAATGATCCTTAGGTCTAGGAACAAATTCCCATACTTTGTCTCTCCTTTTGCATAGCAATTAGCCAACACTCATCAATAAGAACCTCATCAATAGTCCTTAGTTTAATTTGAGAAACAAAAGCAAGATTAATATCTAAGGCTTTAAATTAAGATCTAGTACTTACACCTTTTGAAGGTTCACCAATGATAAGCTCCTTAGGATGGTTCTTTGGGAATCTCCACTCCTTTGGAAGTTCTTGGATATCATCCTCTTATTGTTGTGATGGAGCTTCATGATCTTGTTATCTTTCTTCATTTACTTCCTTTGAATTGTCATCTTGATTAAAACCAAGTTTCTCAAATTCACCTATAAGATCAACAAGAACACTATCTTTCCTAAGATCAAGCTTACTAGATTCATCAAATACAACATTCATAAACTCTTCAACTACTAAATATTTCTTATTAAAGATCTATAAGCTTTTTTAATGGTGGAATAGCCTAGAAAAATGCCTTCATCAGTTTTAGAAGCAAATTTTCAAGATTATCCTTGGTGTTTAATATATAGCACTTGCATCCAAACACTTTAAGATATGAAATTTTGAGCTTTCTTCCATTCCATAACTCATAAGAGGTTTTATTTAAAATTAGTCTTTTTAAAAATCTATTTGCAATATAACATGAAGTACTAATGAATTCCACCCAAAAATATGTAAGAAGACTAAACTCATTTGGCATAGTTCTAACCATCTCTATAATAGTTCTATTTTTCCTTTCTATAACAACATTTAATTGTGGTGTTATAATACATGAAAAATTATGAGAAATGTCATATTCAATGCAAAAATTTTCAAAAGATTCATTTTCAAAATTCCTTTCCTGTGAGGCCTCGCCCAAGCACCTGTCTGATCTACTAAAGAAAATCAAAATGCTCTTTTGGGAAAGAACTCACGAGGAAGCCTTCGGGCTTATCTTTGATAGGTTTGAAAATTATTTCATAGAGTCGCCACCTTAATTTATTTTTATTTGGGAAAATTTAAGGGAAAAAACCCATTTGACTCCAATTATTACCCAAAGGGAAAAGATCACTAGCCTCGAAACCAAAGAGGATTCAAGGACTAGGTTTTCAGTTTATTTTAACAAAATAAGTTTGGCCAATGAATATAAGAGTAACTTAAAATATATTTCAGGAACAAATTAAAATGCATGAACAATTTATAATATGCATGATCATTCAATTCATCTATTTCAATAATAAAGTAGAAACATAGTTAAGGTTCGAAATAAGAGAAAGTTAATATTACAAGAAAATCCCAAACTTACGAGATACCTCCTCTAGCCCTTATGGGTTCTAGGGAAGCCACATATTCTCTAAACTAAACCTAATACCAAAGTAAAGGAAAGCAAAATAAAAGCAAGTGAAGAAGGTGATATGGGTGAAAGTTGGTTAGATTTAATTAGATTTGATGCCTAAACCAAGCATGCCTACATATCCTTTTAAATGGGAATCAGAACCCATGCAGTTCTTCCTTCTTGCGAAGGGGTTAGTTTAGCCTAGCCACTTTATCAAGTTTTGATTGATTGATTAAAAGAGGATTGAGTTAATTAATTAATTTAATTGATTACTGAGTTGATTAGCTAGCAACCTAGATGAATCAATTTAATTAACTAACTAAAAGAGGCAAGGAAATTTAGACAAAAGAAAATTAAAGGAAAAAAAGCTTACCTCAAACAGCGAGCGATGACTAGCCTTGAATGGCATGCAGCGACTGGCTTAGGATGGTAGGCAGTGGCTAACCTCTATAGTAAGTGGCGGATAGCCTCAGACGATGGGCAGCAGCTGGCTTCAGATGGCAGGTAACGGCTAACCTTAGACTACTAGTAGAGGTTAGCTTTAGATGGTAGGCAGCAGTTAGCCTTAGATGGTGGGCAACAACTAGCCTCAGACTAGAAAAATGAGCCTTAGGCAGTAGACTTACCTCAAACAAGCAAGTAGAAAGCCTTTAACTAGTTGAGTAGGAATCAAGAAGAAACCACCCAACATGAGTGTTAGGTAATGGATTTGCCTCAAATAAGTGGGCAAAAAGCCTTTAACTAGTTGAGTAGAAATCAAAGAGAAACCTCCCAACTCGTTTTGCAAAGCAATCAACAAATGTAAAGCAATTTGCTTGAAATTAATGCCTTTCCAAGCTCTCAAAGTCCATTCTTTGATGTGTGGAGAGATCTTCAATATATAGGAGGAGGATTAGAGCATAGATGGCATCAAATTCTGATGTGGGATTGCAAAAAATAGGATTTTCACTGGAGTTGTTGCAGAGAGCTTTGCAGTGCTGCAGAGCTATCTGCGGCATGCCACACAGGCTTCTAAGGCAATGTTGCAGGCCTTTGCAATAATGGGCCTATTTTGGCCCCATTTTGCCATTTTTGCCCATTCTTCCTCATTTCTCATCGTTTTTGCATATTCAAGTTACATTGTACTCGTTACTCAGTCTCGGATGATTTGAAAAGGTTCAAATGTCAAAAAGAAATGCTTTGATTTTTTTTGTTTTGAGAGCTTTCAGATTCTAGAGATTCGTTTACCTAGCCTAAGTACTTTTAAGGTTGAAACGCATACTAGAAGGTGCAAAATTAAGGGTTTATAGCTGCCCTCTCATCAGAATTGTCTTTGTCAAAAAGGCGATTATAATGATAATGAAGATGGTGAAAGGAACTAAATTAATGTCTAGGTCAGAGTTTAGATATTTGGGTGAGAGGTGTAGTTGAATTTTAAGGAAGATGCCCCCGGTATATTTAGGAGATCCATTGGCTAGTAGCATTTGATAATTGTCCTTTTTGGTAAGAGTTAAAAGTGATGTTCCTATTTGGTATAAATGATAATCTTACCCAATAGGAAAAAAGGCGACCCTGTCTGATAGGAATTAACAAAATGGTGATCCTATTTGGTCGGAAAGAAGGTGACCCTGTCTGGTAGGAATTAACAAAATGGTGATCCTATCTGGTAGGAATGATAATCTTATCAAGAAAGAATGATGATCTTGTCTGGTAAGAAAGAAGGCGACCCTATATGGTAGGAATCGACGAAGTGGTGATCCTATTTGGTAGGAATAATGATCATATCTAGTAGGAAAGAAGGTGACCCTATCTAGTAGGAATTGACAAAGTGGTGATCCTGTCTGGTAGGAGTGATAAAGTTAACCATCCTATCTAGTAGGAATGATGATCCTATCTGGTAGGAAAGAAGATGACCCTGTCTAGTAGGAAAGAAGGCGATCCTATCTGGTAGAAATTGGCAAAATGGTGATCCTGTTTGGTAAGAATGATGATCCATCTGGTAAGAAAGAAGGTGACCCTATCTGGTAGGAATCGACAAAGTGTTGATCCTGTCTGGTAAGAGTGACAAAGACAACCATCCTATCTTATAGGAATGATGACCCTATCTGGTAGGATCCTATCTTATAGGAATTGACAAAATGGTGATCCTACTGGTAGGAATGACGATCCTATTTGGTAGGAAAGAAGGCAACCTTATTTGGTAGGAATCGACAAAGTGGTGATCCTATCTAGTAAGAATGATAATCTTATCTAGTAGGAAAGAAGGCAACCCTATTTGGTAGGAATTGACAAAATGGTAATCCTATATGTTAGGAATGATGATCCTATTTGGTAGGAATGATGAACCTATCTTGTAGGAATGATGATCCTATATGGTAGGAATGATGATCCTATTTAATGCAAAAATGCTAGAAAATTATAGAACCTGATACCTTGAACCTGTGAAGGGTCAATCCTAATATAAAAGTGTTGTTCTTTGGGAGAAAGATGCTCCCATTTTAGAAAGGTGAATATTTGGAAGGGAGGTGCCCCCACTTTAAAATGATAAAGGAAAGTGGATTGGTCATTTGATTTTTGGTTGATTGGCTAGCTTAGAGGTAAAATGGGCATATCAAGTGTGAGGCTAGTTAGTTCAGCCTAGGAAGAAGTCATTATGGGAGGTCAAGCAATGTGTAGTCTTGGAAAAGGTCAGGCTAGTTAATTTAAAAGACTTAGATGGGTCTAATTTTGGAGAAAATTTAGTTTGAGGCTGGGTTGGAAAGCTTAATCAAGAGGCTCAGGTCTTTAGAGATGATTTGGTTGAAAGTTTTGGGGAAGGTCAGTTTCTAGCACTTATCCTCATAGAAGTTCATATGAAAGGCTTAGTCAGGTCTGGCACTTCAGCTTGGTCAGATTACAACCTTTGGGGAGTTTATTTGGAAGACTTTGTCATGTTCTGCCTTAGGCTTGATTATGTCTAGCTTAAAGGAAAGGTCAGGCTAAGAAATTAGTTAGGGAAGGCTTAGTCAGATTTGGCCTTAAAGGAGATTATGGTTTTTATAAATGAAGGTTTTTGTGAATGGGCTTCATGTTGAAAGCTTTAAGGCTTGGGCTTCATGGTGAAGGCTTTTTAGGAGTGGTTTTATAGTAAAGGCTTTTAGGCTTGGGCATCATAGTGAAGGCTTTTTAGCAGTGGTTTTTATGGTGAATACTTTTTGGTTTTTATGGTAAAGACTTTTGTGCTTGGGCTTCATGGTGAAGGCTTTTTAGGAGTGGTTTTTATGGTGAATGCTTTTTAGGCTTCATGGTGAAGGCTTCTTAGTTTGAGCTTCATGGTAAAGGCTTTTGGGCTTGGGTTTCAGGGTGAAGGCTTAAAGGCTTTTGCTTAAAAGGCTTTGTCAACTTGGACTTTTCTACAAGGGTACTTTGGACATCTTTGGAAGATGGTTGCTTTATCTTAGGTGTGGTGGTAAAGGTTTTAGTCACAGGCTCATGGATGAGGGTTTGCCCTTTGATATGGATGGATAAAATTTTCTTGCCCATCATATAGTTGGTTGACCTTAACTCTGTTGGACTTCATAAGTGATATAATTTGCTAAGGAGACTTAGTCTTTTCAAGGATAATGAGATTTTGCCAAAGAGACAAGGAATGACTTGAGTAGTTTGAGCCTTTCTTAAGCTTTGCAACACATAACTTGATTTTGGTTATGCTAAAGAAAGCAGGCTTTAAGGATGATGAGTCTTGAAAGACTTAGGATCATCAATTCTACCTATAAGCCTAGCCCTTAAAAGATGATGAGACTTTGCTAAAGAAAGGGTTGTACAAGGCTTGAGTCATGAGTTTTAAGCTTGAAAGGTTGGTATTATTTTTCCAACAAGGTTGGGGATTATACATTATGAAGTTTAGGAATTGTTCAAAGGTGGGTTGGAAATTCTGAAAAGGATCAGGGAGGTTGTTTTGTTTTGCTATTTATAGCATGATTCATGGAAAAAAAAAAAAAAAAAAGCCAAGCTAATCTTGTCATTTTGAGATTGAAGAGAGATTTAGGGTGACACTTTATTAGCTTGAATGTAGATGACAAATTGGCTGAAAAAAGGTGCCCAAAGGAGTGGCTGAAAGATTGATGAGAAGAGATAACTTAGGGATCATGCTCGCAATGAGAGATAGGAACATGATAGACTAGCAATGTGAGAGATTGTGCCTAAGCTCTTTGAGCTAAGCGATGAGATGAATTAATAAAAGATAATGATAACTTAAAAGGATATACCTCCATTGTGAAATAAGAGCATAGAAGACAATATCACTTTAGAGAATGAACCCCTAGTAAGGATGGATGACTTTGAAAATATGAGACGAGACAAATTGATTGAAGAGGATTTGATAAACTTTGAATGATATGAAGGAAGATGACTAGGATGAGCTTTCTCTCTCTCTCTCTCTCTCTCTCTCTCTCTTTCTCTTTCTCTTTTTCCTTAGCTCTAACTTTTGCCTAAGCTACCCTTTTCGGTTTTTAACTTAGCGAGCTTGGATTAATGAAATTTGGGAGAAAATATTCTACCATGATTTGTAGCTTTTCTTCACTTTGAAAGGCTCTAACCTTTAAATTTTGAATTTGACAAATCTTGTTGCCCCTTGTTAAGGTGTATCGTTTGATTTTGTGTTTTAATTATTTGATGAGAGGTCTATTTCTTGACCTTCTTTGGTTAGGAGCTGGCAAAGCAATTATTGATGGCACCTTAATTATGGAAGATTTAATTGATGTTCATTTCTCTTTTTTTTTTTTAAAGCTCATCCATGTATAAAACAAGAAAGACAAGTGCACAAATAATTAAAAAGATGGGAATGTTTTATTGCAATGAAAAATTTTATTACAAGATAACAAAAAATGGACTGACATGATCAATGAAAAATATCCAAAAAGAAAAATAAGTTGACAGACCTATACTCAAATTTAGACTTTGAGATTTGGACAAACTCAAACTCAGACTTGGATTTCAATCTCAGATAGGTCAAATTAGCCAAACTTAAACTCTTCCATGTTATGCCACTTAGGGTTGAGATAAGGTGGGGTTGAATTGGATTTTATTTTAGGAGGGATGATGGCACCACTATCAATTAGATCCTAGATTGTATGTCTCAAAGCTTTGCATGTGTTGATTTAGTGCCTTGCTACTTGATGATATTCACAATATTCATTGGGGTGGTAGCTCTTTGGTAAGGGATTAGGAGGGACTCTTAGTTCCAGGGATCTTACCATTTTTGCCTCCAAAGCCTTCTTATAAACCATTGCTAATGGAACTCCCAAATCTATGAAAGCCCTTCGTTGAGATTTTAAGGGTCGCCTGCTAGTTACGGAAGCTACCTCCATACTCTCCCACTCGACATCTATGAGGGGAGTGTAGGTGTCCATATCCTTCCATTCAGTAGAGGCAAGGGGAGTGGAGGTATTGCTCTCCTTACACCTTTTTTTCATTATGGGGGTTTGCTCTAGTGCCTCAATGCTGAGGTTCAAATGTCTTTTGATAGCATAAGTTTTCCTTGCTTTAAAAAAGGATTCAAAGAAAAGGCAAGGTTAGTATCTAAGACTGATGGCATAGCTGAGGCTAAAAAGGCATTGGTGTGTGAGATTGAGGATGTAAAATCATGAGTCATGTCAATGGTAGGTGCAGCATTGATAGGCTTAGCTTGGTTCAGCATTCCTCTCACTTCATCCATCATAAGTTGGTGTTGGAAACTCAAAGCATTAGTGAAAGTAGAAGTAAGATGGATTATGGTAATATTAAAACTGGATTGTTGGCTAGCTAAAGCCTAGTTGAAATTGGCTCGTTGAGCGTCTAGGGTGGAGATGAGAATAGCTTGAAAGTTCTCTTATTGCCTCTTGAGTAGGTTGGTTAGAGCTCCCATGTCAGTCAAGCTTGTCATTGGTAACTTACGAACTAAGTCAAAGAATAAAGTTTTAAGGAAAAAAATTCCTTTTGATGTTGTGAGCTAACTACATTTGGGCTTGTAAGGATTTCTTAAGGTTGCATAGGCCAAGGTCTCAAGTTTAAGGTATCAGGTTGAACTAAAGGCACTGGACTTAAGGTAGTGAGATGGGCCAAAGGTATTGGGTTTAGGGCATTGTGTTAGGTCAAAGATATTGGGCTTAGGGTAGTGTGTTGGGCCAAAAATATTAGGCTTAGGGTAGTGTGTTGAGCCAAAGGTATTAGGTATAGGGTATTGTGTTGGGTTAAAGGTATTGGGGATAGAGTAGTGTATTGAACCAAAGGTATTGTGTTTAGGGTATTGTGTTGGGTCAAAGGTATTAGGCTTAGGGTAGTGTATTGGATCAAAGGCATTTGGCTTAGGGTGGTGTCTTGATGATTTGAGTATAAGCTATAGGCATCTATCAATCTAGGGGTAATGCATTGGTTTCGAAGGTAATGGGTCAAGGATGTTGGGCAACCGTGTCTTGTGGCTATGTTGGTAAGGTATAGGTAAAAAGAAGGGTAGAGATGTTTTTAAGTTACGATTTAGGGTGAAGACATTTTGGGTAAGGTTAAGGTAACAATGTTTAAGGTTAGAGGTGTTTGAGGTCAAGGATAGGGAAATGAGGTTTTAGGTTTAGGGCTAGGGTATTGGTGTTTAGGTTAGAGGCCAAGGTAATGGGGTAAGGTTTAGGGTAATGGCTTAAGGTTTGTAGGGGCAAAGGTGAATGGAATAGAGGTAAAAGTGTTTAAGGTTTCAAAGTGAAGGTGTTAGGATAAAAGTGAGTATATAACCCCTATTCGGTTCAAGGTATAACCTAGACTAGAGATGAATGCATATTTGTTATACAATATAGATGCATGATATACATGGGAAAAATATTTTCGTGAGAATGCAAAGATGTAAGGTTTTAATTATGGTACATACAACCTAAGGTTAGGATCAAGGTTAGCTCAATTTTAGGTACTCGTCATACTAGAGCAGCAATATACCTAACCACATGTGAGTCAAAGAGCCTCGTATGGGTCTAGCAGTACGTGCATGCTCATTGCACCTTTGAAGGGATCAAAGGATTCATCATAGGGTGGATGATTTTACTATCAGCGAATAGACCCAAGGAGGATTACCCACTCAATGCTACTCACTATCCATTATTTTCCTAAAACTAGTCTGAATGGAAAAAAGCCTATGCAAGTGATGCATGCAAAGTCACAATCATATTAAAAGGCCAAACTCTTTTTAAACCAATTATTAGTCCACTTATTTCTTCTTTTATTAAAAGAAAGTTAGTACCCAGTGGAGTCGCTAGCTGTGAGGCCTCGCCCGAGTACTGATCTGATCCACTAAAGGGAATCAAAATGCTTATTTAGGAAAGAACTCATGAGGAAGCCCTCAGGCTTGTCTTTGATAGGTTTGAAAATTATTTCTTAGAGTCACCATCTTAATTTATTTTTATTTGGGAAAGTATAAGGAAAAAACCCATTTGACTCTAATTATTACCCAAAGGAAAAAGATCACTAACATCAAAACCAAAGAGGATTTGGGCACAAGATTTTTGGTTTATTTTAACAAAATAAGTTTGGCCAATGAATATAAGAGTGACTTAAAATATATTTCATGAACAAATTAAAATGCATGAATAATTTATAATATACATGATCATTTTAATAATAAAGTAAAAACATAGTTAGGGTTCAAAATAAGAGAGTTAATATTACAAGAAAATCCCAAACTTAGGGGGTACCTTCTCTAACCCTTATAGGTTCTAGGGAAGTCACATATTCCCCAAACTAAACCTAATATCAAAGTAAAGGAAAGCAAAATAAAAGCAAGTGAAGAAGGTGATAGGGGGGAGAGTTGGTTAGTTTTAATTAGATTAAATGCTCGAACCAAGCATGCCTATGTATCCCTTTGAATGAAAATCAGAACCCATGTAGTTCTCCCTTTTTGTGAAGGGATTACTTTAGCCTAGCCACTTTATCATGTTTTGATTGATTAATTAAAAGAGGGTTGAGTTAATTAATTAATTTAATTGATTATCGAATTTAATTAGCTAGCAACCTAGATGAATCAATTTAATTAACTGACTAAAGAGGCAAGGAAATTTAGATAAAAGAAAATTAAAGGAAAAGAAGCTTACCTCGGATGGCGGGCGATGACTAGCCTCAAATGGCGTGTGGTGGCTAGCTTAGGATGGCAGGCAATGGCTAACCTCGACAGTGATCGACGAATAGCCTCGGACGATGAGCGACAGCTGGCTTTGGATGGCAGGCGGTGGCTAGCTTCAGATGGCAAGTAGCAATTAGCCTTGGATGGTGGGAGGAGACTAACTATGGACTGGAAAAATGAGCCTTGAGCAATAGAGTTGCCTCGAATAGACAGACGAAAAGTCTTTAATTAGTTGAGTAGGAATCAAGGAGAAATCACCCAACACGAGCCTTGGACAATAGATTTGCCTTAAACAAGTAGGCAAAAAGCCTTTAACTAGTTGAGTAGGAATCAAAGAGAAACTCAAACTCCCCAACTCATTTTGCAAAGCAATGAGCAAATACAAAGTAGTTTGCTTAAAATTAATGCTTTCCCAAGCTCTCAAAGTTCGTTCTCTAAAGTGTGCAGAGGTCCTCTATATATAGGAGGAGGATTGGAGCATAGAAGGCATCAAATTCCAATGTGGGATTAGAAAAAAATAGGGTTTTTGCTAAAGTTTCCACATAGAGCTTTGTGGCGCCGCTGGCTTTTGCAGCAACGAACCTATTTTCGCTCGTTTTGCCATTTTCGCTCATTCTTGCTTGTTTCTCATCCATTTTTCACAATTTTAGTTGTGTTGTACTCATCACTCAGTCCCGAATGATTTGAAAGGGTTCAAATGTTAAAAAGAAATGTTTTGATTTTTTGTTTTGAGAGTTTTTAGCTTCTAGAGGTTCGTTTACTAAGCCTAAGTGCTTCTGAGATTCAAACGCAAACTAGAAGGTGCAAAATTGAGGGTTTACATTTCCTTGATCACTTTTGATTTTGGAAATAAAATATCCTTTTTCATTTTGAAATCTTTTTGCAAGATTTTTAAATGCATTAAAAGCATCACTTTTATAAGTTAAGAAACTAAACCAAGTTAATCTAGAATAGTTATTAATAAGTACATAGGCATAAAATTTTTCACCGAAACTAGCAACTTTACCAAGTCCAAATAACTCCATATGCACAAGTTAAAGAGGTCTAGAAGTACTTAATACATTTTTAGCTTTGAAAGAAGATTTGTGTTGCTTCCCCATTTGGTATGGTCCACATATTTTGTCCTTTGGGCATTTGATCTTTGGTTGCCCATCTACCAGCTCATCCTTTCAAAGGCTATGAAGAAGTTCCATGCTAACATGACCAAGCCTTCCATGCCAAAGGCATGACTCATTGCTAATAGACACAAGATACTTGAAATTGTGGTTAGCTAAATTGTATAAGTTAATTATGTAGGTATTGCCATCTCTTTCCCCTTTAAGTATCACTTTGTCATATTTTAGGTCATAAAAGAATTTCTTCTTTTGTTGATATGAAAAATCTTTTGGGAGTTCCCTAGCAATAAGAAAATTTGCAAAATCCGCAAACCAAGGAAATTGAGGATTAGGATTAGAACCACTTACCAAACTTACTATAGCATAGAGCTGCTCATCAGGGAAGTTGTCATCAATATCCTCTTCTTTCAACTGCTCCAAGTTTAGATTCTCTAATATGGACAAATGATCTGCTACAAGGTTTTCTGCTCCTTTCTTGTCCTGTATCTCCAAATCAAATTCTTGTAGCAATAACACCTATCTAATCAATCTAGGCTTTATATCCGATTTTGAGAACAAGTATCTCAAAGCCGAGTGATCCATGTAAACCACTACCTTTGACAAGATCAAATGTGAATGAAATTTGTCAAAAGCAAAAACAACAGCCAACAGCTCTTTCTCTATGGTGGTGTAGTTAGCTTGAGCCTCATTAAGTGTTTTGCTAGCATAATCGATAGGCTGAAAATGTTTCTCCTTCCTTTGGCCCAAAACTGCCCCTACTGCGAAGTCGCTCGCATCACACATCAACTCAAAGGGAAGATTCCAATCAGGGCCCATCATGATCAGAGCATGTATCAACTTCTCTTTTAAAATATTAAAGGCTTTTAAGCACTCTCCATCAAAGATAAATTTAGCATGATAAATTTAGCATCCTTCTCGAGCAACCTTGTCAAAGGGCGAGCAATTTTTGAGAAGCCTTTGATAAACCTCTGATAAAACTCAACATGCCCCAAAAAGCTTCCAATCGCCTTCACAAATGTAGAAGGTGGTAATTTTTCAATGGTTTCGATTTTTTCTCAATCCACCACAATACCCTTGCACGAAATCTTCTGCCCTAAAACTATACCTTGGCTAACCATAAAGTGACACTTCTCCTAATTGAGCACAAGATGGGTCTCTTCACACCGAATTAAAACTCTCTCCTAATTTAGTAGACAGTCATCAAAGGAGTCCCTATGGACTAAAAAGTCATCCATGAAAACCTCCATGATATCTTTAATCAACTCGTCAAAAATTGCCATCATGCACCATTGGAAAGTGGCTGGTGCATTGCACAAACCAAATGGCATTCTCCTATACGCAAAAGTACCATAGGGACATGTAAAGGTTGTTTTTTCTTGGTCTTCTAGAGCAATAAGAATTTGAAAGTAACCCAAAAGACCATCCAAAAAATATTAGTGTTCATGTCCAGATAACCTTTCTAACATTTGGTCAATGAAGGGTAAAGGAAAATATTCTTTTCTGGTTGCATCATTTAACTTCTGGTAGTCAATACAAACCCTTCATCCAGTGACCATTCTTATAGGGATGAGTTCATTATTCTCATTAGGCACTACGATCATTCCTCCTTTCTTTGGTACTACTTGAACCGGACTCACCCAGGAGCTATCCAAAATTGGATAGATAATTCCTGCATCAAGTAATTTGATCACCTCAGCCTTCACTACCTCCTTCATCTTCGAGCTTAGTCTCCTCTATGGCTGCACAATTGCTTTAAACTCATCCTCCATAAGTATTTTATGAGTGTAGAATGATGGATTTATACCCTCAATGTCTGCTATCTTCCATGCTATTAACTTCTTGTATTTTTTTAGCATTTCAATCAATCTAGCTTTTTTCTGGAAAGATAAGCTAGCATTCAAATTATCAGTAACTTCTTTCCCTCTTTCAAAAATCCATACTCAAGATGCTCAGGGAGGAGTTTAAGTTCCAGAACAGGTGGGTCTACTATAGAAGGCCTCATCTTCTCTTCCTTGGGCATTTCAATTGTTTCAAATGCCCGACTCTTAAATGATTTGTTTGCCTCCAAATAAACCAGCTACTCTCCTGCTTCTTGATCTTCAACATTTTCCTACACCAAACACAACTTAAGGGGATCCTTGGAAATAATGTTAGCAATAAAATTGACGGTTTCATGCTCAATAACATCATCGCATGAATCCATCTCATTAAGTTTAAGTGGGTACTTCATAGCATTAGTAGTATGAAAGATAATTTTTTTGCTCTTCACTCTTAAAGTCAATGTGCCATCATGGACATTAATAAAGGCATGGGCTGTATTCAAGAATGGTTACCAAGTATAAGTGAAACATCTGCATCCTCATCCATATCAATGATGACAAAGTCATTGGGGAAAAAAAATTCCCAGACTTTTACCAACACATCTTCCAAAATCCCTCGAGGATGTACCACAGACTTATCAGCTAGCTGAATAGTCATATATGTTGGTTTGGGTTCTCTAATACCTAATTCTTTAAACATCTTGTAGGGCATAACACTAATCCTAGCCCCCAAGTCAGCTAAGGAATTTTCAATTGAAAGGTTACCTATGTAACATGGAATATTAAAACTACCAGGGTCTTTCAACTTCTTAGGTAACCTTCTTTGCAAAATTGCCGAGCCCTTTTCTGACAAATGCACAAATGATACCTCTTCAAGCTTTCTTTTGTTAGAAAGTAGCTCTTTTAAAAATTTAGCATATTTGGGCATTTGTGATAAAGCCTTAACATATGGTATGTTAATATGAAGTTGCTTAAATAATTCACAAAACTTACCGAACTGAGCATCCATTTTATCCTTATGCAAACGAGCTGGATATGGCACTTGAGGCCGATACTCCTTTACCATCGGGCAGGCTCTTGTGTTGCTTCTTTTCTTTCTTTCTCTACTGCTACCTTTCCCTCTCTACGACTTCTTTTTCAGCTTATTTGTCAATGGCACCCTGTGCCCTTTCCTCAATCGCTTCTTCTTGATTTTTCTTAACAGCCCCATCAACTTGCTTACCACTCCTTAAAGTGATTACTTTCAGCTGTTCTTTCAGGTTTGCCTTGGTGTTACTAGGCAAACTTCCTTGCGGTCAATCACTAAGCAATTTAGTAATCTGGCCCATCTGATTCTCTAAATTATGAATGGAGGCCTGTTGATTCCTAAGTACTGTCTTAACTGCCTTGTGCCTCTAATCAGACGACTCAATAAATTTCTCCATCATTTCCTCTAAAGAAGTCTTCTTAGGTGGAGCTTGTTGGTATTGAGGCTGCTACTGAAATCTAGGTAGAGGTCTCAAGTTAGACTGATTACCCCAAGAGAAATTAGGATGGTTCCTCCACCCTAAATTATATGTATTGTTGTAGGGGTTGTTCTGCTGCCTTAGAGCATTTCCCATGTAATCTACCTGCTCTGGCTTGGCAAAATTATTGCCACTTTGGCAATATTGAATTTGGTGTCCTCCCTCACACCAATCACAACACATCACTTGAGCTTATCTTACTGATGAAGATGCTGTCAAGGAATCCATTTTTTTGTTCATGGCTTTTAGCTGAGTGGTCAATGCAATAATTAGGTCCACCTTATGTGAACCACCTCTGCTAATCCTTCTATGATCTCTAGGGACTTGCCACTGATAGTTTGTGAGGGCCATGTCTTCAATCAAGTCCCTTGCCTCTTCAGGTGTCTTGTTATTGATGGAATGTAACAACCCACACCCACCCTAGGAATTTCATGATAAATTGCTTGAATTAGAATTTATAAGGTTAAGTGTGTGCTTGTGTGAAAATTTGTGATCTAAGTGATTGATGAGTATGTGGCATATTAAATTAATTTTAATATGCATAATATGTGTTGCCAATGTGAAATAAATGATTTACATGAAGTGCATTTGCATAAAAGAATTTATTTTAAATAAAATGAAATTTCATGCATAAAATAATTTTTAAGCATAAAATAATTTTATGGGTATTTTTAAAATATTTTTAAATAAATATTTTTGAGGGAAATATTCCAGAATTAAAAAGAAAAATATTATTTTTATTTTAAATCCTTTTAGCTGAAATTTTTAAAGAAAAAGCCCAATTACCCAAAAGCCCACTACACAAAAATGCTCCTAACCTAATTCATTAAGGGTAAAAGTGGAAATTCCACTCCAACCCTAATATATATTCAAATTTTCGGCCAGCAAGGGTTTTCCAGCAGCCATTCTCTTATTCTTTCTATATTCTGACAGAAAAACCTGTCAAAATAATTCTCTCTATCGAAATATCAAAAACACTTTGCCGTTTCGCGATTTCATGACCGTAATCGTAAGTTTTTATTCTCTTTCGCTTTCTAAACTGTTTTCTATGAAATAAATTATGCGAAAATTATTTTGAACTGTTTGATTACTGATTTCTACAAATTCAATTCTTTTTTAGTGAATTTTTGGGAGAGAAAATTTATTTTCTATCAAAAATACGATTCTTTCCACAAGATTTCTCCAAAGGTGAATTCTATAACTTAAAATCACAATTTTATTGCATAAACATCATAAAGGGGGGGGGGGGGGGGAGAGGTTGATTTGTACTTGTTTGCATTCTAAACTGATTTTTGATTTGTTTTGATGAAAAATATTGCATGAAATAATATTTATGCATATTTCTGCAATGACCGAAAAGTTTCGAAAAACAAAGGAGTTCAAGGTTTTCGTGTTAAGACTTGGAAATTGGAAAATTTTATTTTTTCATGAATACATGGCTGCTGATTTGTGTGAATTGATGTTCTAACATGATATTTGTTTTGTTTAGATGAAAAATAATGACTTGAATCATGTGTCTGTTTATCGCTGAAATAAACGAAATGCGCGGAAAGCACAGAAACTCATAATTTTTCACCTAAGCCTTTGAACTTAGAATTTTTTTGTATAAACTCTACCTATGGCTGCCGATTCATTGAGGAATGTATTCTAAACTGATATTTTCAATGATTGAATGAAAAATAATGGTTTAAACAACCTGTTTGCATATTTCTGAAATGACCGAAAAATACCGAAAACAAGAAAACTCACGTTTTGTGCACTATAATGCAAAAGATTGAATTTTTATATATTAATGGCACCAATAGTGGCCAATTCTTATGGATTTGGGTTCTAAAATGATTTTTGTTATGTTTACATGAAAAATCTTGGTTCAAACTATGTTTTTACATATTTCTAAAATAAACGGAAAACACGAAAAGAAGAAGAATTTGGTTTTCACCTTAATGATGCATTCGGCCTACATGAACAATTGTGTCCAAATGTTTATAAATTTTATGTGATGTGTCTTGGTGAATGTTGACACATATGTATGTGTGATAGATGATGAAATTGCATGTTAGTTGAAAGTATGATCCTAGATGAGCTAAATGCATTATGGTATACTTAAGGTATCTTAACCTTGTATTGTGGTTAGAATGCAAATGTGATTGAGGAATTTGGAACTAGATGTCATGATGACTTGATGATGAATATATGATTATGAGTTAATGAAGTAAAAGGGATCATAAGAGTTAAGTATGATGTTTGAAGGATTAATTGTTAATTTGACATGTATGGAAGTGTGAAGTGAACTAAGATAATTGACAAGTGAATTGATATTGGGGTAATGATAATGTGATGACCTTAAAAGGGTATTGACATGATTGCAATATGTTTTCATGTGAGCCTATAAGGCCTAAGTATGCAAGACTTATAAGTCAAAGTGATATGTGCAACTGATGAGTACACCTATGTGTGGACTCTAAGTGTATGTGTATGTTATATGTACATGGGTTTTATATATAATGATTTATTTTAAGTCTTCTGCAAATTATGGTATTTATCTAAATGTTTTAAATGAGTTAACAAAGAAGGTTCGGTAAGATCCTAGGCATGATTGTTATATGTTAATGGGTTCTACAGGTGTGGGTGACCTTATGTCTCCCCATGTTCTAGGACCATCGTATCTCATAAGGTTGGGATGTGACAAAGGTGGTTTCAGAGCCGTAGTTTTTAAAAGTCTAGTTTAGGCTTGATTTATGTGACTTTATTAAGTAAAATCTTGGAGCATAGGAATTTTCCTGTCATGTCACTTGCAATCTATCGCTCGCATAGTTCTGTGAAATCCTAGTAGATTAGTAATCCTTATTATTGTTTGCTTGCCTTACCATTCTTCTGGCAGATGACCAAGAAGATTACGCCTACTCGAGGACCGTGACCTAGAGCACCCCGTGTGACTTGTAAGAGGACTTGGCCAGAGATGTTTGAGAAAGTTGTAATTGTGATTTACCCTACGAAAGAGAAGACCCCTGACGAAGAAGAGGACCCCGAGGAGCGCTTAGATCCTGATTGGGTATATAGTAAGGTTCAAAAATTAGAGTATAACTGTTCATACTTGAAAGAGGAAAATTGATGTCTTAAGGTAATGATTCGAACACTGAGAAAGGATATGGAGCAGCTCAGGTCAGGGATTGTTGAGCATAGAGGGGATTACTCGCTAGTGAGGTTTGCATCTTCAACTAATCACCATCAAGATAGAGATCTTCTTTGCTATCGATGTGGTAGTAGTGGCCATGTCGCTCTTGATTGCTCTAGAGGTGGACACGATAATTAGGTCGAGTAGATATGACGATCGACGTAATGGCATAGCACTTTATATGATATGAATGATCTTCCCTTGATTGCCTAGTTACCTAGGATGAGATGATTTCCTTCATTATTATGCTATAGTGTGATATTATGAGATATATGCAATATGATTATGATGTGTGATATGTGTAAAACTGTGTGATATGTGATGTATCTATGACATGTGCTTAGTAATTGGACATGGTAAATGCATGATAATGTGTGCTAGGATAAGGCAGAGGATAAATGGGTAGGATAGGGGATTAGTACTAAATTCCCTTACTATGATAGACAGAATGCCTCCCAAGAAGAAAGTTCACACAGTCGTCTAATCCGTTAGGGCTAATGACGATGTTATATTGGACACCGCATCGAATGCTGCCTCTGTACCTATACAGTCAAGAGAAAGATCCGACTCGAGGGCACCGACCATGGGCTCTAGTGAGCAAGCGACTTTGCAAGAAGTACATGCCATGCGCGAAGAAATGAGAGATTTGTGCAAGGAACTGGACGAGCTACGAGCTTAAAGGCGGGAAGCGGCACTGACTCAAGAAAGGAATGAAGTTACGCCACCTGCGATAGTGACACCTGCTCAGAGGGAGAGGAAATGACTACCCAATGAGGGAATGACCATGGCGAAATTTAAGAAGCTACAACCGCCTACCTTTTGTGGTGAGGAAGGAGATGACCCTCATGAATTTTTAGATGAGATGGATAAGCTAGTCCGTCATTTATCTTGCTCAGATGCTCGAGTGATTGAGTTGGTAGGACTCCAACTCAAGAAAGAAGCTTGGTATTGGTATGAGAGGAATATCGAGGAACAACTTTATGGAGCTGACCCACCTATATGGGCAGAATTTAAGCAAGAAGTAATGGATCAGTTCTTGCCAGAAGGAGAAAGGCAAGATAGGGCGTGCAGTTCAAGCAACTGAAGCAAAGGCCATAAATGTCTATGTCAGATTATGCTAAGGAGTTTAACTGACTTAGTTGTTTCACTGTCAACATCATTCCTACCAAAGCAAGTTGTGTCAATCATTTCCTTAGAGGATTGATTATGCCTCTATTCAATTTGTTGGCGGCAAACGAGTTTCCAACCTTAGCTAAGCTCATAGACAAGGCCAAAGTCATGGAAAAGAGATACAAGGTGGAGAGAGCCGAACGAGCGGAATGAGACCAGAAGGGAAGGCATAAGAACAAAGGTCATAAAGGACAGCATGGAAATGGAGGGGAGCAAAGGAAGGAGTTTCCATCATTTGGACCACGAAATGGTCAAACTAAGCAAGAGAGCCCCACATGCGGCAAATGTGGAAGGAAACATCCTGGAGTCTGCTAGAAAGATATTGGCGCTTACTTTAAGTGTAGGCAAATGGGGCATTTCATAAAGGATTGCCCTCAGATGAGGAGCCAAGGGAGTGAGACCACGGTATGACCATAACCCAAACCATTCCAAACGTAAGGACAAGGAGTCAAGGACAAAGGACCAACGGTTGGGAATGCACCGACGACAGAAAATAAGGGCAAAGGTCGAGTCTTTGCATTAAATCTGCAAGAGGCTCACGATTCGCACACCGCCATCATAGGTATCATCCCCATCCAAAGTTCTAGCGCAAAATGTTTAATTGATTCTGGTGCTACCCACTTATTTGTGTCGCCTTGTTTTGCTAAGTATTTGGGTATAGATAAGGAATTGATAAGTGAGCCATTAGTAATAACAACTCCTTTAGGGGAAGTGATGGAAGTAGAGTATGAGTATAAGGGTTGTGAAGTAGACATTAATGGACAAACACTTTTGATAGTATTGCTAGAATTGGACGTACTAGAATTCGATGTGATATTAGGGATGGACTGGTTGTATGAGCATAGAGCTTGTATCGACTGTAGGAAGAAACTTGTCGAGTTTTAAACTAGAGATGGGAAGGAGTTTATGTACCAAGGAGATAGGAATGAGAATCCTTTGAACTTGATATCGGCCTTAGGAGCGAGGCAGATGTTAAGGAAAGGATGCAAAGCGTATCTAGCTCACATAGTCGACACTGACAAAGAAACTGCTATTCGAGACAAGAGCATTCCAATAGTGGATGAGTTCATGGATGTCTTTCCAGAAGATTTACCTGGATTACCCCCTGATCGTGAGATCGAGTTCAACATCGAATTGTTACCTGGTACGCAACCAATATCGATACTGCCATATTGTATGGCACCAATGGAGCTGAAGGAGTTAAAGATGCAATTGCATGATCTACTCGATAAGGGCTTCATTCGACCAAGCAGTTCTCCATGGGGCACTCCAGTGTTATTCGTGAAGAAGAAAGATGGATCGTTTCGAATGTGCATCAACTATCGTCAACTTAACAAAGTCACCATAAAGAATAGATACCCGTTGCTGAGGATCGATGATCTTTTTGATTAATTACAAGGAGCTGGTCATTTCTCTAAGATTGACTTAAGGTCCAGCTATCATTAACTAAAGATTCAAGGAGAAGATATCTGCAAGACTACTTTCCATACTAGATATGGGCACTACGAGTTCATGGTTTTGCCATTCGGTTTGACGAATGCTCCTGCTACTTTCGTGGACTTGATGAATTAAGTTTTCAAGCCATTCCTTGACAAGTTCATGATCGTATTCATCGATGACATCCTAATCTATTAAAAGAATAAGAGGAATGTAAAGAACATCTGAGGGTCATACTTTAAACGTTACGTGATCACTAACTCTACGCTAAGTTATCTAAGTGTGAGTTTTGGATGGAGTCGATCAACTTTCTTGGACAAGTAGTAAGTAAGGAAGGAATTCAAGTTAATCCTAAGAAAGTTGAGGTAGTAGTGAATTGGCTAAGGCCCACAACAGTTTCTGAAGTACGAAGTTTCTTGGGTATGGCGGGATATTATCGTAGATTCATGCAGGGCTTTTCTAAGATAGCAGCCCCCTTCACCAAGTTGACAAGAAAACAAGTTAAGTTTAATTGGGAAGAGTCCTGTGAGAAGAGTTTTCAAAAACTCAAAGAGTGTTTGGTATCGGCCCCAGTCTTGACATTACCTGAAGGAGAAGAAGGATTCACAATCTATTGCGACGCTTTGAGAGTAGGACTTGGGTGCGTCTTGATGTAAAATGGTAAAGTCATCGCCTATGCATCACGACAACTAAAGAGACATAAAGTGAATTATCCTACTCACGATTTAGAATTAGCTGCAGTAGTGTTCGCTTTAAAGATCTGGAGACATTACATGTATGGGACGAAGTGTGAGATCTACACGGATCATAAAAGCCTTCAATATATTCTGAGCCAAAGAGACCTCAATCTAAGACAAAGGAGATGGATTGAACTATTGAAGAATTATGACTGTTAGATTCTCTATCATCCCAGGAAGGCAAACATAGTGGCAGATGCCTTGAGTCAAAAGTCGATGGGAAGCCTAGCCCATACGGATGTGAGAAAAGGGCCGATTGTGAAGGAGCTAAAGGAATTGTTTAATCAAGGATTGAGACTGGAGATTGGAGGATCAAGAGTTCTATTGGCTCATTTCCAAGTAAGATATAAATCAGACACCTTACTGTGCTCATCCTGGAACTACTAAGATGTACCACAATGTGAAAGCAAATTATTGGTGGCCTAGATTGAAGAAAGATGTAGCTAAGTTTGTAGCATCCTGCCTGACTTGCCAATAAGTCAAGTACGAACATCAACGACCCTCAGGATTGCTACAAGAGATTCGATTACCTGAATGGAAGTGGGAGCGCATCACTATGGACTTCATTGTTGGTTTACCTAGAACCTCCAAAGGATATGATTCTATATGGGTCATAGTAGATAGATTAACAAAGTCTACCCATTACCTAGGAGTTAAAACCACTTATTCTATAGCTCAGTATGTGCAGTTATATATAGATGAGTTCGTGAAACTATATGGAGTGCCAATTTCTATCATCTCTGATCGAGGAACGCAATTCACCTCAAGGTTCTGGCAAAAGTTACAAGAAGCGTTAGGAACACAATTAGATTTTAGTATAGCATTTCACCCTCAAACGGATGGCCAATCTAAAAGAACGATTTAAACACTTGAGGACATGCTAAGAACGTGTGTCTTGGATTTTGGTGGTAGCTGGGATAAGTATTTACCCCTGATTGAATTTGCCTACAACAATAGCTATCATTCATCCATTGGCATGGCGCCATACGAAGCATTGTATGGGAGAAAGGGTCATTCTCTGATTTGTTGGATTGAACCTGGAGACAAGCATATAGAAATGCCTGAATTGCTTAAGGAGACCACCGAGAAAGTACCAATAATTCAAGATCGACTGAAGACGGCATTCAGTCGACAAAAGAGTTACGCGGACCCTAAGCAAAAGGAAGTCCAATATGCCATGGGAGATCACATGTTCTTAAAGGTCTCACCAATAAAAGGAGTTATGAGATTTGGCAAGAAAGGGAAATTATCACCTCGTTTCATAGGTCCTTTTGAAATCTTAGATAAGGTTGAAGAAGTGTCTTATAGACTTACCCTGCCTCCAACTTTGGCGCATGTACACTCAGTGTTCCACATTTCCATGTTAAGGAAATATGTTCCGGATACATCGCACGTTCTTTTACCTCCAGACGTTACATTAGATGAACAACTATCTTATGAGGAGTCACTAATAGCTATAGTGGATCGACAAGTAAAGAAGTTAAGAAATAAGGAGATACCCATGATTAAGGTTTAGTGGCAAAATCATGGGATAGAGGAGTGCACTTGGGAAGCGGAGGAGGAAATGTGACGAAAGCATCCTCAGCTTTTCAAGAATAACTAGGTAAGGGTTTAAATTTGAGGATGAATTTCTTTAAGGGGGGGAGAATGTAACAACCCACACCCACCCTAGGAATTTTCATGATAAATTGCTTGAATTAGAATCTATAAGGTTAAGTGTCTGCTTGTGTGAAAATTTATGATCTAAGTGATTGATGAGTATGTGGCATATTAAATTAATTTTAATATGCATAATATGTGTTGCCAATGTGAAATAAATCATTTACATGAAGTGCATTTGCATAAAAGAATTTATTTTAAATAAAATGAATTTTCATGCATAAAATAATTTTTAAGCATAAAATAATTTTATGGGTATTTTTAAAATATTTTTAAATAAACATTTTTGAGGGAAATATTCCAGAATTAAAAAGAAAAATATTATTTTTATTTTAAATCCTTTTAGCCGAAATTTTTAAAGAAAAAGCCCAATTACCCAAAAGCCCACTACACAAAAATTATCCTAACCTAATTCATTAAGGGTAAAAGTGGAAATTCCACTCTAACCCTAATATATATTCAAATTTTCGGCCAGCAAGGGTTTTCCAGCAGCCATTCTCTTATTCTTTCTGTATTCTGGTAGAAAAACCTCTCAAAATAATTCTCTCTACCGAATTATCGAAAACACTTTGCCGTTTCGCGATTTCGTGACCGTAATCGTAAGTTTTTATTCTCTTTCACTTTCTAAACTGTTTTCTATGAAATAAACTATGGGAAAATTATTTTGAACTATTTGATTACTGATTTCTAGAAATTCAATTCTTTTTGAGTCAATTTTTGGGAGAGAAAATTTATTTTTTACTGAAAACACGATTCTTTCCGTAAGATTTCTCCAAAGGTGAATTCTATAACTTAAAATCACAATTTTATTGCATAAACATCATAAGGGGGGGGGGTGATTTGTACTTGTTTGCATTCTAAAATTATTGTTGATTTGTTTTGATGAAAAATATTGCATGAAATAATATTTTTGCATATTTCTGCAATGACCAAAAAGTTTCAAAAAACAAAGGAGTTCAAGGTTTTCGTGTTAGGACTTGGAAATTGGAAAATTTTATTTTTTCATGCATACATGGCTGCCGATTTGTGTGAATTGATGTTCTAACATGATATTTGTTTTGTTTAGATGAAAAATAATGACTCAAATCATGTGTCTGTTTATCGTTGAAATAAACGAAATGCGCGGAAAGCGCGGAAACTCATGATTTTTCACCTAAGCCTTTGAACTTGGAATTTTTTTGTATAAACTCTACCTATGGCTGCCAATTCATTGAGGAATGTATTCTAAACTAATATTTTCAATGATTGAATGAAAAATAATGGTTTAAACAACCTGTTTGAATATTTTTGAAATGACCGAAAAATACCAAAAACAAGAAAACTCACGTTTTGGGCACCATAATGCAAAAGATTGAATTTTTATATATTAATGGCATCAATAGTGGCCGATTCTTATGGATTTGGGTTCTAAAATGATTTTTGTTATGTTACATGAAAAATCTTGGTTCAAACTATGTGTGGACTCTAAGTGTATGTGTATGTTATATGTACATGGGTAGTTATGGGATAGGAACACCATGAGTAAATAAAATACTAAGTATTAAATCAAATATTATGTTAGAGTTTGAGGAGCCTTAGAAGTGCAAAAGGGACTACGAGTACTAGGAGCAAAGGAACCCCAAGGTGAGTAAACATTGTTTTCATTCTTCAAGTGTGAGTAAACACAATGTTCTTGCTACAAATGTGAACAACATCATATTGTGTTACAAGAATGTGATATATTGTCATGTGAACCAAAATGATCTTTGAAACCCAAGTTCTTTCTATTCTAAATGTTATTACATGATTTTCTTTGTTAAGCTTGGGTTGCCAAAGGACATTTGGTCCAAAACTATTTTGTTTATCCAATGAGAACTTTTTGTGAATGACACCCTAACTTGTATTCTTTCTGGAACTACACTTTCATTGTATTATTGTTGAAAGCCAAACTACTATTGTTATTGAAATACATGCTATTGTTGCCTTATGTGATATTGTTAATTTTGTTTACCAATAGCTCTAGCTATGGTACCTTTACCCTTTATGCAGAATCCTCGTGCCGATGCAGGTAATCATCGAAACCTGTGCACATGGTCTTAACCCGATGGATAGGGGTAGTATATCCACCTCAGCTAGAAGGGGCAGTTCTAGCCATGGAGCCTGATCAGCTTCACGCTTTCTAAGTGATGGGAGTTGGAATTTGGCAAAGGCCACCTCTCCTCGATGTGTTTGGAGTGAATTGAGTAGCGTCTTCACTCCATAAGTGTTATAAGTGTGATTTCTGCAAAACTTGCTAAATTGAACCCTTACCAAAGTGCAACCTTATTCATGAGTTATAAACCATGAACTATGTGTATAAGCTATGTGTTTCCTTTTAAAGGAATATGTGATAATGTATGTGCCTTTTTGTTTACTCATTGAGATCATCTATCTCACCCCTTTTCCTTGTGTGATTTTAGGTGAGCAAATGTGAGAAGGCAATGTGATGGCTCAAGCATTCTACTTCGCTTGGGGAAATCCTTGTCTGAGTTATCAATAATACCATGTTTATGAAATCTTGTCTTTAGATGCTCCAGGAATGTTAATTGATACTTATAGAGATTTATATTATTTTCCTTATGGATTTTATATGTAATGATTTATTTTAAGTTTTCCACAAATTATGGTATTTATCTAAATGTTTTAAATGAGTTAACGAAGAAGGTTCGGTAAGATCCTAGGCGTGATTATAATATGT